>VZRN01006297.1:449148-525749 GCA_013397935.1 Dasyornis broadbenti | reverse complement strand
TTTTTTTTTTTTTTTGACAAAACTTTTCCTTCCTGTGTAAGAATCAAGAGCTGGGCACCCTTGCTCTTCTTTTTGCAAGTGCTGGGAAATTACACCCTTACCTGGAGGGTAGTAGGGTTTCTTTAGAGTATGATGGATTTTTGCATTCTCTTCGAATTCCCAGAGGGCCTCTCCATAGACTCCCACTAGCACCTGCAGCATGGAACAGCGCCAGGTTCAGTGGGATCAGTGCCCGGGGAGAAGCACACCGGTGTGCAAACGTGTGTTCTGACACCGTACGTGTGTGATGAGTGTGGCTGACTGAACATGTTGGTTGTACCTAGAGCCATTTCACTTATTTAGTCATTCCTATCTTCAGACTAAATATCTCTTCATGTTTTAACCTCTTGTAAACAAAAAGAGGCTTCAGTCATCAATAAAATCCCGCCAGTCTTTGATGCTTTACATCGCTTTGAATCTTTTCACTGTTTTCTCCTTCTTCATCATGCCAAATTCTGTTTCATGTTCTCACTCTCCCAAACCCTGAAGGTGCCATAATCCAGACTTAACTTTCTTTGCTTGCATCTCTTTCGTCTTACCTATCACAACATCCAAATGTTTTCTCTCACAACTCTCTCCTTTTCTGAGCCTTCTTGTAGAAACAGAATTACATCTTAATTGTAGTTCGTGAGTCCTTCTTCTCCGTGTTTAAAATCTTCTTAAAGTTCTTATTGTCCTGAAAAGACTAACTCCCTCTGAATTAAGACCATGGCTGGTTCCTTTTGGGTAGGGAGATGGGTTGACTGGCATTGCCCACCTGAGAAGTTTGTACAAAAAAGCATTTTTAATCATATAAATGAACAGTTTACTGGTGATAATTTCAAGCCACAGATTTTTTTTTTTTTTTTTCTTAATTTAACACTTGAACGAAAAACGTTTGTCATGCTTGTTAAGGTGCCAGTAGATAGCACACAGTCTTCCTGCTTATGCAATTGATATTCAGGGGAAAAATCTTGTGGAAGAAGTCTCACAAGGGTAATTGAACTGGTGCTGAGAAAGCAGTGATGGCATAGTGCACAAATGCTGTTCAACCCTGTTTGGGCTTCTCATGTGTTCATATTGTTATGGTTCCAGATTGCTAATACCCTAAGCCTCAGACTCTAACTTGAGCAGGAAGGATTTATTTTTGGAAGAAGAATTTTTCCCAGAGAAGAGTGCCTGCAATACCAACTGTTTTTTAATCAACCATACAAATTAAATTTAAATTTTCCCCCAAAACGTAATTGTACCATTGAGAAAGAAATAGTCAGACAGTAAAGTCTACACTGAGATGCACTACACTGCCAACAGTGTGTCCAGGAAATGGAAGTGGAGAAGAGCTGGAGCTGGGTGGGTCATGTCTGCACAAATGAAAGACTTTGGCTCACACACAATTCTGGGAGTGCACAGCCACTGCAAGGGTGAAACACCAAACTGGGCTGTTCTGCTGTGCCTGCTCGGGGAGAAGCTGCAAAAGCCCTGGAGCTTGGTACACAGAAGGCAGCTGAGAGGAGCCTGTGGAAGAGGGGGAGAGCACATGAGAGGGCTTACTTGTGGGTATCCAATATATTGTTGCGGCTATGAGCCCAAAGATATGACACAGAGACAAATCCCTGTGGAAGATGCATTGAGAAGGGCTCTGGCATGTGCACTGGCATATGGGCTGGTCACTGTAAGAGATATCACCATCAAATTCCAAAATACGACATACTTTATCCTAAAATTCTCTCCTGCATTGCCCTGTAAACCCCATTTGATAATGGGGCTTAGTTTAGCCCCCTCAAGACAGGTCTTGATCCAATGTCTGTCTTTGATCCAATACCTCACATGGATCTTCAAGTACCATTACTTGTCTCTGTTTATTCCTTTACGTATAAAATATTCTTTGTAGACTACTGTAACCAAGCTGTTTAGCCTACTTTCACCAGGCTGTTTGTGACACTTAATGCAGTAAGTCCTTGCTAACTGATTCTAGAAATCTTTCTTAATTTTCAATCTTACCAATGCATGTAACTTTTTTGAGCTACAGCCTTTCTTTAAAATCAATGCTGGATGATGTCCAAAAACTTTGAATCAGAATCTTCTACACGGGGTGTTCCCCAAGGAAATCTCCTCATCACTTATTTAAAAGCCGTCACAGATATCCAGCCCAGTGCTGGCTCAGAGTGAAGGGAGGTTACAAAGACTTTGGGAACTCAGAGAGAGGCCCTTTGTTCATGTTAAAGGCAAAAGGTGTTCACAGATGAGGTGAGGGTGTTGCCACCAAGTTCCTGTCATTCAGCCATTTAGCTGAAGTGTGTTACATTAAAAAATGACATTGCTTAGTGCAGAAAGGGGGGATGTCATTCCTTTCGTTACCTCACATACGTAATTTACATTTAAATCACCAGCATCTGTCAAGTTCAAGGGGAACTACAAAGTTCTGAGGGCTGGCCAGGCTCACAGAGCAGATGACAAAAACTGAATAAACCTTGGCTTTTAGCGAGGAGGTGAAGCCTCCACCATGGCAGAGATTCATGGCTGATTTCTGCAGGTTTGCTTTGTGTCCTGCCTTTTCAGTCGTGTTCCCTGCAGGCCGTGCTCACTCTCCTCAGTGAATCAATAGGACCCCACAGTGGTTCACTGAAGGTTAAAAGGAATTCGACTTTTTCATCCAATACAAATTTTAAAAGATTTGGATAAAGAAAATCTCTCCATGAAGCAGATGTTTCTGGCATTAAGCGATCGATATGCAATAACTCACACGTATCTCAATTATCTTCCAGAATAGGAAGTGGATGTTTATAAACTGTGGACCTTGGACACAACAAGGATATAATTTCCTGTTAAACTTAACACTATGTGTGAGTAGGTTGCAGCTGGGAGAGATAGTCCCACTCTCCTGCCATGTGCTTCCTTTTCCTCACGTCTGGTGATCCCAGAGCTGATAGAGGGCATTGCTTCAGCCAGCTCAGGCAGCAGAAATAAAGCCCCTCCTGCTCCAAAAGAGCAGGATCCACTCAGAGCAGTGAGCTGAGCTGGCTCCTCCTGCATAGCCCCAGCACAAGGAAGGGAACAAGGCCTCCTCCCGCAGACAGAGGAAGAGAGAAGGAAAAGGAGAATGGGCCCACCGTGTCTGCAGCAGCCCGCAGCAGCACCGGAGGTTGTGTATCAGGAAACCACACCACGAATATGTCAAACAAATCGGCCTAGTGCATTATACTGTTCTAACCATGCTGCAGTTCTGCTAAGAACAGGTGATTTAAAAGGGAAAAGACAGCACCAGCCCTAGCACTTGGCACCTTTATTCCATCTGCAGCAGTACCTTTTAGGCATTGTAGATAGAGAGTAATAATAGATCCCAGCAGCAGCTAAGATTAAGTTTGCGCTGTGCACACCCCATAGGTTCTCAAAGGAAGCAAAGAAGATGTGAGGAGAGCTGTGGGCTAAAGGAATGGGATATCAGCCCCAATTTGCCAAGGCAGAGCTAAGGTTTGTCGCAGTTAGGAACCTGCTTGGGATGATCTGCATGAACTCCTTTAGACGCTTGGAAATTTAATGTATTTCTGTTAAATACCGTCATAGATTGTAATATTATACCATTATAATACAAAGGTTGCCTGAGATGATGGTAATCTGAATAAGAACAGCCACTTTCACAATATTTCCAGGCTATCACAGAGTTAATTTCAAAGCTTTCAGCACCTTCGTGGTGGGGTTTGGATGTTTATCTTTAAATGTTAATGAACTTAGACGCTTGGGTTTATGTCATTCATTCTGAGTAGTTTAAATACATATCTAGCTCAATGAAGCAGTAAAACTTGTAAGTATAGAATGTTTAAATTTCTAAAGGAGAATAACTAAAATAAATAAATTAAATAAAAATAAAGATTTTTATATCAATGTATTCCTAATACTTTCATTTGGAGGCCGTGTGCAAGTATTTCCTATAATGGAGGTTGTGCATCTTTGGGTACAACAGGTGTCTGCAGAATATTGGAACTGAAACATGTTAAATGTAACCAGTAGGGAAACAGATGTGGGAAAAAGAACTTGGGAAAATCTGTGCTATTGCTGGGATAATTATGGATTTCAGGACTTTTCAGCACTAAATTTCTAGAACCATCTTTTTGAAATTTTTTGGACTTTTAATAAGACACATCAAATGAAATGAAAGTAATTTAAAATGAATCCACCAGTTTCAGTGGTGAAACGCTATATTCATATCAGAAAATAAAAATAAATTGCAATTCTGAGAGAGAACCCCAGATCAGAGTCCTTGGTTTTCAGTGGGGAAGGGATGTTTACCTCATCCCAGGCTCCACTGGCCAGCTCTGGACGCACTATAATTTGCCGGGTCCAGCCACGTGCTCCTTGTAAGCTGCTGAGGTAATTTCACATGCTTAATGAAGAGGTCAGAGCAGGGCCAAAGAAAGCTCTGCTTGATTTCCTGCATCAGGCAGTCCCAATCAGACAGATTCCAATAAACTGGAATGTGTACACCCAGCATGGGCCCTGCTTACCTAGGCATAGCTCGGATGAGGAGCTGCTCCCAGTTTCCCCTGTGCAGGTAAGAACAAAAACCTGGGCTGCAAAGTCTCTCTCCTCTCCTGGCCTCATGGTCATCTTTCAAATTTCCTCCTAAAACCAGAGTGAAATAAGGTCTGCCTCTCTTGAAGAGCAGTGGCGAATTTCCCATTGCTTTTCCTTTCTTATCAACCCTCATCTTAACTTTTCCCAGCTGATCCAGCCAAGCAGTGGACAGAAAGAAGCTGTTCTCCTTCCCCCTCCTGCTGCCTTGCCTGCTGCCCTGACCTAGGCAGCAGCTCTTGACTTTGGTGCCGAGTGCCTCAGAGCGCTGGAATTTACTGTCAGAAAGGAAACACTCTGCCTGCCACAGGACACCACGGGGCATGTGTTGCTTACACAGTAATGTCACCCTCTGGGTCATTGTAAGGCAGAAGGTAAAGCTGACAAGTGGTGTTTATCTGTCAACGACATCTTGTACATGCCTTGAAGTGTCTCCAAGCCGACTGCCTTGGAAAAAAAAATCCAAGGTAGGCTTTAAAGTTTAATCTTGCCTCGTCTTGCTAGATAGAGTAAGGCCCCATTTGTGGATGCTACATCAATATAGAAACTATTTCTTAACAAAGGTCATGTCTCATTTACATGGCAGAAAAGTGGAGTGCATGACAGGGTAAGGGAGTTTTTTTTTTTTTTCCTGGCAAGTCTACATATGCAAGGCTGATGATTAAATGGTGATTAAATGGAGCTGGCCAGGTAAACCCAGGTGTCTTTCATCAACACTAGGAAGTTCAGCTAAGATACCAGAACAAAAGGAATGCCTTCAAAAATTAGACGGGGACTTAGAAAGTCACAGCTATTCTAAAATACAATGTTCTTCCCTTGTAAAAATGAAGTTCTGTATTTTTGGTTGTGCAATTTTTGTTTGCACACTTTTAGCTTTCCACTTGCCAGCATGGTACAAATTGAAATAATAGATTTGTTATTTTTACTGGTAGAAAATAAAAAATTATCAGTGGATATCGAATATCACTGATAACAATAAATAAATTCACCAAAATCTATAATGTCCTACATATGATTGCAAAGAGCCCATGTGGCAAAGGCAGAATCAGAACAGAAAATGTCTTCTCTATGATGCAATTCTGCTGTAGACATGGAGTGTTAAGGAAACTTTCCTTTCTGACCATCCTTCTGCCTCATGGGAGGGGATTTGGGGCTGGGATGGGGCTTGAACACTGTCAAATGTCAAATCTCATTCCAGTGTCCTCCTGGATAAATGTATTTATGAGTTCCTCCTGATGGGAGGGGAAGCTCATCTGCTACTGGTTTTTCTCCTTCATCCTTCATTCCTGGACTCTGTAAATAACTGTTTCCCAAAGGCTCCAAAGCTCCAGATATTAAGGCTGATGAAGAATTTTTTTTCTGTTATATGAGACTTCAAAACTGTGGATTCTTTATTAAGAAAAAACCCAAGATGCTGTTTATTTTTTTATGTAAACACATATTAGCATTTTGTTCTGTGTGGACTGGGAATCCTTCACCATTCTCACCTACACTGGTAATTTTTGCCTGGCATTCTTACTGCAACTGATCAGCTTTTCTCAGTGTCTATAAAACTTTTCAATGGAAAACTTTTAAATAGAGAATCTCAAGTTGGAAGGGTTCCATAAGGATCACGAAGTCCAAATCCCTGCTCCTCACAGAACTACCTAAAGCTAAATCATATGACTACCATTTGGTTCAATACTTTGGTTAAAGATTTGTCTCTGAGGTGTTCTGGGAGAGATCTGGTCCTTTGGCTTGGTGACAAGATGAAGATTTTTCTCTGGCAACAAGCAGACAGGCACTTAATAGAATAGAGACTGAAGTAAGTGGGAGTTCAGTCCTTGAAATAGCAGCAAATATGAAATTATTGATGCAGATCTAGCAGCTGCAACTGCAAAAACAGCTCTGGATGTTTGACCAAGGGAATTTATTAAAAAGAGACAGGAGAGAATGATTTAATTATCTGACACCCTGATTAGCAGCCATTTGGAAACTGCTCAAGGAGCTGAAGAGAGTTAAAATAGGATAGTCATGCTTTGGAAAGAGACCACAGAAGATTAATTGAGGCAGGCATGGAAGGGAAAGGCTTGGAGAGTTTCACATGTTTGGCCCCTGAGGTGGTGGAGGAAGAGGGCTTGTGGTGGTACACAAAAGCCACAATATGCTGAGGATAAATTTTGTTCAGAAGACACTCACTTCATGGGAGGGGTAAAATACAAGGGCACAAGGCAATGTGTGGAGGGAGAATATCAAGTTATGAGAAGGGGACATTTCCACCCACAGACATGAGGCAGCCTGAGCAGACAGGGGGGCTTTAATGAAAGGATGGCTGGGGATGCCAGAGCCTGGAGTTGTGTCTGCTGAGGTACACGTGGTGGGCTAGGAACAAGGCAGAGTTCAGCTCTTCCTATCTCAGAATTTCTGGGAAGGTTTGGCTCAGTCATTTGGTAAACAGGGCTGTGGCTGAGTCCAGAGGTGGTTCATGGCCCTTTCACTTGCTCAGAACCCACGTGTTCAGCGCAGAGGAGGGAACTGCTTCCTCTTCTGGCTCAGCTCCCTCACAAGATGAGTTGCAATCAAATCAGGTGAGTCTGTGCCAACATACAGGGAAGCAGAGCAGGATGGCAGGGAAAAATGGTTAAAAATCTAAATTTCATCAAAAAGTTGAATAGATAAATCCTTTTATTAACAGAGAATAGGTTGGATGGATGGATAATTGTAAGTATGTTTAGACGTCTCTGTGATCAAAGAAGCATAAGCCTTTAAACAACCACCAGGCATTTCCTTTACAGTATTTTTATTTCTTTGTTTTTGGCAGCCTTAAAGCAACCTGGACAATTGTTGGCCAAAATCAACTCTACTTTTCTATGGAGTGAGAAGGCAAGCTTGATGACGATCATGCACTCTGCCAATGTGGAAAAGAAGTACAAGAGTGGAAGTCCCAGTAGCACCAAAGTGCTAACTGTTACAGCACAAGCAAGATGGGATCATGGTGGTGGCAATATTTGTGCAGGTAGAAAAATAAACTGAAATGATTAGGTTGTCTTAGATCCGAGTATGAAATACCTGTAGGTGCTTGGGGCATGGACTCAGCTGGGAATTAGAATGAAACAAATAAAATATGAATTGCTTTCTTAGGAAATAAACTACTTTGCCTGTCACTGCTAGTGATAAGGTACACTGAGATATCACAGTCTAAATCTAGCCCAGTGGCATCTTCTATAATACTATTAAAAATTACATTACAGGAAAATTGCTACACAGGAACTTTTTATCAGAGTTCTCATTGAGAACATGGCATGAAATGCAATGAATTATGCCAGTATAATGTCAGGGTAGGAAAGAATGAAAGGATGAACAAATTTTCAGATGGCTGCTGCTCCACAGTTTCAATTTATCTTGTGCAGCTGAAGAGCCTTTTGCCTGCACTCACAGCTGGCCCTTACAGAGCAGAGACCCAGTGAAGCACAGATCTTTCCATTGACTATAAAGGCAAATATTGTACTTCACTGTTTTTTCATAACCAGTCTCGGTCCCCTCCTGCCTACCAGAGGTTGTAGAGCCAATTTAGTTTATCTGTCTATGCCTACACCTGTAAATGAAGCATGGCTAGGGCATGAGTTCAAATGCTGTCCTGTGATGATAACGCTGGGGGATGGTTTGATGCTCCCTGGTACCACTTTGGGCCAGCCAGCATTCTCCCACCTATGACCACAACTCAGGCTCATCCAGTAACCATTCCCTGTATCCATTATGACTGCAGTCTCACAATTAAGGGAGGGAGAAGAAGTTTTGCTGTGCAGATGAGAACCACACACTTTCCCTTGGTCCAGCAAATGGCCTCAGCACTGATTTATTTAGTAGCATAAAGGTAGACTGTGAATTAGATTCTGTCTTCCTGAAAATCCTTCTTCCTCTTGCTGTAAAGGAAGCCCTTTAAGGCTGTAAGGATAAGCACCTGCCACCAGCCCTTTCTCACTGTGAGACTGTGGTGGAGGTCCTCTCTAACCTAGCAGTGCTAGAGTGTGACCAGAGTTTAATCCTGTTTGTATTAACAGGAATCTCCAGAGGTTCTCAGCACCTCTTGGCACGTGGGATGCAAAGCAAACTGTCTCTGCATCTTACAAAGGAAACACCATGTTGGAGAGCATCAGCAGCTGCTCTTCATCCCCCTGTGGTTCCAGCCATCACAGAGTTTGGTGCCCGGATATGAGCAGAAGAAAGGGGAGCAACAAAAAGTCATCTCTGCCATGTTATTAGATCTGTTCATACACTGCTTCCCTACTGCCACCCCGCTCCCACAGAGAGACAAAATCCTCAGTTACCAGGGCAGTGCTCTTTGCTTTCCAAGGACAGGAATGATTTTAGTGATACAAGCAGCTTTTCCCAGATATTGATGTGAAACAAAGGAGGAAGATAGCTTTAGTATTCCTTGTTTTAAGTTTGTGTAGGCAGAAGTCTTGCCTATCTCTGTATTAGGCACACGAACTGATCAAATAATAAACACCACAATGAGTAGAGCAGAAAAATTCAGATGATGGTCTTTAAAAAAGGAATGAAATGCCCATTCTTTATACGATGTCTGTAAGTGGCTGAATAGCCAGGACAAAATAGATTGCAGGGGAAACCCTCATGCATTGACTACAGAATAACCAGGCACAAAACTGCTATTACATCTCCAAATCCTATTCAAAGATGTAAGACAGGTTTTCCATAACATTTGGGTGTATTCATATACTGAGAAATCATTCTGGTAGCCTAGTTCTTATTGATACCTGATAGTGGTATGCACGTGTGTTTCAATAGCATGAAACCTTTGAGGACCACTCCATCTATTTTGTTAATTACTACAGTTTTGTCTCAAAGTCCTAAAAGAGCATAAGAAAGTAAATCCTAGTACCCTCTGATTAACTTGACCTGCATTTCTCCTGCCTACATGTCCGTAGTTTAAGTGGGAGTCTAAGAAGAGGGCAGCCCAGTGGCTCAGTTTAGTGGTTCTGTGTGTGTGCCACAGATAGGATTTCCATCCTTCTGTCTGGTTTCCTGCCTTGGCAAAGGCAAGCAGCGTTGGATCTCCTGGACGGGTGGAGAAGAGAATATCTCAACTCTCAGGAGCGATCTCTCCAGTTAATGGATTAGTCATGCTGAAAGGAACATCACAGAACCTACCAATGCCAAAGTGAGAGTGGCTACAGGGAAAGGACCCAAGAAAGCGCAGCAAATGTAAACAGAAGGGAAACACAGAGGATCTTCACTGCTGAAAACAGGAGCACGATAATCCTTTTCTCTTCACTAATACTGAGAAATACTCTCCATCTCACTGTCTTTGCATGCTACTTAAAGGAGGAGAACGAGGTTTCACTGCAGGCATGCTGTCTGTACCCACTTGTCACTTTTACGTTGTGGGAAGAGGCACAAATGTATACAGGCATTCCCTATAAGTTTTGCAGGCAGGAGGGGCTCTTTAATAGCGTGGCAGTCACTTTTTCAGCCTCCATCTGCATGTGCATACGTGTCTGCATGTTGGAGAGAGGGACGCAGAGAGCAGGCTGTGCGGCTGAATTTAGAAAGTTATAGATGTTCTCATCAGCCCCATGCAATGCAGCAGAGATTCCTTCCAAAAGCCAAGGGAGCAGAGGCTGCAGACAACAGATGTGAAGGGTTTCCCATAACTGTCAATTTTCAAAGTGTTTGCATTGAAAAGAGAGGAGGTGCTATTTTGATTGATATTTCAGCCGCAGTATATAAAGCAGAGGAATTCTTCTTACCCTCTGCTTGTCACACTGACCTCACACCCTCTCCGCTGGACTTGGGGCTACTACTTGCTGCATCTGAAGGGCTGAAACTCCCTGGGAATAAAGAATTCTTGTAACAATGCCGGAACCCACCAAGAAAGATGGTAAGCATGACAGAACGTTACCTGAGCTTTTCTTAATTACTGGAATTACGAGTACACACACACAAAACACCTTTCAGACCATCTTGCATTTATCAGCCACAAATAATATTAAGAACAATAGCCATGTAACATCATTAGATCATGAGAAATCACTGATCCTTTTAAACTAAGAAACTATTTTCAGGCAGGGGTGTAGCACAAACTGTTTTAGTGAACTATGACTTTGAATGGATATTGAGAAACTACTTGATTGGGAAAATGCTGTATTCATTTTTTAAAGACTACAGGATTTGTGTAGTGCAATTTGTGGTTTCTCTATTCTAAGCTACCTAAACTCTGGAAAAGAGAGAATAAGCATTTCTTATGGTTTAAGGAGTCAGGACATCGACATGTTTTTCATGCAGTTTTCTAATAGTTATTGAATGAGAAAGATGTGCTTATGAAACAGTTTTAAGGTTCTGATGAAAATATGCTCTATACATCTGATGCATAAGTGAAGAATGTAGTAAGTTCTTCTGGACAGTTCTAAATGGAATGATTCATTTTGCCACATTACAGAAATCACTTTGTGTTTCAAAGGGATAGTTAAAGTCAGTAATGTTAGCCCCTTCTGTGGTGCTATTAAGTTCAGAGCAAAGAAACTGAGTATGTGGACTGCTAGTGAGACACAGAATTGTCCATTGGAGGGTGAGCAAAAAGGTGAAAAATGTTCAAATTTATTATTTAATAATTTTTTTAAAGCTAATATTTATTTTTCTACCATTTTGAAAATTTAAGCTAAATAAGCTTCTATTTACATTATTTATATAGCTCTTCTTGTATTTTTCTTTCAAATCCATATGTTTTGGTAAAAATTTTTGATTATTTTTTGACATTGACTATATAAAGAGCTTTTACAAAGCCATAATGTGCAGACTCGATGTTTTTCAAATAATGATGAACGAAAGCTGTACACAGAGTTTCCCTAATGCATTTCCAAATGCAAAACTGAATTTAATCTTTAAGGTAATCTTATGGAAAGTATAGAAGTTATTAATTAGCACTTATTTCCCATCAATTTTGAATGATCTTACAGGCCAACCTGTGTAGCTTGAATAGGTACATTGGATTTAGCACCAACTTATCAATAGCACTCGCTTTTTACAAATTTACAAACGTTTTACAAGTTTTTTTTAAAATATTTTCTTGTTTTGTGGAAGGCAAGAGCTGAGCAACTGTCAGGGACATCACTCATTTTCGGCACCTTCCCTGGCTGGGAACACATGAAAACTAAACTTTTTGCACTACCGTGCCTTAAGCAAGTAGTGTTGACGGAGCAATGGGATCGCTTTACTTACTGGCCCTCCTCAGTGCTCGAGGACAATGATAGATGAAGTATCCTTCTGAAAATAGCCACACCAAGTGCACGTATTAATACAAGAGCCTAATCCTCCATATCAGACCTGGAGCCAAGCCCCTTCTAGAGTGTCTTATTTGTAATTCAAATTATTTACACATGTATTAAGTGTCCTTTTTATTTGATCTGTTATTTGACTGGGTATTACACACTTTAATCAGAATGCATTCTGTGGCTGTCAACTCAAAAAAGCCCCAACCCTAAAATATTTATGCACTTTCAAAAGATATGTGCTTTGAAGAAATTTAGTTTGGAGGCTCATGTTTCTTATTCTGTTTAAAATTAGATTGTTTCAAAGATGTTCTTGCAATGCAGTAATTACCAATGCAGCTCCATGTTTGTGTTACAAAATAAATTTAGCCGCTCTGAGCAACATTATATTGACAGCGGAACAAATGTGATTTTTGAGGAGTCAATATTCAGGACCTAAAAGAATATTGAAGCATTCTGCCTCAATAGTGCTAGAATTCACGAGTAGTAGTTAGCTGTGCAGAAGGGACACGACTGGGTTGTTCCTTATTGCACCCAGTTTATTTGCAGCCAGGAGATCAGGGGAGTAGCAGGTTTATATTATCGTACTTCAGGGATTTGTTGTTTCCTAAAGATTTCTTTGTTGATCAAGAGCTCACCTGAGCTGGTGACAGTACTCGTATATTAGGTATGAGAACCTACTGTATCACTGGCAGGAGAATTTGGTACCAATAGCAGCACAATACTGCTGCCCTTACAAGCTCTACTCGTACCAGCTCTACCAGCAAGAATTCAGAACCTCACATGATCATCAAATGCCTGCTCTCATGGTGATTTCCAAGGCATCAAGGGTTGAAGGGAATCAATCAATGAAGGTGAACCTTGGGCAGAATAATTCTGGAAATTACCACTGGAAGGACTCTCTGAGAAACCTTTCTATAATAGAAAGCAGAGGAGAAATAAAAGAGGCTTAAGGTTTCTGCATTGCATGGGCACCTAAGCAGTGTTCTTCTGACATTTCCAAAAGAAGCAACCTACTTGAATTTTCCCATACTCCTCATTTGCGTGGGTCCAGCCCCTTAAAAACAGCACACAGAAGCAGTAGTTGAGAAATCAGAAACTGTCTAATGCTTGAATGTTAAGAAAATCTCAGCCTTGTGGTTTTTGTCACTGCAGTCTCTGAGGTACGTAGCTTAATTTTTCAGAGGCTGTGCTGTAGCAAGCTCTCAGGTTTGCTTTTTTTTTTTTTTTTTTCAGGCCAAATGCTCTTTGAGCTATTTTAAGACTATTAGATTAACAAAGTGAGAAAATTCCAGACTTGGTGACAGTGTAGCCTCACAAAGTGCTCTTAACAAATAGGATCACCAAATTAAACACACCACTCAGCTTAGAGAAGGTTGCTGGAGAGCTTCAGCCTGGTGGAATTTGTCGCTGTAGAAGCAGGCTCCCATGACTAATTATTTAAGGCCTTTTTGGTACTCCTAAAAAGTCCAGTCCTGTGTATAACATCAGCTGTGGCTTCTTTGGAGTAGATGGTCATGGTGTTGTAGGACAGTTTTGTCTTGGCTGGCTCCACATACATGTGCAAGGTGAAGTTTACATCACTGGGTTACTGATCCTGGTGGATGACTGGGGTGTGACTGGGTTGCCAAAGGCCTTAACCAGTGCATTTAAATTTAACAGTCTTTAGTTTTTCCGGTGACTAATGAAATAACCCTCCCTCATATAATTGCTTCCTGCCATTTATTGCAATCACTCAGTCAATCTTTCCTCTCCCCCCTTTCCTTTAACCAATACTCATAATAAGAGCTGCTCATTAATTAGGTGCCCTCTTAAGCTGTCACAGGCCATGGCATTTGGATACGCTTCTGTAAAAGTGCCAAGTCTCTCAAGAGCAACCTTTTCAAACTATTTGTGGGCATCATCCCACAGGGACAGGTGCAAGTCTGTCCCCAGTAGGCAGCTCTGTAAATTTGCCTTATTTATTCTCCCCAATCTAGGAAATAACTCATGGCCATGAGTTAAGCGACCATGCCAAATTTTGAGCCAAAGCATTTATCAACTGTCTGCCAACTTCATTTTGTAAGTGTTTGCAAGCTGTGTGCGAATGATGCTGCCTGGAGCATCCACATATTGGCAAGGAATCAAAATTACAATCAGTGTCTACTTTAGACAGAGTTTTAGCAAAATTTTATTCAATCTACAAATAGCATAGATGTAAAAGTTGTGAAGAAAACTGCTTGCATATACTATCTGTTAGAAGAACAATCTGTAAAACATGAAGCAATTTGTGAAAGAAGGAAAACCGACATAAATACCAGTGGAAACTGCTTTGGAGATACGGTAACACTGCTCTCTCTGAAGACACCCAGTGGAAACAGCCTTTACTTCTATTTGCTTTTAAACGCAATTAGTTTTGTTCCATTGTAAGATTTTTTTCGCTATTGTTATATTTGCATTATATTTGCAATACTCTAAATAATATGACTGTCTGTTGTATCACGGTAACAGTTACTGTCAAACAAGTCACTTAGTCACATAAATCATATAAATAG
This sequence comes from Dasyornis broadbenti, assembly GCA_013397935.1. Taxonomy (NCBI): domain Eukaryota; kingdom Metazoa; phylum Chordata; class Aves; order Passeriformes; family Dasyornithidae; genus Dasyornis; species Dasyornis broadbenti. The sequence continues at coordinate 511,360 of VZRN01006297.1, read as the reverse complement.
ACATTTTAGAGCAGCATTCCAGTGGGAAAGTAATCTAAGCATAAAGGTTGGTTAAGAGCTAATTAAAGTCAGATTTCTTTTAATATCATATTTTCAAGGCTAGACAATTTTTCACAGGTGAAAAAGAAGTTGAATGGGAATTCTGCTTCATTATGAAAATTTGGTTCTTGTCAAATTAAAACTGTTGATGGAAAGTTTTCCTGAATATTCAAGATCCCATCATGTGAACATTTTACAACACAGTTTAGTGATTTCCATGCAGAAGACTGGACCTGTAGAACCATTTTTTAAGGCACCACGCTGGGCAGTGCCGCTGTTCTCTCCTTGCTGCACAGTGATGCAAAAGAAAAACGTACAGACATCCATCTTCTGCCATCATCATTGCCCCTCTGCAGCACTGACTGCAGAATACGTTCCCATTATTTTTAACTTCCTTCAGCCTCAGAGCCAAATCACACTCGAAGTCAGGCCCGTGTGTATCATTTGCAAGCACCGCACTCGAATCGCAGGTAAATGAGTTTTGGTGGACAGTGAAAGAGTGAAACCCTAACCCCTTATCTTATTTTCCCTCTCAATTCTTTAGAATGTTTCTCTTCATCACCTCTAGCTAATAAATTTTAAGCCCTCCACAAATGGAAAGCAAACTTACGCCTCGCTGCTGTAACCGGATCCGCGCGGGTGGGCTGGGCTCCCGTCCTCGCCCCACGGAGCAGCTCCTCCTGCTCAGATTGTGTTGCACGCCGGGAGCTGAGTTGTTCTTAGACTGCCTTTGCCCTCCCATTGCTAACTCCTGAGTGTGGCTCCCACACTTCCTTCTGAGACACCAGAGCATCCCAGATTTGTTCTTTGACCTTCCGCCTCCATCGTTGCTAAGTTTCTGACATCTTCAAATTAAGTTGACCGAAAGCCCCCTACATTGGCAAAGAAAAATCACTATGATTTATCTTTGAGCTTTTATGTGTTGTTTTATTATGATGTAAATTGAAGGCACTACATTGACTTTTTTTCTTATCCAATGCATTCACTTTATTTTAACACTGCTGTAGGAGGATAATGCTAGATTGATCTGGCTTGCTGGCTGTTGTTCTTACGTGAATTGAAAAGCTCGTCCACCCTGTGTGAAAAACAGTGCACCTGTGCACAAGAATACAATATTTAATATTGTCACACTGAAATAAAAACCTCATTGAATTTAGGAGGAAAGCGGGGAACAGTCTTTCAGCAGATAAGAGAGCGCTTTGTACTTGGCAAAACTGAGTTTAGCAAATGCTGCCTTTGTGCCTCCCTGTACTGCACCTGTTGGGAAGATAAATAAAGGCCTACCCAGTTCTTTCCCCTCATACCTCCTAAATATATCACTTTAAGAGAGCTCTAAAAAAACCAACCATGCTACAGTACTCCTCTTTTTCATGAAAAATGGAGAAAGTTTTTTCTTATTAATTTCAGGGGTCTGAAACAAAGTGGTTGCATAACAAAATAGCAGAGAGATCTGGGGGGACTTCAGTTGTGAAAGCATTTGTAGCTGCCCAACACATCAACAGTCCTTGGAAAAACAGTCATGGAATGCATTTTGTGTTTCATCAGGGGGCATCCAGAGTGTTCCTTAAAGGGGAAGAGCAAACCAAGTTTGAAAATAAATTACCTGGGGAAATTTCCCTTGAGATAGGGATGAATACTAGACTCATCATTCATGGAAATGCAGAGGTTCCAGTAAATTAGAGGTCCTAATTTAATAATTGCTCTAGGAAAAAAAAACAAACCAAGATTTTTCTTATTCAGACACTAATGTGACTTAGCCCTGAATGTAAAAATCTGTAAAATGAAGAAGACAATTGGATAGGATTGTTAATTTTAGTTGTAGTTACAGTTTTCTCTGTCCCACTGCAAGCAGTTTTATCTCTTGAGTCCGAGGATATGTGCGACTGAGAAACAGCCCCTTCTCATCCCACCCAGTCCTCTCTCTCTGCTCTCAGCCACAAATGAACTGCTGTTTCTGAAGGCTTCAAACAAAGTTTTCTCTTTTCACTGCTGCTAGAGAATCGATGCTTAGAGCCATTTTTCCATCATTCCATCATCGGTCGCTTTATGACACCAGGAGAATTTGTTCGTTTGCTCTGAAGGGTTCTGGGTGTTTTAGGTGCTCGGGAAGAGAGGAATTGCCTGAGATCAATGTCCATGTTAGCTCATTGAAAATGTTTTGGTAACTTTGCAAGCCTGCAAAGATCCTAATGGTCTTTACACTGTCACAGAGGATCTCTGGGTTAGGAATCAGATACCAGCTGGAAGCCAGTGCCAGTGAACTCGGTGTTCCCGCTCCCAGCAGGGTCAGGGACAGCCGCTCGTTAAAGTCAGAGGTGCCCAGTCTGCTGCTCCTCAGCTGACCAGCCAGCAGTTGCCTAAACATAGGTGCCCCACTGCCTCATAGATGCCCTGAGATACACAGGACACCCGCCTTGGGCTGGCAGATGTGTCTCAGAACCCATGGGAGGCCTGCGACGCCATGGAATAGCAGCTAGGAGATGGACAGCCACCCTGCACAATCTGAGTCTCACTGATCACCCGTGTGTGTGAAAGCTGAGCCATAAGCAGCTATTTTATGGTGAATAAAAATCTAGTTCCGTTGGTTATAATGGAAGCTCACATCATGGACACACCCATGTGCCTTCCTTTTTCTGAGCACTGTAAGAAAAGCTCTTTTCTTTTTCTGAGGACTTCTGTAAGAAGACAAAGAGAGAGTTACGTTCCATTATTATTTGCATGTGGTACTCAGGTGCTCTTCCCCAATAAACAAGGGAGCACGTTAAACCCAGATTTCCTTGAACAGAGAAGAGTGCACCCTTCTGTAGTCTACAATCTGCTTCATGCAGACAAATAAAATAATACCAATTAAAAAAAAGGGTTCTACTGCCATTTTTTTCTTATTTTGGAGAATCTTATGCTTTTACTTGTTTAATTTTCATAAGAAGGCATCAATATATTTTTATTCACGGCTGAGTGTTTAAATCAACTCAAAATGAAATTTTTACTTTCCTTCAATGAGAGGAAACAGAAATTGCATTCCTGTTCAAATCAGTAATAATTAATCTTCTTCCTTTTTATACAAGCTTACTCTCACTTCCTCTGGCAGCTTCATGCTTTTAGATGAATGACTGGTTACATCAGTGATATTTGTACCTATGAGAAAAAAGCACTTTTTATGTTAAATAATGCAGTGATTCTGAATATTCTACAAGGTGTTCAACAAAACACATGTACATTTAGGAAAATCCATGAATTCCTGTTTCTGGAACTTGCTCTCTAATTTGTTCGGTGGGGTCTTAGCTCCTAGAGCTCCTAGAACTCACAGATGTTCAGCCAGGATGAAGCATCCCAGAGAGTGAATTAGAGTCACAGTCCCGATCTGTGTCCAGCAGGATTTGATGTCCTAGCAGGCCATTCTAGCAAGCTTGCTTTGGTGGAAGGTTCAGTCAATCTTCACCACTTCCTGGGATGCTGGAGGGACAGAAAGTTACTCTAGATTCAAAAAGTCTGAAGAGAGATTTCTGCTCAGAAACCTCTCAGACCCTAAAATACACAGCCTACATCAAAGGGAATGGTTTCCCTCTGATTTCCCTCACCCATTACTTGTGCCTGTACTGCCATCAGCATCTCCTCAGAGGAGTCAGTGGGACCCAGCCTAAGGTGGTACAGGACGCCTTGCATCCACATGGCTTAGAACAACCTCTTCTGGAGACCAGTCACACCCACAACCCTCTCTAGCGGTTGGCCAAGTGTCATTATAAATATTTTCAGTTCAAAGTGACAAAACAACATGTGGCCTCTGCTGCAGTTAGCCATGGTGGTGTTAGATGGCACAATACTGAGATATTGCATGCCCTGCTCTCTGTTAGTGCTAGGTGTGGGTTAATTCAGGACATTAGACCTCCTGGAGTAATGCTGAAGTGTTGCTGAACAGAAAGTCAAATATGAGACTCTCAGAGAATTTCAAAAAATAATAATAATAAAAAAAAACAAAGCAAACCCACCATCTTAAAAATTACTTCATGAAGTGAAGTTTGCCACAGAGTTAAGGAAAGGCCATCACAAACATAATGACTTGTAAGTTGGTCAGTACATGTGTTTTTTCTGCCCGGAGGTGGGAGCTTGGTTGGGTAACTCATTTCAGAGTTTAGAGCCCCTCCATGTGCCATCTCTATGTTCCCAAAAGTGTAAATACAGTGCAGCAAGAATGGGGTCTTGCTGCATCTTGCAGCAGTGGACCATGGTTGAGACAATCATTGCTCATCCTTCCCTGAAGATTAGGAAATAGTTCTTACATAATTTGCTCTCCCTGGCTCTGTTACTAATTGAAAATAGCGTGAGCTCTGCTTCCTAGGGCAGTTACCCTTATATGTCATGGCTCCAGCAAGTTATTTTGATCAGGTGATTATTACAAAAAGTTTTGTTCTAATTTAATTCCCTGTAGGATCAAATGGTGCTCTTAGGAAGCAACTGAACGCATTGTTCAGAAAGCATGATGCTTCCTGAGACGGATCTGTACTAAAATACACTCATCATGTCTTTGCAGGCCCAGAATAACTTCTTAATGTTGGTCATATGTGCCAAGAGTAGGTTGCAGTCAGCCACAGACACGAAGATTCCTTTTTCCTACAGATTTCTGCTTATAAGTCTTAGCTGTGTGAATACAGACATTAATTGCAGAGACATTTGCGCTTTATGTTGAACTGACAGGATGCAATAGGATAGGCAGTGACTGAACAAAAACAACTCACACAACAGCACAATCACTTCTTTTTCTCAAAGGGGAGTCATGCTTTGCTCAGCCAGCCTGCAAAGCTGGTGCAAAAGTCTATTGCAGATTTTTCCTTCTTGCAAAGCCCTGAAGGTGTGACGAAATTAAACTGAATATAAATGCAGCTAAAATGGAAAGAGACCCAAAATGGAAAGAGACCCAAAATGAAAAGTTTATTGGCTCAGTTGATGGGAGAGGTCTTACTCCTTGTTACTCACCTACTCCAGTGTGCCAGTGGACTAGAAAGAGCAGTAAAACAGTTGTTGAATAGCTGTTGAATTTCAGCATTCAGGTATTTTTGTGTTTATTTTCAAAACTCTCTGCCACGAAATCTTTTCTGTGGAAAAAGAAATGCACCAATTATGGCCCCTAGCACCAGTTCCAACAGTTCTAGAAGGAAGAAAAGCTTCCTCTTAACCGTCTGAACTGATTGAGTGTGTGTGTAGTAGGACCTTCCACTGTTTTCTGAACTGAAGTGAAATATTTCAAACCATTTGCACACCTCGATGGACACAGCATTGCATTCCCATCCTTTATCAACAGCTTTCTTCATTTCCAGTACCACTAAATCATTGCTCCTACAAAAATTACAGAATACACTGACTTCTGGTGGTGTGGTGAATATTTGTGGCTTCAGACATCGAGGAAGAACCACATGAGAAATGCCATGCAGATGGAGTAATTTAGAGGCTGATAGCTTCTGGGTCTCCTCCTGTGATACTCGTGTAGATAGAGATGTACATACACACGCTGCAGCCCATTCGGTATCTTGTATTTTTATAAGAACATAGTATCTAGGTCAAAACCCTTATTTTAGACCCAAAGAAGAGCATAATTCAAATGGAGACTGTGGCTGCCACTCCCCCACAGATGCAGACTTCAGTGAAGGCACAGAGGGTCAGATGCCTGATGACATTTTTTCCATGGCATTCCCTCCAGCCTTACTAATCTTTCATCTAAGCTTTCCTTAGCCCTATTTTTAAAGGGGAAATCTGACCTCTGTCCTGTGCCCCTTTTTTCTTTGCCCTTGTTTTGCATTTCCATGTTTCGCAGTGAAGTTTTCTCTCTTACCCAGCAGCTTTTTTAGCTGGAAAAGAAACCATATGCCGTGAGCTGTAATTCACAACAGCATCTTAAATTCATTTTGCTGTCATGCTTTGTAAGAGTTTTCTTTCATACATATCACTTACTGATTCACTGATGGAAGCCCCCACAGCTTGGCTGCAAACATCCTGCTGTGTGCAAACATTCCCTAAAGGCAGAGCTGAGTGTTTTGCCTTTTTTTTTTTCTTTTTTTACGTCAAGGCAGACAATTCTCACAGTTATCTTCATTGATGCAGGATGAGATGGAGAGGTAGAAAACGTTAACAGTAGTAACACAGAGGGATGCTTGTAGTTTCATATGTGAACACCCACTAAGGGGCACACATGATTTCATGTACATCTCCTAAATTTCCACCTACAGATAGAGTCCTGAAGGTTTTTCGGTACAATGTCCATCGAATCTCAGGAATCTGAGCAACGAAAAATATTTACATACAAACAAGCTTACAAAAAAATAGAACTCCTGAAGTCAGTACGTAGAAATCCCAGTAAAGAAGTAAGTTTCTGAGTTTTATGGCAATTTCTGATTCTTTTATCAGAAATCAGCCATACTGCAACTCTGATACAAAGCTTTCCTGTATTGCCAGCCTTTGGGCATTTCTTTTTTAATCTTCTCCAGACTTAATTGCAAATCCACTGTGCTTAGCATGTACTAGGACATAGAATCTCACAAAAACCAGAAGCCACTGAATTTTGTAGTCCGTAAGTTTGAGTTACCCTTAGCAAACTAAAAAGTGGATGCTACTACCCTCTTTTTCCTCTTGAGTGAGGTGTTTTCCACAAGTCTAAAGATTAAAAATGAGCATTTCTTAAAAAATTCGGGGTGAAATAAGTAATGGATTATTGGTGATTAACTACTTGGAACAATCCCTAATCATGCAGGCGCCTGACAGCCCCGAGCTGGGGCTCCTGTTACAGCCCCGCTCTGCCTCCCCAGAGGGGGCTGAGGGCTGAAGTGCAGATGGCAGGGGAGAGCTCTTATCTGGAGGAAGTCTGAGGAGACTCTTCCTCCTTGAAAAGATCACAGGGTATCAGATTAGCTGTCACCCACTGTCAAACAGAGTTTAGCAAGTGTTTTTCTTATTTGGTGTTTGGATACGGTCCTGACGATGTTTAGACCCAGTTGTAGCATTTATTACTCTGACAAAGAGCTGATAACAAGCTGATAAATTCAGCCCTTGGGAGATCCCAAAGTGTGAATGTCTGGTTTTGTCCTGAACGTCAAAGAAACGCTTGTGAGAAAAATCATAAAATGGGAACACCAGCAGGATTTAATTTTAAATTGCTGAAATGTTTTAGTGTGAATTCTAGTGAAAATGAAACCCATCAGCATGTCTCAAATATTTCTTTGTAACTGACCGAAGGAAGATGGATTGCATGAGTTCATGGCCCCACAGCCTTACGCTGATGTCATCATTTTCCCTAAGAGTCAATCTCCCCGGGTGGAACGGTTTCCCACTGCCTGCACTCATCACATGGCTCTCGGGGCTGCTCTGAATGCACTGAGCAACAGGAGGCAGTCATTTGTGGAGCTCACTACAATTCTGCAGAGCATCAGGTCCGTACTGTGATTTCCATGAAACAATACTGTAAATTGTTTCCTTAATTCAGAGTGAAATATTTCAGGAGAGATCAACAAAACAACTGTGTTGCGTTTTGGGTTAAGCAAGACTAAAGGCATTTTTCCAGACCGGTAAAATGTTTCCTGAGCTGGTTTGGAAATTACCTGGCAATCTGAAAGGAAGTTCATTAGTGGTTAAGTACTCATCTCTTGAAATAAATGACCTTTCAACTTTATTGCTGACTTTTATCCTATAATTAGAACTACAATTGCCATTGAAATTTTATTGTTAAATTTGAAGGATAAATTACTGTCATTCCTGAGCAGCAGTTCTGTGGTTTAAGAAGATTTTTATCCAGTAACGTGGTCTACTTTATTACCTTTGGAAGCTTGCAGAAAGGATGTTAGCATCAGTCAGTGTACATCTGTCTCTGGTATCACAGTGTGGTGTCTTCTGCTTTCAGTTTTCCCTTGGGAATCTCTTGAGCTAAATGAAAATATTTGCTTCTAGGGAAAAATTATTAGCAAACCATTTCAAGGAGGGATAGGAAACTGAGAATAAAGTGTAGGTATTGTCATACTTTTTAATGTGGGATCAAATTATTCTGATGAGTGAAACTGATTTTGGTAAATATCTATCACAGGCTAATTAGGTTTGGGTTATTTAAAAGAAGAATTTCCCTTGGCTGGAGTAGGAGTAGAAAGAAAGAAATCCGAACTACGCTGAGCTAGACAGAATGTCAGGATGTCAGACAGAATGTCAGGAGTTCTGAGTCATTTCTGACTCACAGTAAGTTGGTGGGGTACAAAGTGAGATGGTGCTGTAATTCAGGAAAATGTGAGGCTCTCTATCATTTGTAGGAAGAAGCTGATTCTGGATGGGATTCCCACAATTTTCACTACGCAAACTTTAGAAGGAAAATGCTTTTTAAGAATCCTTTTCAGCAACATGCAGGATTGCATACACCTCGTTTCATAATAAGTTTTGCAGCAACATTTCAAAATAAAATGGTTTTATTTCCAAATGTGGAAATAAAATTTATCACATCAAGAGGCGGAATAAAAGGTAAATCAATGTCACCATGAATAGTCTCAGGCTCTGCAAGTACAGCTGTGCTGACAAATCCTTCTCATAAAGGTGTAGTAATGACAGTGAACTGAATCACTTTATGAGTGCAAGTCACACTGGTAAACACTGTAACACATTTCAGCAAAATCCTTTTGTCTGGTAAGTGGTTTAGGAGCAAAGCTTTGCCTACAAGGTTTTGCAGGATAGATATCATCACAAAACACCAGTCTTGGAAGTTAAAAAAGCCCCACAAGTTGGGTTTTAATGATAGAATAAATTAGAAAGCTGCGATTGTGAAAAACTCGGTGGAAAAAGATTCAGTGGAAAATTTCAACAATGTTTGGCACTCAAAGCGTAGTCTACTCCTAGTCTGGGAAATGTGAGATACCAGAATAAATACTCATTTTTTTTTTCTCTTAGCTGCACAAGTGCTTGGGAACTAACTTTTATGGATTATTTTCTTTAATATAAAGGAAGAGAAGAAAGATATCATGGAAATAGAAATGGAATTCAATTACTCCATCCTGGTGCCTTGTGGACTGGGTAGGCTAAATATGAGTTTTAAGAATGCAGGGGAACTTGATAACCAGACTAAAGCCACTGAAGTTTAGCTTTATCCGTCTATTTTAAATACTGTCAGTGCTAGGCAGCCTTCTAGATCCCAGTTACAGTACACATGAAATTTCAAATCTGGAAAAGAAGAAACTTAGAAGACTACAGACAAGTAAACATATATTTTATTAAATTACTTTTGTTTAAGGTCATGGTTACAGTGTTCTTTAGAGATTAGTTCCTGTGTGAAAGCATAAGAAATGAGTGGAAGCATACATATGGTCAGGTTTGATTTAGCAGCATCATTTCAGAAAAGTGGAAACCGCAAGGAAAACACACTAAATAAGCAATGACTGCTTTATGCGTTTATGTAACTATGAGTGGCAGTGAAGACAAAATCTGGACTCACCAACTGCTCTGCGGCTCCCCCTGTGCGGATCTGTAAGGTATTTCTTTGGTGTCTAGTCCATTCCACAGAATTCACTATTACCAGACTTTTGTTCCAATTGTTCATTCAATTTTTCAGCCCTTAAGTCAGGGAATATTCTACCCTTAGCATGTGATGGTTTGATTGGTTCCAATGGACCATAAAATCCTTTACAATGGAAAACATTTAGATTAGTCCTGTCATGGGACTACTCTCAGTGAGATTATATGGTGGGACTAATTATTATCCTGGGGTTTGTTTGGTTTTTTTAATTTTAATCATATGCAAAAGCAAATTTTTAAGCAAGCTCTTTGTTATTTTTATTTCTTCTCCAGTCCCTACCTAAAGATGCATCACTGTGACACTTTTAGCTGTTGGAATATAAAATAATTTCATCTTCAGGGAACATGCTGATTTGTTCATTTGTCACAGTAAGAGACAGTATTTAACGTAAGATTGCTGTTTTTACCTTTAAACACTGTCACAAATCAAACCCAGCAGTTTATCTGCCCAATCCATCACTACAAGAGGAAGCAGAAACAAGAAAAACATTATAAATGTATCAGTTTAGCTCTATCACATTGTTGGCCTCAATAACAGTCATTTGGCCAGCCACCAGCGCACCAATAAACCACCAGAGCTTATTCACTTCAGTCCTTTAGAACAACTTTTGCTTCCAGGACTTAGGACCAATGTCTGTTTAGAACAGTTTCTTGTAGCTTTATTTTAAAAATAACATAGTAAGTGTCCATGGAAATTAATAAAAAATGTAATGATTTCATCTGGATTACAGTTTCTTGCTTCTGCTCAGATTAGGAATTGTCTGTGGAAGTTGCACAAAATCAGATTATTTCTTGGTAGAGAACAAGCTCATGATGCACCAGGCAGACCCTGCCTGCATGACTGTGCTCAGATTTTGCAGAATGATAAGCATTCCTCTCCCTTTTTTTTGGATAAGATTTGTATTGCATAAGATTTGTATTGACTTCAATTTGAGTCCAATGGAGTGGATTTTCATTGATTATAAATGACTTTGGCCATAGCCCTCTGTTTTCGAGCTCCTTTAATCTGAGGTCTGCTAACAGTACTGTTTCTCAGTGAAATGCTCCTCATACTTTGGTAATCTCTAAAGTTTGTTGAGCAATTTATTGTCTCCCAAAAGGTGAGGCTATGGCTTGTGCCCACATCACTGCTGCCACTGTGATCTGGGTGGAGTGACACACAAAAAATAGTCCAACCATTCTGAGCCATTTCTCTTCTTCAAAGCATGTTTTTTGCTGGGAATATAAAGAATGAAAGGAATAAACTTGTGTCTTCTGCTGATCTGGACATGAGGTCTGTCAAGCAACTGTTCCACGTCCCTCATCCTTCCCTGCCCTCCTATTTCAGTGGATCAGCTGCCCCGGGAGAAAGCCTTGTGCCACAAGGACAATTCTCGTGTCTCACCAGGGACAATCCTTACACACAGGGACTGGGGTGAGCCCTGCTCTCTCCCCAAACCAACATTTTGTCTATTTTTGTCCCACCAGCAGAGTCAGCACTTTAGGAATGCCTACGTAATGGTTATATTGGTCTGACCCCTCGAGCCTCTGTCCGCAAGATTAATCCACCTACTTAAATTTGACACAAGTTGACGGTGACAGGTCTTTGTGACAAAAAGCATTAAATGACTCTCCTCATGCTGTTTGACGTGTGAGAGTCTCTTTGATCTGTTGCTGTTGCACAGACAGATGTCATACCTGTGTCCGTGATGGTGCAGCCACAGTCCTGCTTTCCTTTCCAGGTGAATGGGGGATGAGCCCTCTGCCCAGACTGGGTGAGATCCTGAATCCCCTGGCTGTTCTTTGCTGGCTTGTAACTGATCTGTCTATAACTGCAGGGAGAAATTAGTGCAGGAGACTTTCCTCCTCCTTCCTGTGAATGTTCCAGCCCAATGACGGTGAAATGCTATCTTTAGGCTTTCTGCAAGCCCTGATTTAATGCTCAAGGTCATTTCTCTTACTTACTTAAGGAAAAAAAACCTGAAAAAACCACCCACTACTCATTTTCTAAAATGATTGAAAATTCTTAAGCCCACCCAAAACAAACCTGGCCATGAGTACGGAGCTGAATGGAGAGGGTTATCCAGCCAGACCTCATTCCCAGTGTGCTTGCTGACAGGTTGTAGCTCTTGAATGGTCTGAACTGCAGGTCTCCAGGATAGTTTGCTTTCAGCACAGCAGGAGAGTAGGACCTGGGGACTGTTTTAGGATCATCATCATGCCTCGTTATGATTGCAGTCCAGCGTGACAAGTAATATATGTGATGTCAGGGAATTTCTATGCTTGGTGCTGTCAGAGCAGCCAGCAGCAGCGGGAACCCAGAGCCCTTGAGAACTGGCCACCACACACAGACTGACATCCCCACATCAGTTCCCTGCCAAAGCTTCTTCTGGCTCTTCTTCTGGATGCCAGCACAACCAGACCTAAAATGGAATTGAAATTTTAAATAAGGATAGTCCCAATTTAACATGGCTCTTAAGCATTTCCGTAACTTTATCACATCAGTAATTTCATGGAACTTTTTAAAGCGTAGTTATCTGTATAGATAGCAAGAGATTTTAAATCTTATTTTATCTGAAAACCTATACATCGTAAATGTGGAAAAGAGATGGGAAATTGTTGCTAGTGGGTCAAGTTGCATCTCCTGCTGATTTCAAGTGTGTATGTGTGTGTATATAATTATAAATTACAAATAAAAATGCCTTGGCTCTAAGTGCTCCTATCCTGTGTCAAACTGGACCCTGAATGCGTCTCATGACATGGTTGAGGCATGAAAGCATTTCTGGAGATATTACCTACGTGACAGTTGTGTTTTCACTTTATTTGCTAACTACACTTAATGATCTTCTCTGAGTAGCCATGTAGAGGGCACTGCTCAATTCATTCCTATTCTTGCTGCAGAATTACATAAAACCTGTTCATTCCTGTTCTTGCTGTAAATTACTTATAGCCAGCTGCATTACGAGTTTCACAGCCAATGCCTAACCCAAGGCTGTGTTCAGCACAACACAACCCACTGAAATATGTTCTCAGCTTCTCAAATACAGAACTGCGAAGAAGAGACTTTTTGTTTCAGGAACTCTGAAGCAGAAGTTAACTTCAGTTGTTCTGCAGAAGGTGCACTTGACATTACGGTGTCAATTCACTGGCAACGGGACCTTCAACAGCCTCCTTTCCCTTTAGCTCAAGAGGCATCACTGCAACCCAGTGAGCTGCACTTCTCCAAAGGGATTGAGGATTGCATGCTGGAGGCTCTCTCCACCAGCAGCCCCCCTGCCCATGCCTGGCCAGAGCACCATATTAGGCAACAGGCTGTTGGGAATGGCATCCAGGGACTCTAGGGAGCTTGCCTGCTAGGGAAGGAGCGCAACCATAAGCTGCTGGTTGGGTGTGCAGAGCCCTGTCCTGGCTGACAAGCCTGTTGCAGAGGTCAGCCAGAGAGGGCTATCATTCTTTGGGGAGGTGGAGACTACCCGGAGCTATTAATGGTTTTTTTCCTGGCTGTCCTCAGGAATGGAACTGTAAGCCAGGCATGACCATGAAAGGGGTTGCACATGGTCAAAAGATTATGTTGAAGTATCTCCCATGTCTCTGCCACCCCCAGTGCCTGGAACTCTCCCCCTTTCTTTTTTCTTCCCACATTATACATCAGGTCTCTCCTTTGAGCTCCATTCTTGCCTCAGTTTTCTTAGCAAGAACCTGAAGAGCCTTGAATGATAGTTTAGGAAACAAACCACTGACTTCTTGGTCTGGCTTCAGTCATCATCCCATCACAGAATTGCAGAACAGCTGAGGTTGGAAAGGACCTTTGGAGATGTCTACTCCAAGCTCCCTGCTAGCAACAGGCTACAGTAGAGTAGGTTGCCTGTGAGAGTGCTCAGGTTTTGAAAGTCTCCTTTTGTCGTCTGCATGTTTGAAATGAAGTTCAGACCTGAAACACTATTTATCATAGTCTAGTCTGTGCCGTAGGCTTTGGCTAACATCTGTGCTGGGTAAGGCAGGACTTGCAAGATGTGTGGTTGCTGAGCAGCATTACAGTGTCAGTGAAACCATGGAATAAGTCTCAAAATGAAAGAAAAATTCAAGGCAAGTCCCTCAAAAGCCTCATAAGGCTTTCACCTGAGACTGGAAAGAGCTTTATTTGTTGAGTTTTTATTTATAGATTTGTGACTCTTGCTGGTGAGTCCGGGAGAATTTTCTAATCCAGTGTTCATAAGAATATTCCCTGTTTCTAGCTATTAAACTTCACAATGAAAATTATGCAATCAAGAATTTTCTGCTATTACTTTTCCATGCAAGAAACATACTTTCATGCCACAACGATATCTCAGCGGAATATTTTACCCTCAGTAGAAACAGTGAGAAATGTCGTGGTAGTAAAGCAAATACGTTCCAAGACATGCGTTTTGTGGTGCAAGTTTCCTATATTCATATGAATTTTTTTCATATTTTTTAGGCCGAGAAACAAAACTTAGTATGTTAGTAATTAGACCGGAAAAAATAAATTGCTATGAATCTAAGTAGAGATATTTTATTATTATCACACCATGTGTGTTGGTCTGTAATATACTTCTTTTCTTTCTTTATGATGGGTGCTGCGATCAGAACATACAACACAAAATATTTCCTTATAGCACGGGATTCTCTTTGGAACCTCTACAAGGATTTGCTGTTGTATCCATGCATGTGACAGGAAGTTCCTAAACTATATCAAACTCACACACTCAGCTTAAAATTTTATTTGCACTAAAAACATTCCTCCCTTTTAAACATTACATGCATTTATCAAGAATGAGAACTATGTTTTAGTTATATCTAGAACCGAGTGTAAAGAAATAACCTTACCAGCATTTCTGTGTGACAGAGATTGAAATTTTGTTTCCTGAATCTGACCTGAGGTGGGGTCCCAGATGTTAATGCTCATGACATGGCAAAGGTTTGTAAGAGACATCTACTCTTACAGGTCAGGATTTCAACCTTTTAAATCTTTGCTCGTTGTAAGTAGTTAAACTGTAAGTCAATGAACTAGTGCCAATAAATATTGCTGTTTTCAAACTGTCTAGGGTCCTAAAGCTTTTAAATGTTGAAAATAACCTTCCTTTTCTGTTTCAAAAATGTGTTTTAGCTAGTCAATTTGTTCTTATGTTTTCAGACGGGGGAACAAGTCATCCCAAAAGAATAACATTTAAATAGGACAAAAAGCCTGATTTCTGTATCACACATCGGAAGGGGAAGTGATTTACATTAAAAATCATGGTTTAAAGAAAGAAAACCCAAACATACTGCAGGTCCTACTGAGAGCAGCTAAGATGACAATTTTTTTTTTTTTTTAAAACTTTCTACTTGCACTGAACATTGAACTCTGTTCTAATGCTGTGGTAAAAAATGAGATGAAGGTCTCTGGATTCACTCTGCATGATCCCCCTAAGTTAACGGATCCATTGCACTTCACCATTAAAGTCATATCAGATGTTATTTCAGCTGGTGGAAATTTTACTTTCACATAGGATGTTATCTGACAGAAGCCCATTGGTGTGGTAAGTTGTGCCTTTAAGCATAGGTTCAAGACCAATTGACTTAAATAAATCAAACCTGAACTTGAAATTCAGCTTGGATTCCATGATAGTCCTGAACTTTAATTGCCAAAAGGTCCTGAAATTTACTGGGGCCCAATTGATATGAATAACTGCACATGAGGGAGAGACCCTGTCACTCTCTAAAACTACCCGCAAGGAAGCTGTAGACAGGTAGAGGTTTGTCGCTTCTCCCAAGTATCAAGTGATAGCACAAGAGGAAATGGCCTCAAATTAGGCCAGGGGAGGTTGAGATTGGATATTAGGAAAAATTCCCTCACTGGAAGGGTTGCTGAGCACTGGAACAGACTGCCCAGAGAATCTTTATCATTTAAAAGGTATTTAAAAGGTCTGTGGATGTGGTTCTTGGGGACGTGACTTAGTGGTTACTTGGCATTGCTGGGTTAGTGGTTGGCCTCGAAGATCTTAAAGATCTTTTCCAACCTAAAAGATTCTCTTTCTATGAATATTATCCATCTCCACACTTAACAAGAACACTAACCTCTCTTTGCTTTAGATCTCTGACCTTGTCACTCTGAAGTTGTCACATGTTGCATGCATGAAAGCAAAAAAAATTCACAACTGCATTAAAATATTGAAGAACTCAATGTCAGCAAACATATACAGAATGTGTGAGAAATATTTTCTTGGATTTGAAGCTCAATATGTGTCTTCTTTCCTCATTTTTCAGAAACTGAAAATGAAAGTGCACCGCCACCTCCAGGTTAGTGTAAAAATGCTAATTTGAGCTGTAGCACCAACAACAGTTGCATGAGACTAGAACTGCATAGCCATGATATGGTTTGTGTTCATTGTCTCTTTGAAAGTAAGAGGACAGCAAGAAAACTAAAAAAAAGCCTGCCCAAGTAAGATATTCTCACTTCACTTTGCCTGAATGATGAATTTTTTCAGTTTTTTTTTGTGAAAGACCAGTTGTTTGCTTAATGCTGTGCATGCTCTTCAGGATACAGGCAAATGATGGCTGCGTAAATTCCGTGGCTAAATTGTGCTGTCCTCTTTGATGCTGGACAGCATCTAATTACCAAAATAGTCCCTTTCATTTCTCCTCGAAGGTACACTGTGAGTCAAGTTGACAGAATCAAGCACGGGATTCATGTCACTTACTTTTAGCCCTTTGAAAATTATGTGTCATGTCCAAGTAGTTCAGCAGTGACTGGTGGAGCACACCCTGGGTCATCCATGCTCATCCAACGGGCTTTTCCCACATAAGCTAATAACAGTTAATACATACAGATCCAATATGCATGTCTAATTTAACCATTCGGTGAGTTTTATTCTCTGTGTAGCCACCTAAACAGCAATTCCAAACACAGCAAATACTCTACCAGTGTTAAGTCTGCCTTTACTTACAGTCTTGCTAACTGGCGTTTTACAAGGCTCGTTCAAGTTGTCCTTGTTTCAACAATACAGCCTTTCATTAAAAAATGACGAAGGAAGTAGTATCATTTGCCACAAGGAGTTTCATGGTTAAATGATCCATGTGTTATTTTTATGCGATGAACTCTTTCATACTGCATGTATTTGTAAGGAAAGTTAATTGGTATGTAATTAATGATATTTTACTCAACCATGAAATTTGTGCAGTTAATATTAAACTAATTAATTTCACCCTTAGGCTCTTACCTGATATACTTTGTACTCGAATTCATGTTTTTAATCAATCTGAACTTTCAAGTAGAACTGAAATGAGAAACAGCTTTTTGTATACAGAAAGGAATGGCATTTTTGAACCATTACATTAAAAGCTTCCATTAAAATTTTCAAATAATTAACATCTTCTTCGTTTCTATTTTAAAAGATGGGATTAAACACAAACTCACTTCTGCAACACCTTTTCTTTCCTCCTGGCCTGTACTTCCAAAAAATAAGTTGGGTGTCACTAGGCCTTTATGGTTAGGCACAGACCAAACTTGGATATTTCTAAACTGGAAGTGTCAGTCACTCCCAGCTTCCTTCTGCCTGACTCAAGATGCTGTTGTCTTGGATTATCAAGCGCCGTCACACAAAGAGGGAAGTTGGTTGTTCAAGAATCCAGATTTTGTAACATAGAAATAGTTTATTGAACACAATGAAGCATCTTGAACTGCACCAGGAAATTTTTGGGAAGCCATTGTGAGAGCTCCTTCCAGATCTCGATGTCAAGCCACAAGTGCGGAACGCTTAGACTAATGAATGTTCCAAACAGTGGGCAGGCCTGCTGCCATCTGCCAAGAGCAGTGAAACCTCCTGATCCCAGTTCTTAGTGGGAAAAGAAAGAGTTACTGTAGCAGAAGTCTCATAAAAAAAGGGACAGGTTTGACCATCTGGCTAAGATGGACAGCCTGACAACTGGTGCTTGGAAATTTAGGGAATCCTGACAGAAGCTGCCAAGAGTCACCACCACCAGAATGCAGATTTTCCTTTTAAGTTTCAACTTTTATTTTCATCGTTACCATGGCTGCACGGTGATTTCTTGTTCATTTTATGTGAACAAGAAATCAGGATAATCAGAATATCAGCTGGCTCTTGCAGATGTTTCCTCCATGGAACAAATCTTATCTTAACTCCATCCTGACAATGGTAGTCTATTGACCATCGTCCAAACCCATGTTCTGTCAGGAAGCTGACAGGTAAGTTTGCAAACCAAAAAGAATAGAAATCCTATCAAATCCCAAAATGGAGAAAGTGTGGAAATTGTTGTTTCGTTGAAAGTACAGTCCAAGTTTTCTCATGCAAGTGAGGTCAAAAATAATTTACATTCACCTGCTGGAAGTAGAGGAGAGGCTGGCAGTTCTTCTGATCAAGAAAACTAAATACAAAAAGTCTCGGAAAGACTGGGCTGATGATGATTAAGATGATGATAAAGAATTAGAGAACATCTTCAATACACTCTTTCCTCACTTTTCCTTAAGGATAAACTACTGGCAATACCTCATCTCTGATCCAAGTTCTTTCCACTTAACAGTGACATGTAGCTCATTTTAAAAGCTTTTGCAAAGTAGCCCAAGAACAAGAGACTAAAAATTTCTACTTCTAAAAAACCTGGCATATTTCTTCCCCTGAGCCCAGGAATATCAGTGTTACGTGACTTGCTCAAAACGTAGAAATTACATTGATATGCACAGGTTGTAAAATGCTTTATGGGATTGCAACTGTATGTTACATATAAACATTTATCAATCATTATTCAATGTTGTTTTTCCAATACTAGCAGAGCCTGCATTTTTAATGCTGCGAAAGTTTTTCTTTTTACTTTAAGATCCTCTCAAAACTATACTTGTACTTCTTACACAGAACAAACAGCACCACAGGAGGGTGGAAATGAAAAGGGTAAAGGTAAGTCTGAAAACATATTTTAAAAATGGGCAGTAAAGACAACATTCCTAAATGCTGTTCCGATGCTTGATTGCTTGAGCCTTAATTCAGAATTTTGTTGCTAAATTTCAGAAGTGTGATGCGAAGCTTTCTAGATCCTTTTTCTGCATGACTTAGCCAGCACAAGGAAATTATGATACTTATGAGTATCTTCAAAAATTCTGCAAACCAGACTGATACTTTAGCAATGGTGTTTATATTGATTGTTTAATTAATGGATCAAATTACAAGTGATTTGCATGAGCAGAAAGCCGAGTTTAAACGAGGCTGGATGTTGCCCTTGACCAGCCTTGCTAAAAGTCAGATGCTGTGCACATTGATAGCTTTCAAATAAAGTGGACAATGTCCTACTGTCATTCTAAGCTCTTTCTGTTCTACCACAGAAACTTGATATTTTACCTTTCAGACAGCCCTATAGGTTTTTTTCATCTGAAAATAAAAATCACACATTCACCCTTCTGTCCTCATTGGGAGCCCAGCAGCTGAGCTTATTACAGGTTGTGAAAAGTGTGTTTGAGGACTGTCTGTTGTGAACAAATAGATGGTTTTTTCCACTAGCAATGCGTGTAAAGATCAGCTCCAGTTTTAATACATATTTTAGTGCTGCTGAGATTAGATTCGTGCTCTGTTGTCAATTCTTCTGGTTACAAAGATATATTTTGAGGGAACCGGGCCGAGTTCCCCTACTTTGTGTAGGAGCCCTGCCAAAGAAGAAATCAAACACCCCATCACCTTATCTTGAAAAGAATAATCTCTTTTTTTTATAAAAACCTTAATTCTGATCAAAGGCTAAACCAGATCAAGACATGCTTACGACTGATGCAATGCTTGCTTTTCATTTGGCATGGTTATGCTTTTTCATGGCAAATCAAGAAATGGCTTGCTTGAAAATGTATTCTGGCTTTTGGTCTCTTCCAAACAAAATCCTGTCTTTTAGGAAGACTGGATGCATACTTGATACTTGCAGATTTATTTGGCAAAGGCATGCATGGCTGTTTTTCTCAACAGATATAAAATATAAACAGAAGAGTGGCAAAATATAAACACTAAGAGTGTGTGATTCAAGTACCCTTTAGAAAATAAAAATGCTGAACCAGGCTTCAGTGCACGTTATTTTGCCAGTTATCCTTGCGTTGAGCAATTATTTTGACACACAAAATTTTGTGTGAGTAATCAAATCTGTCAACTCGGGAATGGAAATGCAATTCAGAAATCATTTGCATGCCTAATGATAGGAAAAAAGATGAAGGTCTTGCCTCAAGCTATTCCAACAGTTAGTTCTGCTTGCTTTAATTTGGATATGAGAGAAATGTTTGTTCCCAAACTGAACATGAATGGTGATTTCCCCACTGCTTACAAGCCTACATTTCACTGAATAAAACCGAAAACATGGTAGGTAACTTATCCAATATTTCTATTATTTTCTTATACATTATTATGTTTCTGTTTGGAATTTAGTGAAGGACAGAAGTATTTTCTAGGAGGAAAAATGTTCCTCCTAAAAGAAACCTCTCAGTGCTAGGAGGATCCTACTACCAAAAAATATTTTTTGAGGTCCTAGTATGGAAAATTTTTCCAGTTTCAGTCCAGAGTGGCAGCTGTTGCCTCTGTAAAAATTCCAGAGAAAGTCTCAATACTAATATGGAGATGACGTTCTGCCATGCTCCAGTGAAACTGTCACCTCTGCAAAGCAAAGCAGATGTCGTTGCCAGACACTCAGCAGTAATAGTTTTAAAAACTACTTGCAGTGCAGTTGTTCCTATCAGCTCTTGTTTTGCGGCAGAGTATCACCAAGTAAGGGAAAATATCTTTTCACAGAGTGATTCCTTCAGGTTTGTATGCCAGAAAAAAAAGTCTTTAGAATGGTGAACATAATTCACAAAAAGGGAAAAGGTTCTGTTCTTCCAATCTGTCCAAAACCATTTACATTTGAAAATGAACAGTTCAGCAAGGACTTTAGGGCAGAACCAGCTATCTGTTAGCTTCTGTATAAGCTGCATGTAAAACACCCTCTGCAGCTTCCGAAGCAGCAGATTTGGGTACTTTCCAGAATAGGAATGAGATGGGAAAGATTTCATATCAGAATTCCACAGCAATTCTACAGTAGTTGCGTGTCAGCTGCTGTGACCTCTTTGCTGATAATTCATCAGACAGAGCAGACTGTAGGGACCTGAGATGGGTCCTGCTTCAGCCCAGCCCAGTTGGGACTGTGCTGGAACCTGACATCCAGGAAAGAAATCTTGGTAGTCCATGTAAATCCCATAGTCCATAATTTTCACCTCACCTCGAAGACAAAATTAACAGCAGAAGTTAGGAAGATAGAGTATGCCTATCTGTGTGTCTGTTTTACTGTTCTATTTCTTTTTAGTACTGATTGTCTGTGTGAAATTACATATTTATATTCCTTTGTGTTCACTGTGAAGTTATGAAACGAAAACCGGCGTGGTAAATTCTTATCTTGTGGTTATTTTGCTGTAAATTAGTAGCTCGGAACAGTAAGCATAAAATTTTCTTTCATAAAACAAACCAGTTAAAAAGTATCTGAAATAATGTTGTAAAAATTCAGGATATATCTGATCATCCATTTTATTTTCAGAGAAAAAAAGTGACTCAGCAGACATTCCTCCAAATTTACTCCATTATCTTATTTAAATGCTTGTGTCTTTGTTTTTAATTTTAGCCTTATCTTACAGATTGAATATGTTATAATTTTGTTCCCACTTGCTGGAATAATAACAATCAGATTTCAATATCAATTTGCTCATTCCTTTTTTTAGGTCCCATCCAGCCATTCAGAGAGCTACTAAAATTTCTGCATGCTTTACTGATACCTTTCCTCTCGGTTTCTTCCAACCGCCTACTAAAATGTTCCTTGCGTGTGTCATCCTTGTATTTTTCCAGGTTTTTCTTATCCATTGATCTCCCTTCTAAAACTTCCATTCTGTGCTTCATTTACCACTTCCAAAGTGTCAAGTCCCCTTGATGGGACTGCTGAACTCCCTTTGAAAATCAGATTGGTTGTTGAAGCCAACTGAACCTGAAGCTCCCACTCTTGCTGTGCTCCGTAATTTCAGCATAAACAATAACATAGAATAGAAAACTAAAATAATAGACAACTAATAGGATTTTGCCACTTCTGCAAAACATTAGGTTTATCAACAATGTGAGTGATGGCAGAATAACAACTTCCATTTTGTGTGGTGTTTTTCAGATCAGGGGAAAGTAGATCTAAAATTCTCGATAACAGCAGCTCATATATAAATCAATAATTACTTTTTTTTTTTTTTTTTTTTGGAAAGCTTTTTGTATATTTACCGTGCCAGCAGTCAGGAATTTTAATATTAAGAGTACACTAAGTGTGAGTATACAAGGATTTTAGATTAGCTTCTTCTGGGATATGCAGAGTTCTTTTGTCCAATAAGACTGTTCCTGATGAAGCTCAGTCTCCTCCACAGTTAACGTTATCATTTAGAAACAAGGAAAAAGTCCTAAATACCCTATATGTTAATGAGAATATGCCAGAGACAAAAAATAAAAATCTCTATGGAGTAATGCATTTATCAGCCTATTGACAAATGAATGAATTGATTTCTCCATACCAAGATCTTGGCATGCAGCTGATTGCAAAATATATTCCGTTAAAAGTTTACTTGCAGAAGATAAGGATAGTGAATTGATGATCACTGTTCTACTGTCGGATCTCATATTTTTGCTGTTTTTGTTACCTTTAAATAGACTTTATTGCTGGCATAAAGAGTAATTTATCACAGAAAGTGAATTGGCTATAGCTGTAGAACCAATAATCAGTCCATTTTGCCCTAGCAGCCTGAGATACACGGAGTGATGGATTGATTCCCATTCATCAAAACAATCCTTCCAGCACGTGCTGCTTTCATACTCTTTCCATTTCTAACACATTCAATTGGGCTTGCATTTTGATACTTCTGAACTGTTTGTTTGCTTTGTTTGTCTTTGATGTTAACATTTTGTTTGAAAAATGATAGATTACCCTGGAAAAACCCCAACAATCCCTCTGCAAAACTAATACATCTTTTTGGTTTCTTACATTTTCAAATGATTTAAATAAAAGAGAAATCTGAGCGGTCCTTTCATGACTTGATTATCACACATCATCGTGTAGGATGCATCACATCAAGTGTTTTACGCTGATCTTCGTTATTTTTTTCCAGCCCGATGGCTCTTCGAGCCATCATCAAGCACGGTGGTGACATTAGCGGCAAAAAGAGCTGAAAGTACACTTTGTGCTGTCATGAAATGTGCAGAAAGATGTGCAGTGGAAGCACACAGCCTTGCATCCATTTAGTTTCTAATTCAGTATGTTAAAACATCTGACACGACTTCATCATCACTGTGCTTTCGCTGAAAATCAAAATCTTCAACATCTGCTTGCGGCATTGGATGGTGCAAGTCAAGAGAGCTCTTCCATTAAAGAATCCGTTTTTTTTTTTTTCCCTATGAAGAAGAAGAGATATTTGCAAGATAACACATTAATCCTTCATGTGTAGGCATACTTCTACAACTCTCATTCTCCTCCCAAGGGATCTTTAGAATGAAGTTTGATGAATCATTAAAAAGGAATGAGTAAACTGTTATGGCTAAGTAGATAAATGCTATTAACAGACTTTTAATTAGCCTTCAGTGGTTAAACAAACCCAAAAAATCAATATTGCCTGTGTTTATGAATACGTGACTATATTTCACATGTGCTTTTGTCATAGTTATTACATTTTTCCTTGAAAATATATAGATAAATTAAACTTTTAAGGTCAAAATCAAAGGATAACTCCATATCTAAAATTTCATTATGGAAACACAAATATAAGAGAGAAAAAATCCAAACCCAAAGACAAGTGTCTTTAAAGATGTGGGTTAATATTTTTCCAAAGTTGTTCTTGTTCAACTCTGTTCTCCATTTTGATATGTTCTATAGATTATTTTCTGCTACTGTATAAAAACACGTTATTTTTATATTACTTATGTATTAAATTCTAAATATACCTATTTTATTCTTGCCTTTCAAAGGATACCTCGGTAATTTTCTTTCTTTTTTACCATTAGGCTTTTTAGACACTAAGACTTTTTGCTTATTTTTATCAAAGCTGATCTTTCAGGTTTCCAGTCAACATCTAAAATTCAGAGAGATGTGGGTGACACTTGTAAAGACGGTCTTTACCTTTTTCTGTTTTTCTAATAATCGTGATTACAGCATTTCCGTTTAATCCCAGTTTCATGGTTTTTTTCAGGCTTTTGATTTACATAAATATATACCTCAGTGTATTCTATGTGATTAAACATTTTTAAATATGTGGGTAACACTTGCTTGTAGGGATTTAGTACCTGATCATGATCAACTTTCAGTGTGATCAAAAGGAAAATCCAGCATGATGATAACAGTTCTTATTTAAAATTCTCCTGTTGATATGAGAAAAAAAATGAGTAGCTTATTCCTTGCTTTTAAAATTAATATTATATTATAGAAATTACAAATTATAAATACAAGGGACTAGTTTTAACTTTTTCATATCTTGGTTTAATAATGCTGAATGCATATGTGGTGCACATTTTAATTGCAGACGTGGTCATCAGAGAAATGACATCTTCCTCAGGTTAGATATGTGACTGACCTTCATTTCATTGCGGCTTTCTTATTGTAATTACTGTGGATTACATCTCTAACAAACAGAATCACTCCGCAGCTCTCATATAAACTCATGATTTAATAATAGATCACAGTCCACATCTCATTTTTTTTTTTTACTTGCTTGAAACATTAAGGTTTACCATTTCAGCTACTGAATTATGCAAAGCTTTCCTCATCAGTTTGAAGCTTCCATTGTGAATGCTCCTGAATACTGCAATTTATTTCCCTTTCTTTTGCAGGTTTTACATTTTCATGTAGTTGTTTTAAAGCAGATGATCGCCTGTGCTTTCAGTTCCTTCATGTGCTTTTTCATTTGTATTTCTTTTCACAGATGAAGATGACACTTCAGTTAGTGCTCCACCAGCAGGTTAGGACTGTGATAGTGCTTTGAGTGTGTATGTATGTATGTATTTTCCTCTTGACTATTAATGAAGAAATAGTCCAAACCAGTGGACTGAACTCAAAATATATGACTTAGAAATTTTTTTGAAGTGCCCTACATGGTATTGATCTCTGTTCAAAAGTACAAGACCTTTACACCATTTAAGTGCCTTTCCAGTCCTTTCTTGAGGTCTTTAGTAGATCTTCTCCCAGTGGAAGGTAAAATATTGGTTAGCAGATCTGAAAGCAACTCCAGATAAAGAAATATACTGATTAAATAATCAAAATATATTCAGATAATCAAATATCCCTCAGATAAATACTGAACAACAGTTCCAGCTGTTACCTGGAACTACACAAATCATGGAAGAAATGTCAGCCTCATGTAGCCCCTCTGGAGAAAATCTGGAATGGAATTAAACTAATTTAGATTTTCTAGAGAAAAGTGGGGAAGATTTCTGGGGGTTTTTCTTAGCTGTTCACTTTTTTCTGGTATTCAAGTAGTTTTTCATGGATATAGTCCTAAATATTTAGTCTAATCTTGTATGAAGAATCAATGTTCTTAAAATCCCCATGATATGAGGTCAGTTAAGCTGTGATCTCCGAGCTGGTGTCATCTAAATTACTCTTCCCTTTCAGATGGGATGTCTAAGCCAGCGGAAAGAAAAGATTCAGGTGAGACATCCTGAAAAACATGACGAAACACTCCCGAGATTACTTAATAAAAATATTATTTAGACTTTATTTTAAAAAGATAATGCTTCACTTTGGTTGTTTAGAAAGGAGCAAACTGTAGCTGTTGAAATGCTTCCAAGAACCAGGGCAAAGAGGTTTCCAGCAGCCGAACCAGGAGCGAGAGAAGGCTGTGCTGCACAGAACAGGACATTATGTGACACATACATACATACCTATCTATCTATAGCTGTTTCTGTATAGATAGATACAGAGCTGTTCCATTCCTCCTCAGCCTACAGGAATTCCATTCCCACATTCAGCCTCACCCCAGCCCCACACACAGGTCCCAGGAGACTGTAGGAGGATGGCTTCTTCTCACACCTCAGAGGACGGTGGGGAAAACTTAGCAAAATCCTCATAACCTCTTTCTTCCTACCCTGGCAGGTCACGCATATTGCACCCACTCTTGTGGTTTCAGGATTTGCAGCCTCTGGAACAAAATGAGCAGCTGGTACTTCAACCATGGTTATAGACCTGGCATAGCCGCCTATGCCAGCGCCCTCAGCCCGCCTCAAACCCACCTGCTGTTCTGTCTGTTTAATAGAATACAATGTTAATATCTAAAGGTGATGATAATGTTTAGGTGTTCTTTTATGTGGTACCAAATTAATGACTCTGTGTAGGCTTTTCCCGTTTATTAATATTCTTTTTCCATTTCACCCTGCGGCATGTTAGGTTTGTTACTGCACGTGACCAGATCCTGTACTGTCATCACTCCATCTTCTTCCCACCAATAACCTTCACTTGTTCTCACGTTGTTTCCATATATCGCCATGTTATAGTGGTATAATCTAAGCATTTAGATTATAGAGAGTATATATAGATATATATCTATATATATTTGTGTTCATTTGTATCTGTGCATATCATTTCATGTACGTGTATATATGTGTGTATATACATGAATGTCTTTACCTGTGGCAAATATTGTACAAGCAGGCATAGACAGAGATGTTAGGCACACCACCCACAACTGACTGAAAGACAAAGATTTTATGGCAAAGCTATCTAGCATTTCAATGCCTTTTTAAAATTCATAACAGACTTTAGGATAATAAAAACAATTTGGTTGCATTTTCCCTGTGTGGCATTTGTGGGTGGTGGAAATTTTCATGAGTTGGAAAGGTTCCCACAGCAGTAATTGCTACATATCAAAAAGACTATTCTGACTTCGAACCGTAATCAGTTTCCCCTCTACACTGGCAACAACTCCTCAAAAAACAGAGATGTGGCATTTGGACTGCAGGTTGGAATGAGACGTGCTTTGCCTCTGTGCAGAAAGTGAGCAGAAAACAGACAGGCATCCACTGCCTTGATCTCCTTGCACTTTCTGCTAGAAATCAATGCTTTTGATTTTTGAAAGAATGCTTTTGCCCATGGTTTTACCTGAGATGTAGTGGCACAGCACAAAGCCAGGGCTGTGGCTGTTTCAGATAAACAGAAACACCAGAAACACACACAGCTGTCCTGGTACAGATCTCTGTCCTGGGGACACCACTCATTTGCTGCTTCTCTCAGTACTGCAGTTCCTTTCCAGCTCCAAAATTCCAGTTTCCAGAAGAGAAGCTGCTGTGTCACAATCAGTTCCACCTGACAAACTACTTTCTCCATAAAATATCACAGGAATTTCACATGGCAGGACATGGTATTGACCGATCCCCAAATTCTCTGCTCCTGTCATGGCAGAAAAGCAGAAAGTTCAGAAGTGAATTTCATCCCTGCCCTGCTTTGAGGACATAGAGGAAGAACCAGCTTGTACAATGGACTTAGTTTGGGTTGAGAGAGATCCACTGAAACTGTGCGTCGGATGTGGGGGGTTTTTGTGCTTCTAAGCTGTTTGTGTTTTCAGAACCTCCATCTCTTCTGAAAAACAAAGAGCTGACCTTTGTGCCTGTAAAGCACTCATGGTTGAATGCTGGTGCCATTCAAGTTGCTCAGTGCCCGTCCTGGCTGACCAGGTTCCCCTCTCTTCCTCCCTGATAGTTTCATTTTCTGTCACCACAGAGGTAGCGCTCTTGCAGGAACTGTACACAATGTGACAGCCAAGCAATGGATGTCAGAGTGAACAAAAGCTTACATATCTTTCAGGACATCTGAAGAGAAAGGTGCTAGGGCTAGAGAGTTTAGGAAGTTCAGGTAAGTGTACTTTGGAGGGAGTGAAACACCCTCAGGTGATTGATATTTCCCCCTCTCTCTGCGTCTCAGTGTGGTCTCTTGGAGAAGGAGCTCCAGAAGAGGCAGAAAAACGCGATGACTCCCAAAGATCCACTTTATTCATCGAGAAACCTCAGAGCGGGACAGTGAGCGTTGGTAAGTGCTCGGCAACAAAATCCAAAGCCACTCCCTGACACACACAGGCTGAGGCTGAGGCAGAGCTGGGAAGGGCACATGCAGATCCCGTGACACTGAGCTGCAAGCACTGCCTCTGGTTTTAGCTGGATGTGAACTCCAGTCTGAAGGCAAAAGGACTGTATAGAGAGAAGCAAAACCCAACTGTTTAATGCAGGACAAGTTCAAAATCTAATATTTTACTGAGCATAATGCTAAGAGGTATAGATTCTGGAGAAGAAAGACAGTTATTGCGACACTGTTGGCTGTACTGTTACTGATCTATCAGGAAGATCTTCCCAAAGATCTGCAGCATAGCTTAGAGATTGCCAGGTCAGGTTTTGTACCCCAGAGCTGCATGCAAATTAGCAAGAAGCCCAGTAGGAGCAGCTGTCTAGGGAAGCTGGAATGGTCACCCCCAGCATAATCATTCTGGGGTATTTGCTCTGGTCTAGCTCTGGTTTAGCCCAGTGGTGTACATACATATTTCCTTGGATACACAAAGATGTGGTCAGATGTTGGGATTTCTTTTAGTCATGCCTATTATTTTTCTCCGTTTCTGAGTAGAAAAGAGGATTTGGGGAAAATTTACTGGGGGAAAAAAACTATAAGGAGTTAGTTGTATTTTCCTGTAAATAAACGTTAGGATGGAAAATCAGCAGGGGCTGTGCAGTGGTCTTCTGAAAAACAAGAACTTTTACTATTCCCAATTCATTGTTTAGAGACAACTCTTTCCTTTCACTTCTCAGCTAAAAAAATTAATGATAGTAGTGCATGAAAAGCTCCAGCCTTTCTTTCCCAGACTGGAATTTATCCATGCCTGCTAGACTAGAAACACCATCATTTATTTTGAACAGGCAAAGTCAAATATCAGGAACAACTCACCCATGAGAACATGGAGTTTTGCCTCAAGTTTATCCTGCTCCTCAGTGCCTCAAGCTCCACTCTGACATGGACAGAAAGCTTCCAGGCCCAAAATCATTAATCTGTGTTTCACTGCAGTGCTTTCACAGCCAGTGTGATTCCATCTGACTCTTACTGTCGCGGTAGAACACATGGAGACTGAATGGAGCAGCAGTGAAAGAAGCTTGTACAGATGTAACTGACCAATCACACGTTTCTCAACAACAACTATTCTTTTCTCTTTTTAACAGGTGGGAATATTACATTCATAGCCAAAGTAGAAGCCAAAGACCTTCTCCGAAAGCCAAATGTGAAGTGGTTTAAAGGAAAATGGATGGATCTGGCCAGCAAAGCGGGCAAGCACCTGCAGCTGAAGGAGTCCTTCGAGCGTCACACCAAGGTGTGTCTTTATTTTCCTTCCTGTGAGGGCAAAGCTACAAAGAGAGCTTAAAGACCAGCTGAAGACAGCAGATAGAAGTTCGAGAGCGGTGGAGTCTACGCCTGGCTTCCCCACACAGATTTCAGTGGTGGTCTCTGACCCTCTGCAGAAGCAGATTTTCTGCTCTCCCAGAGCACGAGACGTAATGGTGCAGAATCAAAATTTTCCAATATCATTTCTGGGTTCCAGTTTCTTTTCAGAGCCCACTATTTGAGCTTTTCCTAGTTTGTGGTGCATGTCTGAAGACTCATACTTTAACTTCTGCTTTGTGCAAATGCGTCCCCCACGCTGATGAACCGTTACGTTTGATTTTCAGATTCACACATTTGAGATGCAAATCATCAAAGCTAAGGAAAACTACGCAGGGAACTATCGCTGTGAAGTATCGTATAAGGACAAATTTGATAGCTGTTCTTTTGACCTTGAGGTCACTGGTAAGGTTCCACTTGTGTCTGGAAAGATTTATAAGGATTTCTCTCTTTTTTTTCTTTTTTTTTCTTTTTTTTTTTTAATTTAAAATGACATTTCATTTTGTTCACAACCTTTAAATGAAGTAATACTTAAAGTGAAAATTTTTAGCATGGAGCTCAGAAAACTTTCTTGTGTTAATTTCTTGTGTTAATGACATTTCATTTTGTTCACAACCTTTAAATGAAGTAATACTTAAAGTGAAAATTTTTAGCATGGAGCTCAGAAAACTTTCTTGTGTTAATTTCTTGTGTTAATTCCTGTATTACTGTTATTTCATAGAATCTTCCCAAGCTGCTACAAACATTGACATCAGATCTGCTTTCAAAAGAAGGTAACTTCAGTGATGCTAAGAAGCTCCTCAGTAATGGACACCGGTAGCATGCACAGAACTTGGGTTTATAAAACCTTTTTGTAAATATAGATTAAAGAAGTGGGATTTAGGGTAATTAGTAGCAGGCAGAATGAAATAGTTACGACACACAGACATACTACATATGATATTAAATATCCCTACTGTGAAATTACAAGTGTGATTAATTTAAGGGAAGACTGACTACTTAAGGCAATTAAATATATGTTTCTCTGGAGGGTTTTAAAAACACATTTTCATTCACTACAATATTCTACTGCATGTTTCCGGAAAGTTATCAGCTACAATGTGAAAGTTGCCGGTCCCAGTCCTGTACTGATTAAAAACAGAGAGAAAACTCACATTGATTTCAAGAAGACAGGACCTGGCTTTGTTATCTTACAGTAAACAGTAAATACCATCAGTAAGGAAAACCAACAAATAGTATATTACAGAGGATGTAAGATAAAGCATTGTGTTTGGTTTAAAGCATTGTCTTAAGGTTTGTGACCTTTCTGATAAAATAGCAATTCTAACCAGCATAGGTGTCATCTTTGTATCATGAAATAGATAAGAAAAATATAGAATAAAAATATTTTACAAACAGATAATGAATGCAGTTTGTTAATCTAGAAGGAAAGCTGCAATTCAGAAATAACTGCCTTTATTTAGAGAGCTTTAACGGGAAAATACAAAAGATATTACATTCAAGGTGCATTTCTTTCTTTAGCTGATTTTAAAAAATCCGATAACTATTCTGCCCAAGCAGATGAAGATATCAGTATTTTCTGATTTTCTAAGTAGTATCTTGCATGCAAAGTCTGGATGAAATATTGGCATTATGTCAATTAAGTTTTCCAGTATTTTGCCCATTTTACAAATTTTTAGGGCATTTCTTTTGTCTGTATGAGCTCTATGATAAGGTAATTCTGCTTAAGATTACATTATAGAAAGAAATGCACCTTCACAGGACTGTGAGTCTATCTATAAAAACGTACAATGTACTGTTTCTTCTTTTTCATGACTGTTTTCTCCCTTCATTTAGAGAAAAGTTAAATCTTTAAGGTTAAGTTCTTCTCAATCAGTATTTGACAGAGCTATGCATTGTTAAAAGCAACACCCAGCAATGCAAATCTTTGTTTTGTATTCATAGCAAGAGATCAGCACAAGCCCTTTGTTTTTATACACACTCACTGTGGAAACGAAAAACAAAGCTGCTCGTGTTGACTAGCTCACATTTGTTTGTGATACTGAGATCTAACACGAACCTTGGCAAATTTATGTACGCAGTTACAAAAATTTGCCATCAAAGTATAAGAAGAAGCAATACAAACCTTTGTGGTATTTTTCACAAGTGCCTACAGAAACGTGATTCATGTGAAAAAGCATACAAGTTTGTGTTGATTTTACACCATTATTTGTGTGTCTGGACAGTGCAGAGAATGAGAGAAGTGTAGAGTGTTTGCAATGTGTGTTGTCTACGTCATCCTGTATTAAACAAAGATTTGATCTTTTTCTGTCAATGGCAGCGGTGAAGGACAAGAGGATGCAGGAGAACTTGACTTTAGTGGTCTCCTGAAACGTAGGTGAGAACCAAGTGATGCAGTGAGCAGGTGTGGATTGCAAACCATTAGGGTCGCACACAGGAAGAGTCAGGTGTAGCATTAATAACTTCTTAAGAATTTTGTGACCTTTCAACCTTTTAATGTTGCTAACTATTACTCTCATGGTATAATATGCAAATGTTCCGTTAATTTTACATCTAAGCGTGCAGAAAAGAAACCTCAGACTTGAGTGCGCTGGGGAAAAAAGTGAGCCACAACCTAAAGAGGCCAATAACATTTAGTTCACTTGCTGTTTCTTTTGTGTTTGCATGGGAGGCAGAGGGGGGAAATTTCCTACACAGGGATGAGCAGTTCAGAAAATTGAGTCTGGTGCAAAAGTGAAAAAAAACTACCAGGGTTAAAGTTATCTCTATGGGTACATCTTCATTTGATTTTATAAGCATCTTGATACGAAAAATCATAAATCATGTTTTCAAGACATAGACATTAGTATAATTCTTTGTAGCTTTTTCTTTTTTAATATGTGCACACAAATGCTCAATCATGTTTATTTAATTCAAATGTTTTGATGGAGGAAAAACTTGGGTACATGTTTCTCTGGTTTGCCTTGAAAATCTGCTGTTATGATAATTATGCCCCTAGTCATTTCAGATCTTAAACCCAGTTTAGGCTTTTACCAGATTAAGACAAGATAGTTTTTAAAACTTAGCAGAGAAATTCTATAAGCCATGGAAATCAATGGCAACTGATCATAGAGAATTGGAAAAGGAACTACACCCTTTATCTCATCTACCACTTACTCTGAAAGAGGAAAATACGCAGAATTAATTACATTAAAAGGTTACAGTGGGCTCATTGCCTGTGAGGGTGAGCATAGCATTAAGGCAACTGAAGCACACAGGAAAAGCTGAAGCTAAAAGTAGACAAAGAATTACCTGAACCAATTCCAATCCACCAGGTCTTTAGTTTTTCAATCTTCTCATCCCTAATTAGGATCTTCAGTTTGTCTTTTCATCATACTAACACAACTTGCCATGCCAGTTCTCATGACCGCTTGCGTGGTGTTTCAGTAGCAACATGAGAGTTGCATGTAAGAGGTCTTGGTGTTTTTGTGGAAAAATAAATGTGATTTAAGAGACATTATCACTTTGCTAACAATTAACTCTTAAGTTTTGTGAGATAAATACTGTACAGCCATATAAATATAGTATACCTATTGTGTGGTTATCGGATAAAGCAAATATTTAGATTTTAGACACCATTATTTGACTTTGGTCAAATTGGTTCATCACCTTGCTTCAGGCACTGAAATGCAACCTCATATTTCTGAGCTTAATTGAATAAAATTGTTAATTAAGCCACATTGTGGATATTAATAGCCATATGTGTGGATATTAACATCCATTATTACAAAGACAAATCCATGGTTTCATTTCATTTTTTTCAACAGGCAATGTTGGAGGTGCATTCCTTCTCTTTTGTTATGGTTGTATGACCAAGGAAAGACCAAGAACTTTTCACTTTTGGTTCATACTACCTGAAATGTGTTTTTTTAAAAAAACAAATCCTAAATGCATAGAATCAAGATACTGTCTATTTTCCAATATTCTGCTGGTTGGTAGGCAGGTGTATCAAGCCTTATCTCAGTAAGCCACTGCATGAGTGGATAAGCTTTGTCAGTGCAATGGACCAGTAATAGCACGAAATTCCAAAAGGCACCTGATCTAAAAACCACTCAAATATTTAGGTCCTATTAAAAAAATTTTAAAAATAAATAAATAAAAGAAAAAGAAAAAATAGAAAGTACATCTTGCAACAAAATGAACATTTTTAGGGAAGAGATCTGAAAGTGTTTTTGTGGTGAGGTCAGTCTGCTTAGGAAATACCGCACACTGTTTGGCCCCTGGCCCCAGTTCAAACTGCTGAGGTCTCAGAACAAAGTTGGCTTGCTCTAAGCACCAAAATTTGTTCTCCAGTTATGCAAGAGGTGAGGTATTTTCCGTGAGCCTGAAATTGATTCTTTTAATCTGGTTGAAAATCAGGATCCTCATTCTCAGCAAAGCATGAGCGCAGATAAAAGGAACAAAATATAAAATTACATATACGTGAGACTGTCTAACTTACATTGCTATTTTAGAATTATTGTATTTGAACAAGTACTCAGGGAGAAGTTTTCCTTCTTTTAAAAGAACACTGACGTATTACACAAATTAATAAACCTCATGGACTACACAGCAAAGTGGCTTCCATGGTTCCTCATCCAACTGTGCAGAGATTCTCAATTATCTTTAGTTCTATTTCTGTATATGTAAAAGAAAATCCTCTGTTAGACTCCATAAATCTCAGCTCTAACAGTGTCTTGCTGCAGAGCTTGGTAATTTTTTTATTTCTCAAAAGTTTATTTTCTCACTCTGTTCTCAAAAGTATTGATTTTGTTAGATTAGATAGATCAAATCAGAATGATCCTGGGCTGATCCTAATGAATTTACAGGAAGAAAAATCTAGATTTCTGCTTCAATTCCAGTATCACTCTAGCAGTTCACTTTTTTGAGCTAAGTTGCCAATCTGAAAAGTCATAATTTTGCTTAGGGTGCTTCCATTGTTCTATCATTTAATGGCTGCCATTGTGAAAATAATTATACTTTTCTTTATTGGTTGTCTTAGCCCGGAGTTGCAGATAGTAAACACGGTATTGAAACTTCTGTGTAAAAGTGATTCCTCACACAGGCCTCTGAAAACATTTCCTGCTCTTAAGACTGAGATACACATGGAAATGAACAGATCCATCCTTCAAGTCCAAGCTGGTGTGGAAATCTGCATTTCCTATTCATATGACAACTCTAATTAATGCTGAGAAGCACTGGTGTAACTATAAACAGACACAGATTCCCCGGGATTTCAATGTCCTTTTGTCATTGGTCACCCCCAGCAGCAGTTACGGGGACTCAGGCTTTGAAAGCGTTTTTGTGCAATCATGAAATGTACGGATTAGACTCAGTGGTGCCGTCATAAATTGTAATAGATTCCACTCAAGTTACAGCAGATAAACTGATTTAAGTGGGATTAGCCTGTTTGCTCTTACAGTACTACATTTTCCAATGATTTTTTTTTGAAGCAATATAAAAATTCTCATAACTGATTGTATTAGAAAAGGTCAAATTAAAACTTACATCCTAATTCTGCCTTGGAGAGGTGTAAAGTAAGGTGTGAATGTCGTTCTGAGCTATTCCACTCATACTGAGTGAAATAAGATGTATGATGGCAGCCTTTACATTTTGGTCAAAACTTTTCTAGCCTTACCATAGATTCAGCTTCACCTGTTTTTCATGGTGTGATAAAGCCTCAGTAACTCTTCCCCCATAATTTTATTTCGCTCGTGTCAGAGAGGTTAAACAGCAAGAGGAAGAGCCTGAGGTGGATGTGTGGGATCTCCTGAAGAATGCGAATCCCAGCGAGTACGAGAAGATCGCTTTCCAGTACGGGATCACCGACCTGAGGGGGATGTTAAAGCGGCTGAAGAGGATGCGCAGGGAGGT
This sequence comes from Dasyornis broadbenti, assembly GCA_013397935.1. Classification (NCBI taxonomy): domain Eukaryota; kingdom Metazoa; phylum Chordata; class Aves; order Passeriformes; family Dasyornithidae; genus Dasyornis; species Dasyornis broadbenti. Next base: position 476,497 of record VZRN01006297.1, on the reverse strand, counting down.
GAAGAAGAGTGCAGGTATGGATATGGCAGAATATTCTTACACTCATTAGTCACACACAACTATTGACCTTAAAAACCCAAATAAGCTTCATTTCCACGCAAGGGAGCTTTCCCACTACAGCTCAAGCCTCATTCCTGCATGGAGTTAATCCGAAGGCAGCTGTGGTCCATTTGGCGGAAGTGCAAACACCTTACCCAATTCAGTGCTTACCTGAAGCGCCCCTGTCCCTCAGACAAGCACTGGTTCCATCTGGAGCAATGTCCCCCAGGTGTGTGGAAAGGTGTTCCCTGATCAAACAATAAAGAAGTTAGAGCTTGTGTTACCATCGGTATCTTCTGCTCTGCACAGAGGTCACTCCAAACACGTGAAGTGTTTGCTCTTGATAATTTTGTTCTGCACTTCATCTCCATCCTCAGAAATCCCAGCTGTGCTACAAACCCTCCACCCTGCGCTGGGGGAGGACGTTCAGGCCTGTCTTTCCCCATCTACCGTACTGAACAGTATGAGGGGTGTAATTACCTACAGAAATATATGTCTGGTTTCTATGCATGCATATGTGTATATAAAATAAATGTACATGCCACAGAACATGTTTGCACACACATATAAATACAATAGCTGTCCATTTTGCTGTTGTGGCATCTCCTTGTTCCCGGACAGCATTTCAGAATTGGATGCAATATTTACATTTGCTGTGTCACTGGTTTCCTGGCAGAGTCCCTTTCATGTAGATGAAGTCCTCCAAATCCTCCTACAAATCCTGCTGTAATCCAGCTGCCTGATAGACCCTCTCTCCTCATTCTTTACCTCACATCACAGCATATGTTACGGTGCTACACATTCATTTTCATTTATGTATTTCATTGGATGCATCTGCCCAGTCCTATTTGGAATAAAATCACACTGCAAAGTCTTGAAGAGCTACCAGCTTGAACTTGATCAGGATGGCCAGATCTGCACAGCGTTGTACACATGTTAATGTTTCCAGATGATTCCATGCAGATTAGTGTGAGAAGATATAGTGATGCACAGCGTTGTGCGCATTTATTCTGGCAGCTTTGGCGAGATTTATGCAATGTCATTTCAGCATTCATGTTCTTGTTTTCTGGTCTCATCTCAAAATAACACTTGACTTCCACAACAGCTTTTGCCAAAGGCCTCGATCCTGCATACCAGGTGGACAAAGGAGGTAAAGTAAGATTCATGGTGGAGCTAGCAGACCCAACAGTGGAACTCAAGTGGTATAAAAATGGCCAAGAAATACGACCGAGTGCAAAGTAAGTGATCTTAGCATGAGTAAGCACTGAAATGGGTGCACGTGTACTCCCTTGGCAAGTGTGTTGCACAGATTACTCCCTTTTCGCTCAGATGCCACCAATTTTATTTCTGAATTTCATTAGATGTGAAGAGTATGCGAATGATGCTGTATTGCTCAGGACCCAGAAAAGCCCACTGTAGGCCAAATGTAATATAGATTGGCTCTTTTCTTTCAAGACAAAAGTATTAGAGATACTAAAAAAAAAAACGTGGCATCATTTCCTACTCCGTAGTTTCTAAAAGACCAGGAAGCGCAGTGAGTAAATAAATCCCTTGCCCTCAGTCCTGGGTCTGGAGGTGGACACTTTCTCCAGTAGTTGTGTGCCAAGAGGAGAGATGTTTGACATCACACACTTCCCCACCTGGCTCAGAAACCACCTGAGAAAAGGCCTGTGAGGTTTGTCTCATCTTCCACCACTCTGTTAACTTGAACACACTGGAATCAACAACCTGCGCTGTCCATCATGGGCAACAGGTCCAATGTACACAACATTTTTCACGTGTACCACCTGCATATTGGTTTATTCTCTGCATTTTCCTAAACGTGAGCTTCCAGGTGCAGACATTTGAGCACATGTAGAGCACTGCCCAGAAGTTGAGCCCAGTCGCTTGTGGATTGTGGGCACAACCAGCTCTTCCACCAGGTGCAGAAAACCCCATACCACAGTCAGACACAGCTGGGAAGGATGTTCAGAAAAATATAAAGCTCCTCAAATCTTTCTCAGAAGCACAAAATCCTAGCAACCTTTTCCTCTGGTCCTGGGGAAAAATAAATACTATTCAACAAAAGCCCTCCTACAGAGACAAATGTCCTTCATTTTGTTGCTGCAGAAATCAGTGAAGGATTTTGGTTAATATTCATGATTGACAAAAGAAAGGATAATAGAGCATCTTTTCTTGAGCATGAGCAGGTCAGAGCTGTTTTGCAGGCAGCTCTATGGACAGTTCTCCAGCACAAGGGGCTGCATTGAGCGCTCCAGTGCATTTCTACCAGGCTGCTGAAGCAGCTGTCAGATGCTAACGAGCTTTGGTCATTACAAACCTGGAGCAGCTCTCAACTGGTGACATAAAGGTGAAAGGCTCCATATCCCATTACCAAAACCCCATATCCCGTTACTGATATCTTGTGCCATCTGGCCTACCAATAATATTAACTTCTTGACTTTGGCTATTATTATACCTCACAAAAATGTTGGAATGAGTGATGGTGTCCTCTTACTGGTTATTTTCAGCATTACTCATCTAGAGTTTCAGACTCCATTTTATTTGCCATCATTCCCCTCCAGCTTTTTTTCTTTTTTTTTTTTTTTAATTTATTTTTTTCGTATCACCCAGCCCTGGGATCTTAGAACAAGCCAGAAGCAGCCACTCTACACCACAGTGCTTTCTGTTAGAAGTCTATGACAGCTCTGTTGAAACTTGGAAATTGCTTTCAAGGACAATTTTTCTAATACTGTGTAAAAGAATTTTTGCTTCTAAAAATCCCTAAAGTACTTTCCACATTTAAAAAAAAAAAAAAAAAGAGTCTAGGAGTTTTGCTAATGTATCTTTGCTGCATTCCTGTTCAAACAGATACATTTTTGAGCACAAAGGGAACCAGCGAATTTTATTCATCAATAACTGTATGATGACTGATGATGCTCGCTATTACGTAACAGCTGGTGATGAGAAATGCTCCACAGAACTGTTTGTGAGAGGTAAATATGTCAGCTTGATGCCGTTCCACCTGCCCTAAATTTGTGTGGCTCCTTTGGCTGCAGCAGAAATTAACAGGGAGGATCTGGTTCAGTGTATTTATACATTTATATTAGCAGCTGTTGGGATCGCTCGGTATTTCTGTGATCCCTGGCCATTTTTTCCCCTCGTGTTGTATTTAGCAGCTTAGTGAAAACCCTGAAATGGGTACGTGGCTGATTGGAATATTGTGCATTGGGCTCTAGTGGGGCTGTGGTGCCCTTCACAGTTTTAAGACATTTTGGAGACTTGTATGTCGCAGCACCGGCTTCCCCTAACACAGCACTTGGTACCGAGGACTCTGATACTGCCAAGCACCCTCAGATCAGGCTTTCCAGATGTCAATTTTCATTCCATCTGCACTGACTTGAGGGAAGATTCTATCCAATGTTATGACTAGGTGGCTGTACCTCCACTCTGTTTGCTCCCATGGTGTTCATTACGCCCACATGCACAACAAACCAAACAGAAGAACAAAGCTTATAGTGAGAGAAAAAACGTCAACAAATATTTGAAAATCTTTTTAGAATAGGGGAACCCATTAACCCCAAAACCAGCAGAGAATAACTGCTGTGCAGTCTTTTACTGTTAAACAAACTTGAGTTATGACATCAGGAATGGATGAAACAAATAAGATCACCACAATATGCCACCAGGCCATCTTATAATATGGCTGTATATCTCACAATGGGCTGTGGGATCTGATGAAAACACAGTTTCATGAGATGGATTTGTGGGAAGAAAGAGGGCAATGTCAGCTTCTCATGTCAAGCCGCCTGGAAGAACCGTCAATAAAATGAGATGCAATGCAGGTGTTAATATGAAGAAATGTTATTTTTCGTTTATTGAGCAAATTTCCTACTAGCATCCTAATGAGCAACCACTTCTCTGATTTAAGGCAGAAAAGGCTGCACTGATACTCATATTAGAACTTTAAAGTGACATCTCCTTCTATGAGATGAGATAGAAAATCTCTTTCACTTAGTTCTCCCTCTCAGATGGTAAATCGGTAATTTTTTCTTTCCAAAGATCCTCCGATTTTGGTGACCAAAGGCCTGGAGGATACCAATACCTACGTTGGTGAACGAGTGGAGCTGAGCTGTGAAGTGTCTGAGGATGATGCAAACGTGAAATGGTGAGCCACACTTTGAACAGCTTCCTTGAGAATAAAACCCAGAAGCTTTTAATTGTGGGCAAAAATGTGGGCAGCTTTTCCTACACCAGTAAACCCGAAAATTGATAAGAAAATCTTAATACACTTTTTTCAGAAATGTAGCAACAGCAAAAATATCCTTATACATTCACGGGTGAGTTTGTTTAACCTTTTCTAGTGCCTTATGGTCTTGTAAAGTCTTCTCTGTAAGCTTCAGTGTATGGAAGGCTCGTTTGCACAGAACTTCCTTTGGAAAAATAAAAACTCTTTGTTTTCTATTAGGTTCAGAAATGGCGTAGAACTTACCAACGACCCTAAATCTCGGTATCGAATTAAGGTTGAGGGTAAAAAACACACTTTGGTCATAGAGGAAGCTGCAAAAAATGACACAGCGACTTACTCAGTGATGACAACTGGAGGGCAATCAGAAGCCAAGCTTGCAGTTGACTGTGAGTATTATCCATCTTGCTCTTGAATTTGTATGTCACAGTGTGCTGGCATGCAGAAATAAACAATTTTCTCGCTTTTCTGTGGGGGTTTAAAAGGAGACGACATCCATATCAATTTCTTAGCTGTGGATCTCCAGAATGGTGACTTCCCTTTAGACCCTGTTTCCAGCAGCAGGCCACAGACTAGTTCTGCTTGTTAACTTCCTGTCACTCCATTAAGATGGAAAACAAAGCTGTCCATCCAAAGATATAAGAGGTCAACAAAGTGAATTTTCCAGGGAAGCATCTGCTTTTCTTCAGTCCTTACAGGTTTTCATAGGAAAGCCGAACCTAGGCACAAGCACATGACAGTGCAGCCGTCTCAGCCTTGTGCAATATCTCTATAAAATGCTTGTGTTTTTTTACAAAATGTATCTGGTCCGTCCTCTGAAGTTATCTTTCATTCTGCATAAATGTACACTTGTTTTTTATAATACTCATGCTGCTCTTGACCATTTTGTACAAATTGGCACACTGACCAATTCATGCTGTCTTATTATCAAGTCGGAAATTGTCCTCCATGGCTACTGAGCTCCATCACCCTTCGTTAATGTGTCTGCTTCTGTTTTCCCAAGTGAGACCACTGAAGATATCACTTGCACTAGAGGACCAGACAGTGAGGCTTGGACAGGAAATCCACTTGAAGTGTGAGATATCTGAGAATGTGGAAGGGAAATGGTACAAGAATGGGCAGCTGATTGAAGCTAGTGACCGTGTGAAGCTTTATCACAAAGGAAGGTAAGCCTGGTGTGTGTTGACCTGGCTTTGGGTAGAATGACACTGTGGAGAAGTGCCAAAATGTGGGTTACCTCACTAAAAATTCTCTGTTAATCAAGCTCAACCTCTGTCCCTCAAAACATACTTATTTTTGTCATTTTAAAAGCCATGTCTCCTTGCTTCCCGTAATCTTCTGTATTTTGACTGTGGAGGACAACAATCAAACCCTCAATCCACCTAAGTTCAAGCTATTGATTTTTCTTGACATCGCTGTTACTGTTAGTATGGGATATTAAGCAGTAAAATAAAATGTTAGACACCGTTAAAAATATAAAGCTTTTAAGTGCCTCTTTTTCTCACAGCTCCGGTTTGCTTCAATTCAGACCGGGTAACTCTGCCCGTGCAAACTACATGGAGCTATCAAGTACCTATGCATTTGTAGTCTGTCCTGTTTTCATGTGAACTTTGGCAGTAGAAATCCATAAACAACAAGTAAACAAAAAGCAGCAGCAAGGGACGAGTGCCAGCCGTGCAAATGCCCCTTGGGTTGTCATAAGGCACGGGAGATCCCCACAAGTCCTGTCAGCAGAGAATCCCCATAGCAAAGAGGTTACACTCCTGTATTTTTCTAGTTCTGTGTTTAAACAAACAGTATTAGTATTGCTTACATTATTTGGTGGTTGCCTCAATAATATTTTGTGCAAAGCACACGGTATTAAATCAGCTAAAATACCGCTAAACAACCAGCAAAGGATGTTTAGTCAGTAATTTTACACACTTGCACAGATCTCCTAAAGTTTTCACAGGTTTTTCCTTATAGCTTCAAGCAGTCTTCAAAACCAATTTACACTGATTTCTTTTTCAATTTTTTTACAGAATCCACAGATTTGTTATACCAGTTTCTGCTGTTGATGATGAGGGTGAATACATGTTTGTGCCAGATGCCTACAACATTAATATTCCATGCAAAGTACATGTTGTGGGTAAGTATACTGCACAATGAGATGTATATAACATCTTTCTGTGGCCTTTGGAAATTAAAAGCACTGTGAAATACTCCTGATTACAATGACTTTGTATCCTCTGAGCAGGCATCCACCAGAGAAAGCAGACCCGCTGCTTTGGCAAAATGTAAATGAGGTGCTCGGGTTTAGGGAGAATGAAAAGGGAAGTGGTTCTAGAGGGGAAGAACCATTATTATATTTCTAATATATTTTTAAAAAGGTGTAAGAGTATATTCATCAGTTGTTCTCCATACACACAGAGTATAAAAAAAAAAAAAAAAGTGATCATTTCATTTTCAGAGAAGGATTTGGGTTAATAACTTTTTAAACTGTAAGAACAGTGAAGGCTACATGTAGCAAAAGGTGCCATAAAAAAGCCTGCAATTTAAATTCTCAAGAACCACGTAGAGGAAATCACTCATACAAGTTAATTGAATATACATAATTCTGCCCCAGAAAAATAGTTGTGTTTTTTTAATACAGTCTTACTATTCCAAAATTTCTAAGGTGCCATGATTTCTTTTTCATCAGACAGCTATTTTCTTAAAGAGATTTTTCTTCACGGGTTTTCTTCCAAACAAAAAATCAGTTGCCTAAAAACACCAGGAAAATAAAAGAAAGAGCATGTTTCTCTGTGTTGCAGACCTGTGCCAGGTCACTGAACTCTCAGAGCAGCAGCCACACAGCAAACTTGGACAATGTCTCTCCTGTTTCAGATCCTCCTAGACTTCACCTGGATGGTCTTGGGGAAAATAACACCGTGACAGTAGTGGCAGGAAACAAACTACGGCTTGAGATCCCCATCACCGGTGAACCGACTCCGAAAGTCTTTTGGAGTAGAGGGGACAAGGTACTTTGTAATTGTACATGTTTCTTTAGCCGAACAAGGAGGCTTTTCCTTCGAAAAGTAATCTTTAGCCTTGTGAAAACATTGATTTCAATGGCAGAAAGTAAGGGGGAGATGCCCTTTATCTAAAAATGAATGCTCCTTGCTCAAAAAAAGAAGGGTAAAATGGATAAATATTAATTAGTATCTTTTGGATCTTTTTAAGGAAAGCCTGAAATGAATAAGGAAAAAAATATGGGTTTGCTATGAAAAATAGTAGAGGAGAGGGTTATATGGAATGCAGAAGAAAACTCGTGAAAATTTACCAAATGGCTACTTCTGTATGTTCCATGCCCGGAATGGCTGCCAGGTTTTGTCTGTGATATGGTCTGGTTTTGGAAAATGAATGATGAATTCTAATGGAGTTCAAGTCCCAAATGAAACAGTAGGCTGGGCAATTAGGCTTGCTTTTGGTGTCTAAATGCAAAACTTTTGTATAGATCAATCCCTGACTGTGTAAATACCAAAAAAGAGTCACTTTTCGTGTTTAAATTTTCATTGTGCTGTGTGGAAGCTGGAACGTGTTATTACAACTGCATTCATCAGACCTAGCTGGTCAAATCTGTGACCTCTATTTTTCAAACATTAATTGTAGTGTTACCACTGTGGTCCTGTCCAAACATTCTAGGAGAGCCCCTACTCCAAAATATGTGACAGCGTTTGAGATCCGTGAGGAGAAACTACTGGCCATTACAATCACTCTGACTTTTAAAGTGAATGACTTAAATTTTGATCTGACTTTTGCAAGAATCCCCTCCTCTCTTTCCATCAGATTAATGATACGTGGTGTTGACGAAAGCGAGTTCTAGCGCACAGGAGAAGCCTAGTGCCTCATCCTTTGTGATGAAACGGCTCAACTGAGTACTAAACAGTAACTGTATTTTACTTATTTTAGTTACCTTGTCATTTTTGTCATCATTAGGTGACTAAAATTCTGAGGTTTAGCGTGGGTTTTCTTACAGTTGCTTTAATGTTTTTGTTGAAGTGACCTGTACCACTTTTTTTTGATTTTTGAGTATTTTGATTCTTGAACCCAGAAAATATGACTTTTCCCTCTGCTTCCTGTGGTTCCTAGATGGTCACAGACAGTGGAAGAATACGGGCAGAAACATACCCAGACAGCAGCTGCCTGGTCATTGATGCAGCCGAGAGGGAAGATTCAGGTCCTTTCAGAATCACTTTAAAGAATGAGGCTGGAGAGGACACAGCTCTAATCAACATTAAAGTGGTTGGTAAGTCCTGTGAAACAGCGCCCATGAGCCATGTCTTTTATCACTGTTGTAGACTCTCAGGAAACTTCCTTTTCCCTATTTTTCCACATTATCAGGCGTGGAATTGAGATACAATTGAGATTAATTCCTTTTGCACCTCAAAAACTATTCAGATTTGTTTCTTATTTGACATTTTTAATTTCAGCCTCTACAAAAAGAAGATTTTCTCTTTTTTTAAATAATTTACTTTGTTTACAACAGATGTGCCTGATCCTCCTCAGGCACCAAATGTGACTGAGGTGGGTGAAGACTGGTGTATCATGACCTGGGAACCTCCAGCAAATGACGGTGGATCACCCATTTTAGGTACATACTTTTTTTCTTTTCTTTTCTTTTTTCTTTTTTGATTTTGTGGCATAGACAAAAGAAACAAACCCCAAACAGTGGATGCAATAGGATCAGAATTTAGCTCAGGCCCTGGAGAATTCCACTGGGAGTACCCCGTTGCTACAGTGTTCCACCTGCTCTTGGACTTTATCAGATATCTGTTTTTCTAATGCTTTGAGATCTGTCATTTTCTATGTTGCCGCATTGTCAGTCCCCCTACTTGAAAGACAACCTCCTATAAAAACCAAACTTCGAACTGTTATTAGCCTGTTTGAATGTTAGAAGGAATTTCAGAACCAATTTACTGAGCGCACTGGAATATCTTTTCATACACTGAACCAAGAGGAAAGTCCGAGGGGCTCGGAGGTCAGAGGAATCAGGCCCTTTTCACTCTGAACTAAACACAGCAGTCTTCTAAGTCCAAAAAAGCTCATATATGACCATGAAAGCAGAATAGGAGACTATCAGATAGCTTGCAATGGGGATAATTATCCCTAAATCACTCTGAAGGTAGAAGGGGATACTGAGGTGTCTCCAGATAAAAAAAATGTCATCAGGCAGTCAGAAAACAGACCCTTCATTACTGACCTTTATGGCATCACCTACTATAATAAAATTCTTTTCTGGTCAAAAGGATATTTCATTGAGAGGAAAAAGAAACAAAGCTCCAGGTGGATGAGGCTGAATTTTGAACTGTGCAAGGAAACAACTTTTGAGCCAAAGAAAATGATTGAAGGCGTTGCTTATGAGGTCCGTGTGTTTGCTGTCAACGCCATAGGCATGTCCAAGCCAAGTATGCCCTCCAAGTCCTTCGTTCCTTTAGGTAAGTAATCAAGAGCACCGACACAGGTGTGCATTCAGAAAATAACCATTAATTCATTATTATAGTCATCTAATTATATAACTTTTATATTTATGTAACAGCTAGAAGGCTTTATCATTCACCTAGTGACAGGCTAATTCCTTGGCCTTTTCGTGTCAAGAAACAGATTTCTAAACTGTTGTGACAACCACAAGTCCTTGTAAAAGAAAAGTGTCTTGTTCTGTAGAGAGCAAAGATTCCCACCTTGATCTGCAGCACCCCCAGAATGCAGAGGAGGAGGAAGGAGGTGGCTGTTCCTGCTCAGCATGCTCCCTTTGTGCCAGAAAACACCAGCTGTGGTAGAATACACTGCTCCCAACTTCTCTGCTCTACCCTCCCTGGCTTCTTGTCCTTCTGTCTCCTCAGCATGAGGAATTTGTCTCTGGGTCAGGCTGTGAGCAGATATGGGATGAGGAAGCTGCTTCTCCTGGTGTGGTCCTAACTGGGAAAGACGTGCCAGGGATGATTGGAAATCATCCTGGTAGGCAGGATTTAGCCTGCCACCCATGGTACCAAACGAGAGGAGCACAGCCCATAAATGTAAACCTTTAATTGTAACACAGCTTTCTTCCTTCTCCCTGCCTGCTCCAGCTGTCACCAGCCCCCCAACGCTGCTGGCAGTGGACAGCGTGACCGACACCTCGGTGACCATGAAGTGGAGGCCACCAGACCAGATTGGGGCAGCAGGGCTGGATGGTTATGTGGTGGAGTACTGCTTCGAAGGAAGTAAGTGAGAGCACCTGGGGTGCCTGGCTCACAGGGAAAGTGGGTGAGACTTTCTCCGTTTTCTCTCTACAGGTATCAGGTGCTCTGGCTGTCAGGCAGAGACTAATCAGGGAGAAAACCTCAAGCAGCAGGGTTTTGTTCAGGCTTCCTTGGGTTTGTATTCCAGATCCCACCCACTGATTGTAGTTCAACCTATCTTACACTTGATTTGAGATCCAAATCAAAAACCATAAAATCTGTTGTAGTGTACCAAGTACCGTGTTAGTAACCATCCTCTTTTGGATGCTAAAGGAGAGCCAGGGCAGTAAAGAGTTCATTGGTGGATGAAGGTGTAGGAAATGATGAACAGCTACAATTTTGGTCCAAAATATGTTCAGGCTAGCTGGGTTCTAGGGACAGGAGGTCCTCAGTGTGGTAACCCCTGTGTTGACATATTACAAGTGGCTACTTCAAGTGCCAGCTGGCAACACTGAGAGCAGCCTCTCCAACAGCTCCTGCAGAAGTCAGCTAGGCATGCAAAGTTCGTGACTAGATATTTAATATCTCCAACATTTCAGTGCAGTTATGGGGATCTTTAACTATGTCCATCTAAGACGTAAATATGTAAGAACTGAAGGAGGAAGATAAAGATGCAAGAGACTGAATAAACTTTTGAGAGTAAAATAAGAAGAAACAGGGAAATATCATTTATATTTTATAACTAGGAGTCTTTGGTGATCAAGCAGCAGAAATTTAGTATTTTCCAGCAGATTTTCTTATGAACTGGCATCAAATGAAGCTTCTTTTCAAAAAGTAAAATCCACCAGCACCTGGGTAAGTATCAGATAGCCTGGCGTGGTATGTGCAATACCCAGCCTCTTTGGACCAACAGCATCACCTGCAGCCACGATGTGGATGTGGATGAAGCGGACACAGTTATCTTCAGCTCCTCTGCTGTTGCTCTTTTCTGTGCTGTAAATCAAGTGATGGGTTGAACACCTTTTTTCCATGAAGGCATTTATTTCAATGAAAGCTTTCCATGAACACGGTCCATAGCCTGGAGACAAAAGGTAGAGGACAGAACTTGCCATTGATGCTGTCACATGTTTCAGATTCAGACAATCCATGAAAACAGTAGGTCGCAAACGTGGTCGGGTGCCATGGGATCAGAGTACACTCAGCTCTCTCAGGCCAGTGGGAGAGGTTTTGGAGAAGAACCGCTGGCTTTTCTCAGGAGCACTCGGCATCTTGTAGTGTTGAGACGAATATCTTTAAGGAACAGGACTGCAAGAAGCTCAGAGACCTGGAGAAGAGTACCTGAAGGCAGACACAGCTGGAATGGTAGGAAGGGTTTTCCTTGTATGTTGGGAGGGAGCTGCGGGAACAGCTCAGAACCAGTAAGCATGCAGTCTTCCATCAGTCTTCCATCAGGACACAATATTCTTATTTTGTTTCCATCTGCACAGGCCAGATGTAGGGGAAGGTGAAGGGGACTGTCAGTGTGAGGACTTCAGTGTACGCTGCATATTATGCTATGCTTAGCGTTGGTAGAATGGCAGGGAAAAGTTAAAAGTGCTCGACATTACCGTACGTGATAGCCAAATTAGGCAATAAGAGAGGACGAGAAATATAGATACGTTAATTCAAACTATGGCTTTCAGAGGAATCTTCCAAAGTCTCTAAAGGACTGTTAGACAGAAGAACATTGTATATCTGTTGAATGGAACAAATTCTTTACTTTTCTTTCCAGATAGGTTTTAAACATATGAAGATACAACAAAATGGCAGCCAAGTCTGTCATTTTACTGTTACCCACCTCAGTTAAAATACAATGGGTACAATGTATTTTACAGTGTTGAGTGTTTATGTATATCTATATATGCCTCCTATATATGCATATACATCTATATATACACAATTGACATTATGTATATATGTTATGAAAATGCTCAGGAAGAAGCAAGATAAGTAGAAAGTACCAATTTTAAAATGCCAATTTTAAAATACCAATTTTAAAAGTCATGTTACTGGATTATTCATCTTTTTCTTTCTGTTCAATTGCTTTTTTCCTTTCTTGCAATATCTTAGTCCCTCTTTTTCTCAGCCCTTTCAGTGCCTGTTCTGCCTCAAACTAATTTTTTCTGTAATGTTTAATAACTCTTTTTAATTTCAAGATACTTTTTATGACTGTCTATATTCATTCTGCTGCTTTTCTCTTAGTTATCTGTTTGCAAATTCATCTGTCTTTGCATTCTCCATTCTTTTGTTGGTGTCACTGAAATAGTTTTAAAGAGGGTGTTTTAGAGTCTTCCTTAACACAGCAATCATTAAGAGAAATCACAAGCTGAAAATAGGGCAAAAATTATACATAAAGATAATTTAGAAGAAAAAAATGTATCATGAACATTGGTTTAGCTTTGCAGAGTTGGTATTTCCCTCTAGCCTGAACCTCATAACTTGATCAAAGTGGTGGACTCTGACTTCCTTAACTGTGTACCACTTCTGACAGCTCTCTCTGCCTATTACTGAACTGGAGTCTCATCATGAGTATCCTGGTCCAGCACTGCATAGGTGTGAAAAACATGAATATAGAATATATATATATAGAGAGAGAGAGAGAGAGAGAGAGAGAGCACTCCCCAGGCCTAGTCTATAGCATCCAGCTCTGACCCTCTTGCTGTGGTGACGTGGAGCAGACCAAACCTTGCTGACACTGAAGTCGGTCACCAGTAAAGTGTGCTGCTGGCAGTCCTCGTGTGGCAGTTGAGGGCAGCCTGAGAGCGTGGCCTGAGTGTTCCCTGTGAAAATACATTTATCTGCCTGTAACAGGCTGTGGTACCTGCAGATGGTCCATGTGCATAGCCAGAAAAGAAGCACTTTGCAGAGTTTGAACCGGCTGAGATATTTGCCAGTGTACTCATCCAGGACCATGCAAAGATACTAGAACAGTGTTTTTATTATCCTGAAAATAGCCAGCTCCAGGACTGCAGGAAACCTAGGGCAGTGATAACTTTGCCAGGAAATAAATCTTTAGGGTTTACATCATATCTGTCATCATCCATGGGTTTGGTCTTCTTTAATCTTCTATCCATGTTACCTTCAGCTAAATGTGTTCTCTTCCTTTGTTTCCTCAAGCTTTTTTCCAAGACCTGTTTTTGATTTGTGTCTCTTACTCAGAATTTATCTCTGAATTTCTTATCTCTGCTATGATGTGTTTTTTTCTCCTTCTACACTTTCTCTCATCACCGTTTTGTTTCATTTCTCTCTTCCAAGTGTTCCTTTTGTCTCTTTCTTTTCATATTTCTAGGGCTCTGCTTGGGCCCAAAAAACCCATACAACTTTATATCCTCCTGTTCTTTCATCCTTTAGCTTTCCTTTGGGCATCACACATAACTGTTCTGTGATCTAGATGCCCTCTTTCCATCTCTTTTCTCCCTGCAGCCTCCCTAAATACGGGTTCTCTAAATCTGTAAAGCCCAGCATCTATCTTTGCATACTTACTAACAGGAATTGCTAACCACTGACAAAATGCTCCATCTGTGTGAAAGTGGGTGTCTCTGATTAATTTTAAAGATGGATTCTCTCAAGGTATATCGACAGATCTGTCTGAGGAATTGGGGGACCCACCTTTTAACCTGGAAGGTACAGTATTCCACAAAGGATATGTCTTCTTTAATGAAAGAAAAACTCTCTTCATAAAAGTAAAGATAAACTCCTGACAGTGAATTCTAGGGGCAACAGTCTACAGAATTTTCTGTCGTATTGGTGTAAGGGGAGGGGGAGGTTCTTGGGAAACTGTCATTGATTGAAATCCTTTCCTGCTAAAAGCTGAAAGAAGCATCTTGAAGGAAAACTTAATTCCTAACAGCAAGACACTCAGTCATGAAAACGTAGCACAGCCCTGTGCTCTAGGTCTGCAGGGCTCTCTAGTTTGTAACAGTTCTCTTGCCTTCTGTGCCCATTTGACAGCGCTGCCTTTACAGGATGTGCAAAGCATTGATCCTGACTTGCCAGTTGATAACTCTGGCTCCAGTGCCCAGGTGCCAGCAGGGGTAGAGCAGTCTGTGATGGGAGGACAGGGTGAATAGGAAAGGATGGGTTTGAATTGAAGCTATTCTGAAAGACTGTGCTGTTATGATCACTCTGTGAGTTTCATGTGACTGCCTGGGGGTAGGATTAAATAATCTGAGAATGCTGTAATTATGTGAATAATTCTGACACAGCCTTCTTTTACTAAAGGCTTGAGGAGAGATGGCATTTCGTTGCAATATGTAAATATTCTGTGTTTCTCTTATTTCTCAGTTATACTTTCAAGGGTACTCAGCACTGGTTGAAATTAATTGCAAAACCCATTTCTCTCCAAGGAAGCTGTTAAAGCAACGATGAGTGCTTTTGGAAATATAATCTTTGTCCCCCTTGTTTTATTTTTGCTGAATTTAAAAATCTAACCAGTTTTCTCTCTGACACACTTAGATGATAGACATTTTCTAGTAACATTTGTATAACTATATAAAGCTATATAAATAAATGAATATATAACTTATAATGAGAAGAAATCCCTTAGGGTTTGAAACAGCCATCCTACGTATGAAAGTGAATCTATATTGTGTTACAGCGTAACTACAAAAACAAAATAGAATTATTCATTAGAATCTAATGGATCTATTACTGTGCTGTAATTTTCCTCATCCATGGATGAGGATGTATTTATAATTTCCTCTTCTCTGGATTTGTCCTCCTCCCCTCATTTCCCTAAACCAGCCGATGAATGGATTGTGGCTAACCCAGAGCTGACAGACAAAACGAAGTTTACCATCACTGGCCTGCCCACCGGCTCGAAAATCCTCGTGAGAGTAAAAGCTGTGAATGCTGCTGGTGAAAGTGAGCCCAAGTACCACCCACAGCCTATTTTAGTCAAGGAAGTGATAGGTGAGATCCTGCTGCCTACACTTACCCACAAATACACTCTGTTTCCATACTAATACCTGATTTTTTATGGCTAATACTTATTTGTTATTAGTAACTGATGATATGGCCTTACAAAGCCATTGTGCGGTGGCTAGAAATAATGAAACCGTCTTTAAAAAATGTCATAATTCTTTTCATTTGTTTCATTTCTGAGCCTTTGTTTTTCAGTTTTTCAGGGCCTTTTTTTTCCCCTGCAGAACTTGATGGTGCTTTTTTTTCAAGTTGCACTAAGCTTCCCACCTATCCCTTCCACCACAACGTTTGGTGTTACAAAAGCTGATGGTGTCCTGAATGTAACGCTGGGGGACCAAGAAATTTAAGACACCTCACTCATTAGTCACTTCTGGGAATTTTAGACCACATTATCTCCTTTTTATACTGATGCACACCAGTGCTGCCTCAGTTAGAAAAGAAGATAAGTGCTTAACACAAGCTTTTGTTGTGTCCAGAACCTCCAAAGATTCGTCTACCAAGACACTTAAAACAAACCTATACTCGAAGAGTTGGAGAAACTGTGAATCTTGTTATTCCTTTCCAGGTAAGAACTAAAAACACTGACAGAAGAGTTCTTTTAGCGGGTNGTTCTTTTAGGGCGTTTTTTTTTTTTTTTTTTTTTTTTTTTTCCCCTTCCCTTTTTTTCTCACTGCTGCTTTTTAACTCATTTCTCTGTAACTTTGCCCAGTGAGCTAACTTCAGCACAGGTGGAAGCACAGTGAAGTACAGAGGTGCTTGAAAGCTTTTGTTTTGATGTTCAGCCAAATAATGAATAGGGTAGCTCAGGCTGATTGGTCATCTGTCATCCAAAGGACACTTCCAAATCCTCACAGCAGACATTACACGTGAGATAATTGCTGGCACAACGCAAAGGGGCTGCACTGGAAGCAGTTCGATGCAGTTATCAAGAGCGGAACAGTAGCATTTAATACTTTCCTTGCCATGAGAGAGGAAAAGCGAGGGGAAGAGCAGGCAGCTGTTAAATCCCTGAGATCGCAACTGTAATCGGACTGTTTCTAAACACACAGCATGTTCTCCCACAGCATTGTGCTAACTTTCACTGCCATACCTTTTACAGCAGTGACTGCCTCTCTACTTGCAGGGCCCTTCTTCTGAATGCGAGAATTATGGCAAAATTCATTTCTATTCCATGGCTGCACATTTACAGGTGCTGGGTGGGCATAACTCAGCTTCACAGGGGCTGTTAAAAGCCTCATAGAAGCTTGATCAGAAATGCGCTGCAAGATACACTTCTCCTGAGAAATTAAAGGAATATTCTATGGTTATTCTCTGAGATGAGGAGTTCAAAATGGTGTGAGATTTCAGACACCTTTCCAGACAGCATCTGCAAACTGTTTGCCTGTGGAGGGCAAATCCCATGGCAAAGCAGGTGACATTCACTCTGTTTTAAGTACCTGTATCGGGCACTTAGGCACACAAAAAATGGCACACAAAAGAGACCAATCCAGCCTTCCTAACAGCTATTACAACTTCCTTTGCAATGAAAGGAGACAGTCTAGGATCCCTGGAGGTTTAGTCTATTACTTTCCTCTTCACTGGCAGTGTGGAGAATGTAAGCATTTCCAGAGGGTGAAATACTTTGTTCTCTATTTTCTGTGGGTTATTTTTCCCTCCCTTTTCTTTCAGAAAAATGGAAATTGTTTGTCAAATTTAGCCAGAAAGATAATTGTCCAATATAGCCAAAATTTGCAAATATTTTCAGTCTCCTAGGTTAAAAAAAAAAAAAAAAAAGGAAAGCAAGCTGTATTCTAGGTGGATTGGTAGGATTGCATCTCTAAATGGTGCATAATTTTACAAATAATTCTGTTTCTTTCAGGACAGCTTTTATTTCCTGCTTGTGAAAAATGGGAAATAAACCTGTTTTCTTCTCTTCCCTTTTCTCTCCAAAAAAAAAAAAAAAAAAATTGTATAAAAATTGTTCCCTGGCTCCTTGCAGGGAAAACCAAGAGCAAAAGTGTCGTGGCAGAAGAACGGCTCTCCAATCGACAAGAACGAAATCAACATCCGCAACACCGAGAATGACACCATCATCTTCATCCGAAAGGCAGAGCGGGGCCACTCTGGGGAATACGACATGAAAGTGGAAGTGGAGAACCTGGTGGACAAAGCCACGATAGATATTCAGATCGTTGGTATGTTTGGAGAAAAGGAAATAAATCCAGCTGTTCCAAGGCTGCAGGAAAACGGGAATCCCAAGGAGCATCTTTCTCGACAGTGATAATTCTCACTTGGCTGTAGATCTGTGGTCTCTTAGGAAACCTCCACACACAATGGCATTCTTGGAATGTGCCAGTCTCTTTTTTTTCACCGTTATGTTTTTGTCTATCCTGGATGCAGGATTTTTCACGTTGAGTGGTACCCATAGGCAGAAATGGTAGCAAATTCACTGTGAGTTTGTCACAAACATAGTGTGGAAGAAATCCTAAATGCTGAAAGTACATGCAGGTAGGAAAGACAGACAAGAAAACACATTTGCTTCTCATTTTTGCAATCTATTTCTTTACATAACAGGCAAAACTGGTACCATAACTTTAACTATTAAATTTATTGTAAATCTGACATGCCTTAACTTTGGAAAGTCTTATTTTGCAACCACGTCTTTCTTTGGACGTTGTTTTTTTGTAAGAAAGCCAGAGAAATCAAACTAATTGGAAGATGTGATTGGGAAGAGATAGCTGACACTTTCTACTGTCTGCTTTCCATGTCATATTTTCATTACAGATCGGCCAGGCCCACCAGAGATTGTAACTATTGAGGATGTCTGGGGAGAGAACGTAAATTTATCATGGAAGCCACCAAAAGATGATGGCAATGCTGCCATTACTGGGTACACTATTCAAAAAGCAGATAAGAAGAGTATGGTAAGTAAAAAGGAGATGTTTTAAAGGTGGATGTTCTCATGAATTCTCCCTTTTAAAAACAAAAAGCATTACATGCTTAAAATTATGTAGGTGGACAAAGCACTGATTTATCAGCATTCAAAAAATCTCTAAAGGCGTCTCTAAAAACTCTAAGAATCTTGTTCACTGTAGCTGCAGCCCAGAAATGGAAATATTTTCAAATTATGCCAAAGAGGAGGACTAAGAAAGGAAAGGATAGGTGGATTTCAGAGAAGTAACTCTGCACTTTTCCTTTGCCTCAGTAGAGAAAACAAAACCCCAAAATATTAATTTTGAATTTAGGAGGCTGCTACTAGAACAAAAAATGTACCCTTGCTGCTGTTTTCAAACCTGCAATGTCATATTATGTAAGTCATTGCCGCTCCTTACTACCCATGGTAAAACAGTGCACAGGTAATTCCTAAACTGCACTGAGATTTACAGGTGAAAAATCCAATACAGAGACATTTATTATTTTCATTAGACTAGCAAAAATTTTACACATTCTTAAAATACAGTAGTTGGATTCTCAGATTTAAAATTTACTGCAAATTTAAACACTGGAAATCTAGGACAATATTTTGGGATTTGTCCTATCCAAAAAATCTTTTGCTGTCCCCTCCTTTCCCCCCACTTTGATATGCTGGTCTCCTTCATGGTCTGATCAGTTCATTCCTCCTGTGCCACTATGTCCCTTACTGTCCTTATTTTTCTTTTATTTCTGGTTTGTTTCGGGGTTTTTTTGTCTGTTTGGTTTTTTTTTGTTGTTTGTTTTGGTTTTGGTTTTTTTTTTTTTGGTTGGTTGGGGGTTTTTTTGTTGTTTCGTTGGGGTATTTTGTTTGCTGGGGGGTTTTTTGGGTTTTTTGTGTTTTTCTTTTTTTTTTTTTAATTTGGTTTGGGGGGTTTTTGGTGTTTTTTGGGGGTTTTTTGTTTGTTTCTTTTTTGTGATTGTTGTTTTTTGGTTGGTTTTGGGGGGATTTTTTGTTCATTTTTTTTTTTAATTTGTTTTTTGTTTTTTGGGTTTTTTGTTTTTTGTTTGGTTTGGTTGGTTTTTTTTTTAATCCCGCTCTTGAGAATGCAAGATACAGTCTCTGTGACCAGAACAAGAGCCCCTCTAAATTACTGTGGCAAGGAGAAAGTAACATCAGTATCCAGGGTCCTGAATGGATCATTCCAATCACTTTCCCCACAGTATCGGTGCTGGTACATTTTGCAATCCTGGCACAGCTGATCTTCTACAAAAACCTGTTTTCCCGAAGGAACTTTGGCTCTTAAAGTTGACCAAATACTACTGCGAACTGAGGCACAGGGAACTCAGCACAAGTTCAGTTTTAGAAAAGCAAGAAAACTATTTAGGGCAGAGTAAAGAAAAGCAAAAACATTGCTGTGGCCATATTGCACTTTATATTAATTGCATTTTTAGCGTTGACCTTCTTCATCTCAGATTGGTACTTAAGTATTGTGTTATAGGACAGAATTCACGTGTCCTGTTACTGCTGCAAGACTAAAGCACAAAATCCACTTCCCCATCTCAGCCTCTGGCTGTCAGAGGACCACCAGCATAAAAGTCCATTTCTCATGAACGCTCAGCCTGTGGCACAGGGGCAGATCAGTGCAGTGGCCTCGTGTGAGTGCACGTTCCTGCACAGTAGCACACGCTATTGCCAGCCTATATCCCAACACGCTGTTGCCTTCCACAGCAATGCAGTTTGCTGATCTGCAGCTGTGCTTTGGCAGCAGCGTGCAGTAGGAATGAGGGAGCCTGCCTTGCTCGCTCAACACAGCCTTTTAATACTGGATTTCCCAAAATGAGCCCTTCCAGCTGCCAGGGTAACCACCCAGCAGAGTTCGCTTTCCATTCGTCCTTCACTGCTCATCAGGCAGCTCTGCAGTGCTGTCATTATCACTCATTTCATTCATTGCTGTTAGCAATACTCAAAGAAGAGCCTGCTCCCGGAAGCCTGATGCTTCTGCCAGGGAGTGCCTGGGGGAAGCTGACCCTCTGTGCTGTGCCTTGCAGGAATGGTTCACCGTGATCGAGCACTACCACCGCACCAGTGCCACCATCAACGAGCTGGTCATCGGCAACGAGTACTACTTCAGGGTGTTTGCTGAGAACATGTGCGGCCTCAGCGAGGATGCAACCATGACCAAAGAGAGTGCTCTGATTGCAAAGGATGGTTGGTTCATTATCCGTGCCTTGGCGAAGGGGAAGGGGGCTGGAAAGGGACTAGAGGTAAAGGCCTTGTCTCTAAAGCATTCAGAGGCACTCCCAGCCCCAAGGCCAGGCACAACAGCTCTGGGCATTTCCTATTCAGACTCCTGCTTTGTCCACAGAATTCATAGGCATTGTTCTTAATCAGGAGCGGGACATTTTCCCCATGTTTTGACATTTTCTATGGGCTTGGATCTCAGACTCACATCACCACTGGCAGTTATGAGCTGGCCAGAGCTGGCAGAGGACTAAAGCAGCTGTTCTGTGAGAAGCAGAGGGTCACTGCCCTCCCCTGGAGGCTTGGCATCAGCTGAGTGAGTGTTCCCTCCATTTCAGGCAGGATGCAACAGAAAAGCTTAACAACATCTGCTTCACATCTCTTGAGGGTGGGACTGGACAAATTCTGATTCTGCAGCCAAAAATCCTGACATGTCAGAAGCTGTCTGTTTGAAATGACACTATAAACTTAAAAAAAAAAAAAAAAAAAAAAAGAAAAGAAAACCTGCCCATTTATGGAAGGGAGATTCTACAAATGGCTTACAGGAAGAAAGTCAAACGAGTTTGCATGAAAGGAAGATACACATAACTGCTGTGATGCAGAGGACAGACAACCTGTACAACCCACCCAGCCAGGCTGAAACACTGAAGGTCCTCTCTTTTAGAAATGGGGTCATGAACAAAAGAATGGCTTTAGGAATTCTTTTTCATCACTGCTTACTTGCCCTTCTCATGAGAGCAAGTATCAGGCATAAGCTGCACTGAAGACCTGTGCACAGGAGTAGATGTCTGTCTGTCTGTCCGACCATTTTATATGCCAGCTGAGTTTGTGGCTGAAGAGGTTTTATTGGTGGTAATCTCCATTGCAGAGTGAGGATAAACTGGCAGTGAGAAAATACATTTTACTGCCATGTTTTCCTTGTTCAGAAACTACATCCATTCAGGTATCTGTACCGTCAGTGCACTGTTTGAAGCAGAAAGAAAAATGGATTTTCAGATAGAGAGACAGTTTAGTTTGTAATCAGAACAAACTGTGAAAAATAATTGGAGTAGAGTGAACAAGGCTTGCCAAAGGCAGGCATCCTGCAGTACACAGGCCATGGTCCATCCTGCTCTATAGCAGAGCATTCAGGCACAGACACAGAATAAACATGGGTTATTTTGTGTTTCACCTACACAGGAAACAAAGAGAAGCTCTCAGACATCAATGCCAGAGCATGAGCAAGGGCTGTAGCCACTGTGCAGACGCACTTCCAGCTTCCCCTACAGCTGCAATTACTGGAGTTTGGTACACAAAGCAGTGCAGATCAGAACTGACTCTTCGCAGCCATTTAATACACTTGGGTGTTTAGCTACCTGCCAACACCTTTTTAAATAAATGTTTTATTTTCATTTCCTAGGTAAAGTCTACAAATACCCAGTTTACGACGACTTTGACTTCACCGAGCGGCCGCTGTTCACTCAGCCCCTGGTGAACACGTTTGCTGTGGCTGGGTACAACGCCACCCTGAACTGCAGCGTCCGGGGCAACCCCAAGGTACGGCACAGCTCCGACAGCATCGCTGAAAACATCAGTTTCACTGAGTTTAACCTGAGTTTAAGCTGGCAATAACTTTTAGAATACCACTTTTGCCATTTGAGTCATTCACAAGCCAGGGTGAAGGCAAAAAGAACGATGTAGGTTCTAAGGAATATCAAAAAAAATGGAGCAGCTTACCTGTGCTATAGGTACTATAATAGTTAATGCACGGGTGTCTCAGTGAAGGGGCAGAACCTCAGGAAAAGGCTGGGCTATATTGGGACCCTCACTGACAACAGCTGCACAGTTAATACATCAGAAAAAGTTTTTACTAAAATAAAGCCATACTTATGCTATAAAAAGCTAATTATTCATTTAGTAAGCACATTGCAGGAATTTTCTGGGTAGCACATTGTTTCTCAGACCCACTGCACAAAGTGTGTTGGGGTTTCCTTTGAATTGTGTCTTTTTGTGATCTGTTTTCTGTTGTGAGAAACTGAGCTGGCCTAGTAAAGAGAGAAATCCAGAGTGTTTATGAACACGTTTGCTGTTCACCCTTCACCGACACAGTTTCTGACTGTCCAAATTACTGTGCAAAAAGATGCTTTCCTTATTGACTTGGAGTAATTGGATGTCAAAAGCTAATGGTCAGATGTTTGCTATCATTACATAGTCCTTTGCATCGACAACAGGCTTGTACTTATGACTTTAATTAGGTGATAAGAGCGGCACTGAAAAAATAGTGCTAAAAAGAATATATATGATGCAGCCAATGCTTATCTTTGAGCTAACATTTAGTTTCCTTTCTATCATTACTTCATCTATTTTTTATCATATCTGGATTACTCAGCTTTAACCGTACACCACAAAAGTGGGATAAAATATTTCCAGTTCACAGGTTTGTGCATTTGCGCTTTCTTTTGTTTTTTTTCTTTCCTGTTTGTGTTTGTTTGTTTGTTTGTTTGCTTGTTTGTTTGTTTTACCACAGCCCAAAATAACCTGGATGAAAAACAAAGTGCTCATAATGAACGACCCAAGGTACCGAATGTTCAGCAACCAAGGTGTGTGCACCTTGGAGATCCGCAAGCCCAGCCCCTACGATGGAGGCACTTACACCTGCAGAGCCGTCAATGAGCTGGGGGAGGCAGAAGTGGACTGCAAACTGGAAGTGAGAGGTAAAAAAAAAAAAAAAAAGCGCTTTAAAACATTGCAAATACCTTGTACCTGAGCACCATCTACACTGGTGGTGAAAGTATGCAAGGAAAATGCAAAAGGGAGCTCGAACAACTTTTTTAGCCGTCCTGGATTAAATCAATACTCTGCTAGGACAAAATAGTATTGGTTGCTTTCTTTTTGTTTTGCTTTCATTAATAGATAAATTTTATGAATTTCAGGTAGTTTAGGATTAACTGGGATACCATGAATGGCAACAGGACTTGGATTGGACTACTAATGAATAATTTCAGGACAATATTTTTCACAAAATTACTTCATGGAAAAAGATGGAGTCATATTCAGCTGGACTAATTCCCACCAAAGGCTTGGTTTCAATTGTGGAATAAACTAAGTATTTCTCAAAAAATTAATCTGAAGTTTTAAGTAAGAAACGCTGCCTAAAGCCAGCTGATATGAAGCATCTAACTAAGGAATTTAGAGGGAATTTAGGTGATATTAATATGTCCTTTACTATATGTCTTCATCACGCTAGTCTAGAATGAAAACTACATTTCAAACTTTTATGGATTGCATTGTGGTAATTTTGCATTTCTGTTTCCATTTTCTGTATTTTCTGATGTATCTTGTCCCACAGCTCAAACTTGCCGGCAAGAAGACGTTTCAATAAATGTTTCATCTATGTTAAATTGATCACTTAACTAATGTAATGAAAATATGCATAACATAATTCTTAGGTTTTATCTTTCATTTTTAAGATACGGTCTTTAAAAGGTGATGTCCTCATTCTGGAAGTAAGATTGCTTTCCTTAATCACAAGCAAACTTTCTATTTCACAGCTTAACTGATCTCAACGCCTGAGAAGGTTGATTTGTCTATTTTTTTTCATACTGAAAAGCCAAGTTAGGTCGCTAAGTGAACACAGCAGCTGAAGTTTAGCATACCAGGACAGGCTCAGGATTTGCTCTAGGCAAATATAAAAAATTACTATTAAACAGCCAGAGTATAAAGACATCATTACCTCTTATTTCTCTCTTCTATTGACTTGCATGTTGATTTATCATCCTCTTAAGTTTCCCAGCCTGTTTGTTCGTTTAGGAGGGCTCCCCAGATGACTGCTCACCGTGCTGACACAGAGCAGAGACCTGAGGATTTCTGACTCATTGGAAATGAATTGCAGTGTGTGTGTGTGTGTGTGTGTTTTCACATGCACAGCTTTAAACTGGTTCAGCTTTATTCCAGCAAGTAACTAGCAAGGTCTGGATTTGTGAAACGATGAGCTACAATTGAATGCTGTCTGAATAGGACTCACAGGCTCAAGGCTATGCTGCCTATCTGGTGAACGTACCAGCTACTACAGGTAGTAGGTACGACTTACTCGTAAGTTGTGCTAGAGAGCTCTTATGCCATGCAGTAGAATTTATTTCAGCAAGCTATGTTTCCTAATGCTGGCTAGAATTACTTCTAGCCATCTATCTCTGACATACTGGAGAATTTAAATTTATCATGTGTACAAATGCTCAGCCCCCAAACTGTCTGAACAGCGTAGCATTAATGAGTGTGCATAGTATTTGAACAACTGCCTAGTTAGTAAAGCTCTGGCTACAAATACTACCAGTATGCTACAATATTCTACATGTTTAGCCATTTCCTTACATTCTTTTAGGTGTAAAATTAACCCTCCTAGTTGTTGCTAAATTAATGCTCATCTCCTGAAAAAGTTTAGTGATACTCAGTGATACAGCATATGCAGAATCTCATTACATGTTTCGTACTCAGCTTACTACAGAAAATACCATACAGATCTTTTGAGTTTGTTGGGGTAGATCCCCACATTTGGCTCTAAATCTCCCATTACAAGCAGTAAAGAACTGATTCCTTAGCAGCTTCACTGAGGTCAACGAAAAGAATTAGATAAGGTGCTGTGCTTCTTCTATCACGGAAAAAACAGCTTTGGAGAACTTTTATCTTAGAAGTGAAATCAAGGTTGGTGATCACTCTAATAATAGGTTGGTGATAGCAAAGTTGCTGTATAAGAAATATTTTTTTTAAAGGTGTTAAGATCAACCGGGAAGAATTTCAAATGCAAATAAATACCACTATAAATATTCTAATTCTGCAGTGATCTATCATGGAGTAATTAACCCAGGAGAACCACTCAGCTTGGCGGGGGAAAATCAGGTTTAAAATGCGCGTACTCCTCTGGACATTCCATTTCATTCCCATCCTCTTTTTCCACATGCAAATGCATTTTCTGCATGCAAAGTGTGAATTTCTTTGCGTTTTTAGATTAAACTAGCTAGTGTCTCATGGCATACATTGTCTATGTCACATGAGCAAAGAAGGCCAAATTAATCAAGGCAATACCCAATCATATGGGTCTTTAAAGCAGAATTTTAGACATAAGGTTTTAGACATATTTCATAGAACGACATGCATCTATAAAGAATTTAGTTAATGACTGTGAATATGTTTGACCAAAAGACTTAGACTTCTCCAGGAGAAAGAAATATGCATTTCAAAAAACCAGCTCTCAGTTAGTTTGTAGAATTATTGGAAGACCAGAAGTATCATAAAGTCATTTGCTGCACTTAAAAGGCATTCATTATAACAGATCAGTCTTTGGTTACAAATTAGTGCTCAGAATAATCCACGGCTGAACTTAACCTGTCGATTTTAAGGATCCAATCTTGATTCAATTACTTACAAGCAGAATTTTTTACTTCATTTACTTCATTTCCTCTAGAACTTATTTTACATTAAAGTTCATTTGGATTCAGAAACTTTGACTCTTTTTATAGAAATGTCTTTTTCCTTGCAATCTTGCCCAGATTCAGCACATTAACTGTGCAGTTGTAAAATGACAGTGATGCCCAGAAACTGGTCTGCAGTATATCATGCATCAAACTTACAATTTCAGTCCTAAAACACATTAGGAGATCAGACTGGACAATGTTTCTGTAGCTTTTGAAGTATTAGGTTATTTTTCTTAAAAGGCCTCAATAGGTACAAAGTTTAGCACTTTTATAGGTATACACATAGTATATATATACATATGGGTGTTTTATAGAGTCAAAATACTTAATTTACGGGCTCCTACAGAGTAAATAGAATGCTTTAAGTAATGTAAGTGTGGATATATGACAAAGTAGATACTTTAGTGCACAGGTATGTAATTAGTCTGTACTTGATTATTTTGCCTTACAGAGTTTCAACATATATATATATATATATGCTTCAGTGTTCTGTGTGTGCCTTTTTTTCCCCTGGTGGAAAATACTATATATATATATGTGTTAGCTTCTTTGAAGCTACATTTGGAAACTTTTATCATAAATATAATTTGGTTCCAATATATACTTTAGACTAATTAGATGTTTTTATAGTTACTCGTACCTATTAATCTAGCTTTTACATATTAATGATAATTTTGAAGTGGAACTGGATCCCTACCTTTTACTCTTCATGTGCTTCTCTTCCTACGTATTTTACATGACTAAGGATTAAATTATCATCTTGACATAACTGTAATAATAATTTCACTCCACATTTTCTCTCCACTTTTGTGTTTGCAATTAAATTGTTACTTCTCTTTCTCTCTCTCCCTTAGCTACACAGTAAGGATTTTTGAATGTATATTGTCATCTAAGGTAAGCTTTCATATGGTTCTTGCATATGAAGCTTATGTCTGTTTATAAGTCATACAATGTCTGCCTAGTATGGCATGATTTTCATTATGGCACTTAATGAAAATGTTTTTATAAGTTAGCAGCATGATGGTTTTAATGCATATAAATTAAGATTTTAATGATTTTAATAATTGCTTGTTACAGTAGTTTTTCTTAGTAGTACATCCCATATCTTCTAATAGTGCATATCTCAGTAGAATTTAACAGTGCATGAGTTAGCATGAGTAATTAGCACGAATAAAATGCAAATAATAGAGCATTTTGTATTTACAGCAAGTTTTTATTTTTTTAATAGGAATATACCTCTACATAAACAAAATATTTATTCCAGAGTTAACTTCATTTATAAATGAATGATTTGTAGCACAACTTGCACTCCATGAGCTGAAAGAATGCCAAAAAGCATGCTTTTTTCTTTCTTTCTTTTTTT
>VZRN01006297.1:385533-441923 GCA_013397935.1 Dasyornis broadbenti | reverse complement strand
CCTGGGGGTCCCCCGCCAGCACCGAGGGCTTCCCCGCCGCCGGGGATCCCCAGCCCTACACGGCGGGGCGGGGCCGGCGGAGCCGTGCCCGCTGCAGCGACGGAGGCAGGAGGGTGCCGCACGTTCGGGGCGAAGGAGCCAAAGCCGGGCCGGGGGCTGGGGCGTTCGCCTGGCGTTGGCCGAGGCAGGGGCGGCCGTTCCCCTCCGGCCAAGCCGCTGCTGGGCGTCGGCCTCTTCCGCCGCTGCCCCCGGCTCGGCTCAGCCCCGCCCCGAGCGGCGGAGGCTCCTTGATTGACCCCGGTGCGGTCCGTGGCGGCGGTGCGGGCATGGCTGTGCCCTGGGCGCTGCCCGCGCCCCTGAGCCCGGCGCAGCTGAAGCGCCTGGAGCAGCACCGCTACAGCGCGGCCGGGCGCTCGCTGCTGGAGCCCTGGCTGCAGCCCTACTGGGGCTGGCTGGTGGAGCAGGTCCCGCGGGGGCTGGCGCCCAACGCCATCACCATGGGCGGCCTCCTGCTGAACTGCCTGACGGCGCTGCCGCTCATCGCCTGCTGCCCCAGCGCCACCGAGCAGGTACCGCCCGGCACGGCCGCGGGGAGCCGGGCGCGGGGGCCGCGGCTCGGCCCCGCTGTGCCCCCGGCAGTGCCCGGAGCCGGGCACTTTGTCGCTTTGGGCTCCACCGTCCCTTGGCAGAGAGGGCTCAGGCGGCGCTGCCGGGTTGTCCTGAGAAATCAGGGGAGCGCTGACGCGCGGCTCACGCCGTGGGGTAGCAGGGGTCAAGCTGGAGATGGGTGTGAAGGTTAGAATGCCAAAATGCTGTAAGGATCACATGAGAGGACGAGGTTCAGCTGGCGATGTCCGCTGTCCAGCCCGGCCCTTCAGTGAGCACAGGGCCCCGTGGGGTCGGGGCTTTGGTGCGCACTGCACGCTGTGCTGCAAAGGACACAGCTGGGCTCACCTGGTGCGTGGGACCCCAGGCTCCCCCCGCACCATCCTGCATCCCATGTCCTCTGTGCAGCAGCCAGCTGGGAAGGAAATGTCACCCTCCTCGGGGCTACGGCTGTCACACAGGGGCCGTGGAGATAGAACCAGCTGCTGGTCTTGATAGAGGGTGCGGGATGCGCCCAGGAGCAGGGCAGGGCTGGCCAGGAGACATGGCTGATGCCAATTCAGCATCGTTTGGTTCAGAGCTGCGCCTGGGTTGTGCAGCAGATGTGTTAGCTGACAGTAGCTCGGAATGTTTCCCGTCCTTGTGTGGGAAACATTTAATTGCTTTAACTTCTGAAGGGAAAACAGGCTTGTTAACGTGGGCTGGTGCTGCTCTCACTTGAATTGCATTGCCTGCAGTTTCTCTGACAATTTCAGGAGCTCTATCCAAGCTTCCCAGCCTGTTGCAAGTTTCCTATTGCCGAGTCTTTGCGGTAGTTAGGGTAGGAAATATCGGGGTAAAATTGCTTTATGTAGGTAAAATACCTTGAAAGGTTGCAGTGGTTTTTTCTTGTGTTCTGATGGGCTTCAATCCTTATAGCAGAGGTTGGTGGTTGGTTGGGACTTTTGTAATACCATAGCTTTACTCTGCCGTGTGTTCTTGTCAGAAGAACGCTTGTTTTTCTCTCGTTGCTTTGCCCTTTGTGTTAGCAGAGGTGTTTGTGGCATACCAGGAGACTGATCCAGATCAAAATTAACTTTGGTTTGGTCTCACCCTAATCACTCCCCTGATGTAAATCACCAGGTAGAGGCACTCTGGTTTTGCAGGCAGTAGGGGGAGGAGGACAGAGATGATAGGGAATGATTGGAAACCACAGATTGTAGTCTAGTAGCACTTTCAGAATTAAAGTGCCTGTGGACTGCTTTTTTTACCTTTAGTTTAGTTTTGTGATGAAAATATCAGTCGTGTGCCGGCTATGTATCTGGATGCTCATTTTAGCTTTTTTCTTCAAAACTAAAGCAGAAATTAAATTTTAAGTTATTTTCCCTTGAGGACTCTTGTACAAAAGGAAAAAAGTCGTATTGCAGAGATGTAGGGAATTATTCGTTCCAGAGAAACTTAGGTTGGGTTTTATGAAATTTTCTCTTTGGACTTTTTCTTTTTTTTTTTTCTTTCTTTTTTTTTTTTTTTTTCAGTTGTGGAAGCTGGGTTTTATAAGAACCTATAGTTTCGACTACCCTTTCTTACTCAGATATCAGTATATCCTTTATAAATACGCAGTGTGAACCCAGACTCAGCCTGTTGTTTTGTTTGTTGCCTCTGTGCTGTGAGAACAGCCCTGATTTTTCTCTTGCTGCATCACTTAGAAGTATCATTCTCCCTCCTGCTTGTTTAATGACTCAGCTTGTCTTCCCAAGTCGAGGTCATGTTTCTGGATGGATTTTTGAAAAAGCTAAAACTGTTGTAACGCTAATAGATGCTGCATGGGCTGTTGTAATTCCTGCTTTGTAGTTTTGGCTCGGATGTGTGGGCTGGAAAGGGTAGGTGGAGCTGAAAATTATGGTAAAGATGATTGAAATCACAGACTGAACTAATAGTGTTAAGTGCACTTAAACAGCACCTCTTTCCATCGTGAACGTCTTGATTACCTGATGGACAAACAAGAACTTGTTATATTCTTTTGGGTAGGGTAGGAGTGCTGAATAGAAGACTTGGATAAAATAACAAGCAGCTTTGGGTTTTGGTGGGTTTTTTGTTTTTTTGGGTTTTTTTTATTTTTTTTTTTTTAGTTGGTTTGCATGGTTGTTTTTTATTCTCGAACCGGTCTTAAGTGGGCCATTTTGGTTAAGCCTTTATTGAAAACACAGAAGTCTTGATGTTTGTACAAACCATACGAAACAAGACTGGTGGCTGAAATCCCTTGGAGAGTAGCTGCTAACAGATGCTTAGAAAAGAGATCTTTCTCCAGTTTACCCTTCCAGCTGCCAAAAGACTGTGGTTTAGCAATTTCTTTTTGCAAGGGATTCTACTTGGGTTACTTGCTAGAAAGTAACTGACTGATCTGTTTCCCCACAGATGCTTTCCACCTCATGATTTTGCCTTTTGAATTCGTTATTTTGAACCTGTTTGTACTTTCAGCTACCATGATGTCCTATTGCAGTCATTTCCACAATTTCATACTGCTTATTCTCAACCCCAATGCATTTAATGTCTCAAACCACAAAATGCTCTCTTGTTCTCCTATCGTGGAGCCATTATTTCCTTGTACACGATTCCTTTTATCTTCGTCAGTATTAGTAGCCACTAAAAACCAGTTTGCTTCTAACTAGCACAATATGTTTTGGAATTGTAAAATATTGCCTGCTTCAGTAATGTCTTCTTGCCTAGTAGGATCAGGGTTGGTGTCCCTGTCTCCTGTAAATGCGTGTTTCAACATAAGCCTTCTTATTTACAGCTAAGCCATCGGCAGATTGCACCCCTCAGGCATTGTTGTAACCATGATCCATGTGTGTACATTTTTGTTGAGTGTTTGTCCAGCTTCTTATTCTCTGTAACTTAGAACAGCAGTCTATAAAAATAATATACAGGTGTAGTGGTGGAGAGGACACCACCTGCACATTTCATGTTCTGTGGAGCTCTGAAATATCTTTTTCTACTGTGACTGCAGCCTGGGTTGTGGTTTTGTTTTTTGGTTTTTTGGGGTTTCTTTTTTTTGGTTGTTTTTTTTTTTTGGTGCCACTGTGTAGGAAATATTTAGCAATGAAAACTTTTGCTGGCATTAAGTAAGAACAGTGTGTATTTGCATTAGAGTGCAAAAAGAGCGCTTTTTAGGTGAAAAATTCCATTTTATCCCTACCACATGACAGTGAATTGTTTTGCTCTACTGCCAGCAGACTTCTCTGAAGTAGATACAGTCAATTCATTAGGCTTTGCAGGGGAATCTTGCCTACCCCTCCCCCTTCTGGGGAAAATCGGAAAGAAAACTGACTAAAGATAATTATATTTTTAAAAGGGAGAAAGGAAACTTAATTCCTTTGCTTTTCATGGTTGCGTGTGGAGGGGTCCAGCTTTGGTAACCCTTCAAGATCAGCTTACAGGTCTCTCTAAAATCATAGAATAGCTGGGTGGAAGAGACCTTCAAAGGCCATCCTGTCGAGCCTCCCTGCCATCAGTAGGGACATCTTCAATAGGTCAGGTTGCTCAGAGTCCTGTCCAGTCTGAACAAGAATGTCTCCAAGGAAGGGGCATCCACCACCTCTCCAAGCAACCTGTGCCAGTGTTTCATGACCCTCATAATTTAAAAAAAAAAAAAAAAAAAAATCCTTCTTATGTTTAGTGTAAATCTGCCCTCTTTTGTAAAGTCATAGTATTGTAGAATGGCTTGGGAGGCAAGAATTTTAGATAGAAGTGCACGCTAACAGTAATTATTACATTGTATTGAATTATAACTATTTGAAAAATAATCTTGTAGCACTTACAGCGTGATCTAAGCAAAGAACTGGGAACAGAGGAAGACAAGAAGAATTTGCTGTTTGGGCAGTGATAGGAAAAGGGGACGGGGGCCCAAGGATTCCCCTGCAGAGAGCCAAGGGAAGAAAGGGAGGCTAGCTCTGTAGAATTGTTCAAGAAATGGTGTAGTGAGTTTATGAAAGGGTGTTATACCATGCTGAAATGTACACTTTAGAAAGCCATACATCTAGGGAGACCAAAAACCAGGGGAGGGTCTAGGTGACTTCAGCTGGCTCTTCTATCAGCTGTTTGGAGGGAGAGGAACATTGGTGAGGTGCTGTCTCTGTTTTTCTCACTCTCTTTTAAAAAAAACTTTAAAAAACAACAACAAACCCAAGCAAACAACCAAAAATTAAAGAGACCTGCCAGAGGGCAAAATTAAACCTTTAAAATTAGAAACCTGCCAAAGGGCAAAGTGAGGGGAATAGTGTTCCCCTCATGACAGGTATGGTGTTACGTAAACAGCAAGGGCACAGCTGAGCTTTGCGGGAGAGAAAGTAGAGAAATAGAAAAGAAGTTGAACTGGAGCAGCTGGAATGAACAGGGGATGTGTGTGTGGGGGGAGAGGTGACAGAAAAAGCATTACCTGACTTAGGAGAGAAGTGTGAAGCACTGAGTGGGGTGGGAAATTGAGCCAAAACCCACGAGTGAGGGCCAGGGCGATCAGTTATACCAGAGGTTAGTGGTGTGAAGTAAGACAGCAAAGGTCCAGGAATCGTGACACAGAAGGATGGGAGCTCTTTCAGAGGGGGCTGTTTGGAGAGACAAGGATGCTAAAGGAATGCACGGAGTCCTTGGTATGCATGAAATGCACTTGGACTATGGTATGATTATTTGATTATTTTTATTTTTTTCATCCATGCTGTCTTCTCTGCTGTAGTTCAGGTTTGAACAGCCCCTTCTCTTATCCTGCCATTAGAACAATTGCTCATAGTGCTTTGTGGTGAACAGAAGCGTGGGAAATGTTCCGTGTTTAGGGCGAAGAGGAAGGGGAAGTCCAGTCAAAATGTCTCGCTCTTCTTCTGGATCTGATCCAGAGAGGGACTGTGTAAACTAGGGCAAAACTATTAGCCATGGATTGAGGAAGTGAGATTATGGCTAAACATGATGAGTAATTAAGGGGGACCGAATCTTTAAGTGCTGCAAAAGCTTGGCCTGTTGAACTCTCTGGACTCCAGATCTTTGCTTGAAACAAGTTCTAAGGGATCTCCCTGACACATGTAGCCTTTTGCAACTGTCCATGCTCCTTTGTGGGGTGGAGTCATGGGAGCAGAAGAATGCCTACTGTTCAACCTCCTTTTTTTTTTTCCTGAAGGAGAGGCATGTCTCACATACCTGTCAAACGCTTCATGTATATGGCTTTGTTTTCACATGCTCTGGGTCAGTACATGACCAATTCTGCTGTATCGATTCTGTGTGTGACAGGATTCTGGGCCTGTATTATCTTTCAGACATCCTTTTGAATTGAAGCAGAGAAGCATCCTCCTCTCCCTCCCTGCCTCCTTCCCCTCAGGTTTCTGTTCTCTTCAAGTTCCATGGCAATAGCATCTGGCTCTGGCCAAATAATACATTTGCTTGGACAGGATATAACTTTGGGCAGAGATAATAAACACCTCATCAGTGAAAAGCTGATGGTTATTGGGAGCCTCCTGACCTTTCTTCTCAGCCATATCAGCATTCTCAGATGCTCTCACTTCTCTAATTTGAAAACTACTTGGGTCCAGCGTGGGAAGTCATCAGGGGACATCAGGAAGCCAGGCATGTGAGAAGGCAAAGGAGGCAGCAGCAGGAGCTATATTGAGAGGGTGGATAGCAGTGAAAATCCATCGTTATTAGAACTTTTGGTGATTTGGAAACTGTGTTTTACTGGTTAAAACACTAGAACATTCATTTAATCTGCTAAATGAGAGTTGATCACAAGTGAATTTTGGTTATTTCCACTTTGGGTTAGATTTGAACTGACAGCCCAGGGATGAAATGCTCCAGATAGTGTTTTTAAGCTCTCTGACTTATGTTGTTCATACTAGAATCTTTTTCCCTTCTCTTTAACTGTGGGGATACCGATACATCTGCTACAGGTGCTAATGGATACAGGTGATCCTTACTGGGGAGCAGATGAAAACTCTCACCCTTCTTCCAGATCATCAAGGGGCAGGCAGAGTGCTTTAGTTTTGGAATCTGGAGGGACTATTGCTTTGATTTGTCCCAGTAGGAGCTAATGCAAACCGACTTGAATCAGCCTGGATGATCATAGCTCTACTATAACTTGCAACTGGACAAAAACTACTGCTTTGTCAAAAAGACCTAAAAGGAGAAATTTGAGTTAAAGCTGATGTATTTGTTTGGTTTTGCATACATTGTGTTATGCTTGCTTTGTGAGAAGCTAAATGTGATCTCAAGCTATCTTTTCATCATTAATAGAAGTATGTCGCAGTAAGGACACCTCATAAAACACTGCAGAAGACCTTTGTGGCACTTCACAAAAATATTGGTGATAAAATTGGCAATGGCTTTGAAATACTCATTTAAAAGGCAACAGTGAAACTAATGAT
Organism: Dasyornis broadbenti; assembly: GCA_013397935.1. Lineage (NCBI taxonomy): Eukaryota > Metazoa > Chordata > Aves > Passeriformes > Dasyornithidae > Dasyornis > Dasyornis broadbenti. The sequence goes on along the minus strand of VZRN01006297.1, from coordinate 434,937 downwards.
TTCTCCTGGCCTTTCTGCACATAGGTGTGAAGCTACCACGTTTGAGATACTCCATTATTCTCCATATAACAAAAGTTATTCTGAAAAAGCCAGCAGATACTGTGGTAGCTTTAGTATGTGGATTATATACACACATTATTACAACTAAAATGATCATAAGTTTCAACAAGGTCCTAACTGTGCTTTTATGTTCTGAAGTACCTGAGTAATGACTGATAGCCCCCTATTTTTGGAGGGTGCAGAGAAAGAGGAGGTAGCTGCAGCCTCCCTGCACAATGTCAGACCAAGTGAGCTTGTGCCAGGAGAGACCCTTGAGCTCTCTGTGCCTCCATGGGGCTTTTTTTTATGCCCTCAGTCCTGGGGTAGCCACAGGTACCTCCTGTTCTCCACAGGCTCTAACCTTTCCCCTTCATTAGAGGAGTGAAACTTTTTCAAAAGGTGGCTAAAAATTCACTCCCTGGTTTAACCCCATCCCCCAACACAAAATTCCTTTGTGTAACTAGACCAAAAGGGAGAAGAAATGTAAGTAACTCAACTAATTCCATTGGTAAACATCAAACATGTATTGCTGTAATCACTTGACCTGGATATATAGCGTGATCTTTGCAAAAAAAATCAAATACCAGTATATTAAACATCCGTTGGAATAAGAATATCTCCTCATCCTCTTTCACCTCCTTAAGGCTTCCTACATGATCTCTGATAACAATTTTTCTTGGTTTCCTTGGATTAAAGGAGAAGACAGCTTTGCCAGTTTTGAAGAATGTTTTAGATTTTCTAGATTTTCATGTGCATACAAATTCAGACCTTGCACCTAAAGCTGGACTTCCCGATTCTTTTTCCTTCAACGCTGGGTGAAGCCAACCATTTGACTTTGATAACAGTGTATCAGCCAGCCTGGAATACATGACAAATTCTGATATAACAGCAAAAATGCTATTCAGAACTGGACCTTCCTTAAGCATGTTGCTGCTTTGTGTGTTTTGTGACCAGTCTAACTGGAGGCATAACTTTCTTTTTAGCTCAAGACAATCAGTATAATGATGATGAGACATCAGAATGTCTGGAGGAGCAGCTCACCTCATCTGCATTCTTACTGCTGCCTTTGAACTGACAGATGACTGCCGTTTTTCCTTCTTCCCCAGCAGTGACACCGGGTTTAGTTGAGTGTGGACAAATCTCTGCACACTAAGATCTGATCTGTTGGCTAAATCTGCTTAGTAGCCTTTCCTGGGCTTAGGAAATGCATGTACTCGTGTTGGTCAATTTGTGCTGCAGGATAGGGCTTGCAGAGGTGTAGCACCACCAAGGCTGTCCCTTAGCAGGGAGTGGGAAAGGATTCAGCTCTGGCTGCCCGTGGGTGTTCACATGTTTAACCTGCAAGTTGCATTTCCAGTGTTTTTACCTGACTTTGACTCTCTTTTCGTGAGCAGTGCTTCTGAATGCTAAGGGTACCTCTGGAAACTACATGAGGCAAAAATGTTGCCTGTGCTTTGTTCCAAAGGTGTTTAAAGTAATTTTTAAGAAGAGCTAATTCCTAGACAAAGCCATAAGGGCTATGCATAGGAAAATAGTGCTTTTGAAAGGAATGACTGCAGAACAGTTCCTTTGAACTTAAGAGCAATGTTAATGTAACAGCTTGGTTTGAAACTGATGGTGTATATTAAGTAGGTAGGATTTTCCTTCATATTTAGGGAATTATTTAATTTTTTAAAGCCCTATCCAAAGTGCCTAGGTAGTCAATTTTTGTATGTTGGAAAAAATATCTTTCCCTAAATGCTGAAGCCTTTATTTAGTAAAAAGCTTAATGGATTTTTATATCTATATGTTGTAAATCTGAGCAAACCAGCTAAGTGTCTGTCACAAAACTGCTGAGAGCTTTAGTAAGTGCCTTGCTACTACTTTATTTTTTAAAGATGATTTTTATATTTATAACATTTTTCAGTATAAAGAATGCAAATAATTACAGAAATACTGTGGATTTAGGTAGAAAAGTAAGTCAGTTGATGCAGAAGAGGGGCTAAAGTTTTGGGTTTGTTTTTGTTTAAATAAATAGAAGGAACCGTGTTCCACTGGTATATCTAGAGTAGTTGATTACAGTAGTTACTCCAATTCATGTAGAAATTAGTGCAAGGTATTTGGTTTGTCAATTAATTAATGAATAGCACAATATAGTACAGTTTTGTGGTGAACATTATTTTACCTTTAATGAAACAGATTGTCAGCTAAGAAATTGGGAACTTCCTAGTGACCTTTTATGTGAATCTTTTGCAGGCACCTTCTTGGGCATACATCCTGGGTGCAGTAGGACTTTTTATCTACCAGTCTCTGGATGCCATTGATGGGAAGCAAGCCAGAAGAACAAACAGTAGTTCTCCTCTAGGAGAACTCTTTGATCATGGTTGCGACTCTATTTCCACAGGTAGCCTTAACCTATTGTCACCCATCCTAGTTTACAAAAGTTACCTGTTTTCAAGAGTAGCTGATCAATCACAGATTTGTTGAAGTTGTAAAGGACTGCTGGAGATCATCTATCCAAACCCCTGCTTGGAACAGGGTCAGCACCTTCCTGTCTTTTAGGATAACTTAATCTCCTGGTCAGTGCAGCCAAGGCTGCCTCTGACCTTTGCATCCCTAGCCAGTACCAGGGGGGTATTTCAGAAGTTCCTTTGGCAAATGTTGGGTAAGATGTATTCTGCTCTTACCTAACTGCGCATCTTCACGTACTCCACTTTAGGACTAAGGTTCCAAAATATCAGTTTGGTAATAGGGCATCCAGCCTGGCACTTAGGAGAAGGGTAATTTATACTCCTTAGAAGAAGTAGTTTTAAAAAAATTGTGAGTCCTTAAAAAGTAAGCCTTGCTCAGTTTAACTTTCCGTAACTGAGCTGCTGTTAATGCCAATGCCTGTACTTCTGTAAAGCTCAATGGCTGAAACAGTTGCCCTTGGAATTGGTACCTTGTTTATGCCTCACTTCCTGAGAAGTGCAGCTGCCAGTCTCCCTGAGCTTGGCCCTTCAGCTGAAGTTTTCAGTGTTGCAAAGAACATGAGGTGACAAGGCCAGGAGAAGGGAGAACAACCACTGTAGCCTAGAGGGCAGGGCCCTGGCTTGCGCAAAAGGGGAGCTGTGTTTTGGTCACTCCTGCCAGGACTGCCCCTGAGGGTCAGCTACTCAGTAAAGTATCAATCCTAGCCTTACTTTGTTAGAGTGATGTAAAATATCCTGTGTTTTTTATTTTTTTAATTTCTCTTAACTTCAAGCAAAGAGGGTACATGACTAACATGTTCATTTCTGCTTTTCAGTATTTGTTGTCCTTGGATCCTGCATAGCAATCCGACTAGGAACAAATCCTGACTGGTTGTTTTTCTGTTGTTTTGTGGGACTGTTCATGTTCTATTCTGCTCACTGGCAGACATATGTATCAGGCATACTAAGGTTTGGAAAGTAAGTAGGTATCTTTAGAAGTACATGGGACTTAATGTCTGAGACTGCTAGCTCCTTGATTTCAGTGTCTTCTTGGTTTACTCCCTGCTTTCTCCTTCTCTCATCTTCTTTCTCATCTCCTTTCCAGTCTAGCAGATTTGTGTTTTACCTGACAAGAACTTGAAACTCTGCATAATAAGGACTTGTTCTTTTAGCAGCTGATTTGAGCTCTATCTGCTATGTTTGCATGCATTTGGCTCTTCTGTCTGCAGATTTGTTGCCAGAACCCGTACAAGCACCATGCAGGCTCAGGCCAGAGAGGTCTTGTTTACATTGCAGACAAGTGCCCTGTGTAGGAGTAGGGACAGAGCAAGCATCTGGGTACCTCCCTTTGTAATCTCCCAGACACAGAACAGTTTCAGCCCCAGGGGACTGTAAGTCACATGCATTTTAGGGAAATTCCCCTGCTCATGGGCTTTCCTTACATAGATATCTTCATTCTTCCTTGGAATCACCTCTCTGCACCCATTACATCCTCAAGGAGTTCCACAGGTGGCAATGCTTGAAGAACTACCCCACATTTAGGAGGGCCTTTCTTTTAATCTGGTTCATACTGGCTTTGATGTCATTTAGGTTTTGTGTTAGGTCACAGTTCTAGAGACTGCTGTGATGCTGTTCTTGACTTGATAGAAATTTTATCTGTTTCACTGCAGCATAGGAGAAGTCATGACATTCGTGTAGAAGACAATAATTTCAATTTAACTAACAGTGTGGGGATTGCTGCACCCTCCTATAGCTGTGGTGGTGCCTAGCCATGGCCTTTTGCTGTTTTTAAGCAACGAGCTTCACTTTAGTATTGTTACTTCTGAAAAGAGGAAAAGGTCAGAGACTTCTGTGGCAGCAAAACTGGAAATAAGTGAAAGATGAAGGCTGTTCTTCTGCTAATCTCAGTCACTTGCTAAGTCACCTGTTCATAGTCCTACTTAGTTCTGACCTGCAAGAAGCACCTTAGCAGATCTGAGCATCACCAGGCACACAGGCTGGTGACCAGCTAACCCTGCATCCTGCATCAAATGCAGGCTGTCTCTGTGATATTGTTAAGAGCTCTTTTTGATTTGCTGGTAATGCATTTTACCACACAAACTATAATTCTTCTGCTTGCCTGCACATCCTAAATTTTTTAAAGGACATCTTGTGCTGTAAACAAAAATAGGTGCTTCAGAGTGATGGCTGAAATAGGATACGTTCTGACCATGACAATGGGCTGCAGTGAAGGGAGGTGCGCAAGGCCATGAGCTCTGGCATTTTGCAGACATGATGCTTTTCTATGCCTTTTATTCTTGCATAAAGCATGAGAATGATTTCCCCACACCGAGAAGGCACTGAGACTCCTTTACCACATAAAGATTTTGTTAAAAACTTGGTGACTTCTACATAACCATAATGACAGTGCATAGTGCAAACGGTTCAGAGTGGCCTGGTGTTCCATGGTTACTGTTTAAAGTTAAACTACTTTTCTCCAGTGTAACTTATTCTGTCCAGTGAAAACAGCTCACAGTTTTTTCCAAGGCTCCCAATTTTGTTTCTCTTAAGTACAGAGGTGTGAAGAAGGCATTAGTATAGTGCTCTAAATATGACGATACATAAGACAGATGGAAGTTTTCACTGATGCTATTCCTCAATTAGCAGCACTTGATTTCAGAAATAAATCGCAAGTCAGAGATTCCTAGTGTTGATGACCAAAAGGATCAGAGAGCTGAATACTGTGACACTGTCAAGTTGTGGAATACTGCACAGTGTCTGAGTAAAGTCTTTGGACTCTGATTTGGGCTCTGTTGCCACCAACAGTCTGAACCTCTGTAAAATTAAGTATTAAACTTCGGCACAAATAACGATTCAACTCTGAGCCTCCTCCCACAACAAAGGCAACAACAAAGGCAATGCAGATTAGAAATTCAGGTGTTAATAGCGCAGAGTGCAACCTCTGAACACTTGCACATGTGTGTTTTTGTATGAGGTAAGCAGCAAGTTCAGCAATGGCCAGGTAGATGTAACACTTCACCCCTGGCAGAGAGGGAAGAGCCTACTCCCAGCTCCACCATCCCATGATGCTGTCATTTGACCTCGAGCCAATCCATGAAATGGGCAGAAGATGAAAAGCCTACACTAGACTGGCAAGCTGGGCTGGTTTACCTTACAGTCTGATGAGTACTACAAGTAAAACTGAGGGAATACAACACCTTAGGAAGGACTCCCCATTCTCATGGCTTTAAGAGGCAATGAGCACCTCAGCTTATCAGCTAACTGCAGTTTGAACTCTGGATCCTCTAAGTCTAAGAGTCAGAAGATTGTGATGAAATTTAGCATATTGTATCACCATCTTTCTGGTGAAAGAGGAGAGTTTAATGTTACTGAGATTATCGAGTTCAGACAAATGTTTTCCATTACCAAAGATTTGATTACTATCTCCTTTTAAAAATACACTGTTTCCTGTGCAGAAAGTTCATGTGCTAAGCAAGTAGCAGTACATCTTGACTTTGGTTATAATACCTTAAAACAGCAAATTTATTCCAACTGCTAAAAAAAATCTTGAACAGTGATTGTCACTGTTTGCTGGTAACTTCAGTATGAAGATAAAGTACCTGTCTCAAAACTTTTGGTACCATAAAAGTTGCCTTTGATATGTACCTGTTTTTTGTTGTTGTTATTTTTAATTATTTATTTTAAAGCTTAAAAAGTATTGTTTTTTTTTTTTTTTTTTTCCTTGAGCCTTAGCTTAATGTTTCATCAATTAAATACAACAATCAGGATGTCTTGTCATCAATTAAATACAAGAATAAATGTCTTGTCTGAGAACAAAAAAGGTGTAATAGGGAGTCTGGATTTCATAGGGCATACAAGGCCATCTTTTCTAAAACAGCTCTTGTGGAGGAAAGCACGATAGCAATTATATGTCCTCAGAAACATGGCAAATGCTTAGCTATACACTGACTCAGTCCTCCTGTGTTTTGCAGGCTGTATTTGTCAAGTTTTCATGATTTGAGGCTTAAAGAAATCACCTCTGTCCCAGCCTGCTCTTTATAGTCTCTGCTTTTATATGCTGTGCTTGTAATGGAAATGTTTGATTGCATTTACTATGAGCTCGCCTTAAACTTTGATTTGATATTTACACATCAACAAGTCTGTAAATTCCCAAGTCTGTATAGATTCTCAAATAGCTAAGAATGTATTTCTTAAAGATTTTCCCCCTTTAAAATTATATGTAGCTTGCTCCAGAAAATGAGTATAGCTTTAATTTTAAATCTTAGCCAGAGATATATGCCTCCATATAAAGTACCTTTCTCAGTCAAGGAAAGGAATATTTTGTATATATTTATATAATTTGAAGTACAGTTGCTGGGGTTTTATTCCCCCTTCCCTCCACACACATTTTACATTTACAGCAAAAAGTGCTTTTCTTTAACTAAATCTCCATTTTTTTTCCCCTCACAGAATTGATGTAACTGAAGTACAAATTGCCATAACAATACTGCTCTTGATATCTGCCTATGGAGGAGCAGCACTATGGGACTATAAGGTGAGTGCACTGAGTGTTCAGAGCTCCTCTTGAGTATTCAGTGCTGGAAAGTGTTCACAGTTTGTGTGGTATTTGAAGCTGCCCTGTGCAAGTACCATCCACACCTTGTAGTTGTATATTCTATTTTAGCTGTAGGAGTGCAGGTTATTTTGATGTTGTAGTTGACTTAGCTCTATTGGTGTGACTCCCTGTGCAGTTTATAGCTACATAGAGGAAAAGAGACCCCATCTGCCGTATACAAACTTCTGATCTGAAACTGATACTCCACACATACTTAAGCTGTAGCAAATAACTTTTGTTCTGGTTTTATATATTTTGTATATTTTATTGCAAGACATACATTTCTGTTCAGTTACATGATTTATCTTAAAATTCAAGGAATAAATGCTTCAATCTAATGAAACCATGGGATGAAGCCAGGGAGTTTTGGTTTAATTATCCATATTTATGTGTTGGTGCTGATGTACTCATTTTTAAGAATTATGTCACAGCTACATAAATGTAAATATTTATTTAAGGAATTGTTTTCTGTCCCAAAGTATGTTTTCCATATCTCAGATCAGACTTTTGTTCTGATCTTTAAAGATGCACTTTATTGGACAGCATCAAAAGTATATTAGACTAAGATCTTCAACTTTTCTGGGGTCCTTACTCAGAAATTTATAGCGCTGGTTGGTTATAGTGCAAGGAGCTGAGACTATTCCATACTATTGATAACCAATAGAAATCAACCTAAATATAAACCACCAAGAAATGAAAACTAATTCAAAAGTTTACTCATCAATTAATGAATGTTTAGCTAAACTTTGTTTCCTCTTTCCATCCTGTAAGATGCCTTTTTTTTCCCGTTTTCAAAAAGCTTGTTTTCATGTTGGAAAATAAAATAGGCACATGAAACTTAAATTATGATTGATTTTTTTTCCTCACTATTAAAATCTGTTGTAGTTATGCTGTATCTCAAAACAGTATATATTCAAAACTATAGTCAATGGTTTCAATTTATTACTACGTTTTTTTTTAATCCTCTGCTGCCTTTGGAAGTTTCCTTGAAACTGCAATTGATTCCAAAAGGTAACTTTAATTAAAATTTGTATCTGGAGACTGTTCATGATAGTCTCATGATGTGCAAAGATACAGCATACAGATAATGTCCCAAAACACAGAGCAGGCAGATGGTGTTTGTGTTTCCTGTGGTTCAGTGTTGTTTTATCCAGTGAAATAGAAGGAACTATCCCTCTTCCTGCTCCCATACCATGGTCATGGCAGTAATCTGTATCAGATTTTTGTTCTCATAGTGAAAATATTTGAAGAACATATAAGGAGGAACAGAGTAAGATCTAGCTGAATTTCAAGAAGAGAACTTAAATACTCAGAACTAGAGTTTAAACATTACAAAACATTTTTCTTAGTAAGGAAATAATTCCGAACACTATTATCCTGAGCTTGTTCCCAGGAAAGTGAGAGTTCAAATAAAATGTTTGTTTAGTAGGTATGAGTGGCTTCTTTAATCACTTTTTAAAAAAGATGCTGTGTGCTTAAGTTTTAATATCTTTCTCTTGTTTTGTTGTGGTTTGTTTTTTCTTTTTTTGTTTTGGTTTGGTTTCTTTTGTATTCTGCTAAGGTCCCATTGGTGGGCTTAGAAGTGAAGTTCTTTGCAGTTATTGGCATCCTGTGTGGAACAGCACTTTCTTTTTTCAATTACTTCCGTGTCATCTTTGGTGGAGGGGTTGGAAAGAATGGATCTACAATAGCAGTAAGTTGCTCTAAAAGTCCAAATGAGGTTTGAATAATTTATGTCCAAAATGTATTGCATTTCAGATGATCCGTAAGGGTTTTATTTGTTTAAGAATTGAAGCAGACAGGCATGTGAGTGTTAGATGGCTAAAGCAAAGACTTCATTATCTGCCTTGTTTCTGCCTGTTACTGGATTTCTTCTGTCATGGGAACCAGCATTAATTTTCTTACAAAATTGATTAGTGGTTACTGCAAAGGGTACTAAGAGCAGTGGTACAATGCTACTGAACTTTGCTGTGTTTTGAAAACTCTGGTTTTGTTTAATGGGATTTGCAACATATATTAAATCTGGATTTTACTGTGTGACTGAAGCTTAAGACAAGTTTTCTGGCCTTTTATATTTTAGGGAACGAGTGTTCTTTCACCAGGCCTGCACATTGGACTGCTTATCACACTGGCCATTACGATTTATAAAAAATCTACAACTCAGCTGTTTGAAAAACATTCTTGCCTGTATATCTTGACCTTTGGGTTTGTGAATGCCAAAATCTCACAGAAGCTGGTGGTAAGTCAGTCCTAAACCTCCTAAAACTAAACTGGTTCTTGGCTTAACACTTACTGATCGGGGGGCACTGTTTTCCCATTTTGCTCTGCCACTGTATTACCAGTTTCTTTATGATCAAGACACTGAACTCGACTCAGAATCCTACAGAGAGATTATGTGACACTGCTGCAAACACATATTTGCTGTTGAACATATTGGTTAGAACTTTGTTTTGTTTAACTTACTCCTAGAAATACACTTAGTGTCTTTAACATCCAATGTTCTCTTAACCCTTACTAACAGTGCTGTGATTTCTGATTTAATTATCTGAAACAAGAATTTACTTTGATTATTAAAAGAGTTAGACTTTTCTGTCTCTATTCTATCTTTTCTGTCTTTATCTTTTTTATACATAAAACACTCCTCCATGGCTTTAAAAAAAAAAAAAGCTGACTTACTACATATTTGCTAACATCAGTAATGATTACCAGCCAGATTTCCTTTCTTCAAGGATCACATTTTTCAAACACTAGAAAACAGGTATTCTACAGACTTTCTTACTAAACAGTGAGAACAAGTGTTGCCCTCTAAGAAAAAGTCTGCTTCCTAGTTAGCTTTTGGCTAAGGAAAGCTAAAATTTTCAAGTTAGAGTTGAAAACAATATTTCAAGTGGATAGTACTTGTTTTCAGTAATCCACTTGCACAGTCTTACCTTTTGAATTCAGTTCTGAAGAACTAGAGAGTGGGAAACCCCTGCAGATAGCTGAAATGCACTGGTATAGATGTAACTGCCAAGAGAACATTGCTGGGCAAGGATGTGATGCCTGTTTGCTGAAGTTACACCAATCTTGCAGGGATGCACTTTTAAAATTTTCTCTTTTTTAAACATAGGTGGCTCACATGACAAAAAGTGAAATCTGTCTTCAGGACTCTGCTTTTATTGGGCCAGGACTTCTGTTTTTGGACCAGTACTTCAACAGTTTCATTGATGAATATATTGTTCTGTGGATAGCATTGGTAAGTGTTTTATACTTTTTGTTTGGACCATACTTAAAGGAATGGATTGAGAATTGTCCCTGTCATTCTGCTCTGCAATTTCTGACTTGCTCACATTTCAGCTGTCACTGTGGAGGGAGTGCTAGGGTACTATGTAAACGTTTTTTGGGAGCTGACTGGCTTGCTTTCCTTGGAACAGAGATGTGAAAGTAAATTTACAAATCTCTCTTGTAATTATGCTTTAGTCCATGTGGGTTTTTTAAAGTTGTTCTGTGTACTGCAGACAAACCTTCTTTTATCAGAGCTTGTGAGTGTTTACTGCTGGTGGATATTGGGGTTTTGTGATGGTTTTATTTTTAATTCTAAACTAGACCACGCTGTAGCTGTAAGTTACAATGATGTATGTTACACTTGTCACTTGCATAAATTCTTAAAGTATAGCACATTTGTAGTAGGAACAATTGAAAACATTTGGATTTTTTTTTAACCTATTCTGTTTTGTTCTTTTGAAGTTCATATCCTTATTTGATATGCTGAGATATGCCAGTGGTGTGTGCCTACAGATTGCTGCTCATCTTCATATACATGTCTTCAGAATTTCATCTCATCAAGCTCCTGAGCAGGTTCAAAACCATAAAGACTGATTAAATAGGTCAAGGACAAGAGAAGAAGCAGTTAGGGGAATGAAGCTGCCTCTCTGATTTTGGGAAGACAGATTAAGCTTTCGAAGAAAACAATTTTATGAGAGAGTTCATTGTATTTCAGACATTGCCAGATGTTAGAATTAGTAGATATATAGTTCTGCAGATGCTGTTGTATCAATACTTTTGAACCAATATGTATTTCCCTGTGTTTCAGACCATAAGTACTACATTTGAAAACTTTGCCATTTCCTGTTAGGTAACTTTAATTCTATACTTCTCTTCTGGTGAATGTAGAATGCAAACCAAGGTGCTACCAACCAGAATTCAAAGAGGAATTTCACATTTCCCTAACCCAAGTGTCTAATCTTGTAGCATTAGTTTCTTAAGTTTTGTTGGAACTGCTCTGAAGTGGTAGTCAGATGTACCAATGAATACAGTACTGCATTATTAAGACTGGTAAAATGAGGCAGTCATGAGGTAAAAATCACTCATTCTCTCTTCTGGTACTTCTGAGGAACAAGTTGTTGGGGCAGTAGATGAAGGAGGTACAGCTCAGGAAAATTTTCTTCTACTTCAAAATACTGTTCTGAGTGCCTTTAGAATTCATGCATTCTCTAGTATCTAAGTACATAACCTACTGCTACATAAAACTTTAGCTTGTACTTTCTTTCAAGGCCAGTTTCTGGTTTTGTAGTCATAATAAGGTTAGTCTTATTGTACTTCATCCTTATCTAGACTACAGGTAGCTGTGTAAGGAGAGGACTAACTTTAGCCGCCCTAACTTGGATCTGTGAGACTCTGCAAGCGAATGACAAAGTTCATTAATACACTTCAGTGTCTGTGGCTCCTGCACTGCAACCCCCACATCTGTATTTCCCTCTGTGGTATTTTTGCTATGGCTGTGTTCATTTACCTTATAATTGATCTAATTGTCTTGTAGCTACCACTGTACTTTATCCAAACAAAAGAGCACAAAACTGAACCATAATGTAAACTCTCCAAAAACAGGAAGTCAGGCCCAATATCAGCCTCTCTCTTCCTTTAAGAACAGGCCCACTGGGTAACATAATATGCCTAACTACAGGGCTGCTGCCATTAGAGAAAAGCTGAATCAAAATAGCTTGTTCTCTGTATGAATAAATGATTACTTGAACACAAACCCTATAAGCTTAAGCTCCTTCAAAGAGGTACTATTAGAATATGATTTATGTAAAAAGCTGTTGAATGTAAGTGTCCATTACTACTTCCAGTTGCTGATATGTACCAGAGCTCTGCTTTCATGAAGTCCTTCCTGAACTGTCCAATAAAGAATGCCATGCTTTGTTTTAAAATACTACCACTGCAGCTTCCTACCTGCTTATTAATTCAAAAATACTTCCTGAAGTGTTCAAGGGACTTTTAAAGTGGTGTATTGTCTGCTAGTCTGGAGGGAATAAAGTAGCTTTTATTCTACCACACTACTGCCTAAGAAGAATGTAATGATCCTTTCAAGAGATAACTGTAACAGTTTCTGCCAAAGAACTACAACTCAAAGTGACTAATATCAATTGGAATGAATTCTGCCACTCTTGTTTGAGGCTGGAAGTGACACAGCATCTGCAGATGAATTTAGCCTGAATCCAGGCAATGGTCAAAGAGAAAAGAAGATGGTAATAACCACTTTAGTTTGGCTGAATACTATAAGCAAATTAACCTCCTGATGAAAAGACACAGGCAACTTCTTAGAGTGAGATGAGTGGGTTCCCCACAATAGTCAGAAATGTGTCATGGCATAGTAGGTAGAAGTAGTTTTAAGGATATGATTGAGGTATGCAGATAATAGGAAACTAATGCAGAAAATCACTGAGAAAACCAGAAACATGACTCAATACTAGCAACTAAAACCAGAAGCAGGAGGCAAAGCTAACAAATAACCTCCTATTGAAGATGCAAAGCAGAACTTCTCAGCTATTTCATAGCTTCCTCTAATTGTCCTAGAGGGCAGAGACTCATTAGTTACAAATCAGCATTGTTACTCCTTACCCATTAGACACCCATAGTGCCTCAGGCATCAGTGTAGCAATGTAACGTCCATAGCAATGTAACCTCCATGTTTGCTCTTTCCTGAATCCTAGCAGAGGCAGAACAAGAAGTTCCATACTGGTTACTTGTTTAACATCAGTTGCAAACTAATAGCTGAAGTTTCTGCAAGTTAGCCATTACTAATCTGGCTTCCAGACCTGGAGAACTATCATCAAATGACTTGACTGAACTAAAAAATTCTTGTAAGCTGAGAAGAAGAATATGGTTTTGAAACACATTGTTATGAAAACATCACATTTGTGTGTGTGGATGGTTTTTGTTTTGTCTACTGTTGTATTAAATCAAAGCGTTAAATATGTTGACAACCTACTTAATTTTAAAAGTGGATATTCAGGTGTAATGGTTTTCTGTAAAAACAAACTGCACGCACACTAAGCCAATTGTTTCATTTATACTTATTTACTGTAATGAGATACATGAAAGATAAATGCTGTACCCTTAAAACTCAGGCCTCCCTAAATTGCTAGTCAGTTGGAATTGCAAGAAGTAATATTCCATCTCAAAGGCTTGTAAATAGCCTGTACTAAATAAATGAGGTAGATTTCTTTTAGCAGTAGCTCTACAAAAAGTATATAGCCCAAAATGCGTAGTGTTTAATTATCCTTACTTGAGCTGATACATTAACCACATCATTTAACTAAAAGAACCCATTTTGTGGAAAAATTACAGCAGTTTATATATCTTTTACTACTACGAAGATAGTACAATGCCCAGATTAACAAAAGAGTTAACAAAATTTAATTTACCGTAACACACATCATGAAACAATTCTACCTGAGCTATGTCATACCCTGTGAATTTTTATAACTGCTGATATATCAGCAGACTAAATGTTAAAACTGCAAACCTGCAGCTTGGGAGAAATGCTTCTATTTGTACAAAGTGTGTAAAGGCCTCAAGTTATTATGTAAAATCTGGGTAATGCATTTTTCATTAATTCTTCCCCTTGTTACAATCTGGCATTAGAAAAAGTGAAATAATTTAAACAGACCAATGCTACTGAAAGTGGATATCAAATAGTTAAAGATTAATTGGACAGACAGTGAATGGTTTGGGGTCCATACTGCCCCCCAGTAGTAAGTTTACTAATATATGTTCTTACAACATGTAACAGACACAAGATTAGAACAATCCAGGAAAGCATTTAATAGGAACCTTGAAACATTTAAATCTTAACGTCCTTCTAATGCTGTACTTGTATCGTGTTACTTAGGTACAAGTTGCTCCTCCACTGAGCCATCAGAATAACATGGACTGAAGAGACTTGCGAACAGTTGCCATTTCCTGCTGTTGCTGTCACAAGAAAAGGAGATGATGCTGAAGAAATTCTGTATCAATATGATTCCTTTGAATCAAATGAATGTAAAATGACTTTTAATAGAATGTTCTATTTTTGCATTTTACTGACTTCATAGATCTGATACTTACAGTGTCCATCATAATCTTCTTCTGCAACATAGCCATTTCCTTGCGAAGTTCATTTTGGGCACCAGCCAGAAGATTTTCATTGCTCTTCTCCAGCTCTTCCATGCTCTGAAGTTAAGGATAATATTAATTCAGAACTCCTCAATGTCAAAGAGTTAATTTAAAACAAGCAAACCAATTCATAGTACAATTTAATTTTTACAGTGATCACTGATGAATTTGTCACAAACTTGGCAGAAGAATCATACAGGACTTCATACTCTACATTCCTATTTAACCATATGTACCCTGGGAAGAAAATAGAACCCTCCAGTCAGCCTCTGTGAAGTCTCAGCTACGTATTCTCCATTTCAATTAAAATAAAAGTTCTACAAGAGGAGATTGAGCAGGCATCGGTCAGGAATGCTAGTGCTTCAATATTATGACAACCTTGAAGTGAGGACTGTAAATCCCATTACATTTCTTTGCACACTTCTTCCCAAATAGGCCAAAAAAACCTCCCTGGTTATCTTCCCTTTTGTTGATACAATTAAACTTACCTCTGTGTGTATCTAGCTGCATTTTCCTTAACTTATTTATTTAAGCTTATCTGAGGCTTGACTTCTACCTTTTGATCTTTGAGGGAAAAAAAGTAATACTTGACATTCTGTTCAGTTTTTTTCTTTGATGAAGACATTTTTGACAATTTGGAACAGTTATTATTTATTAATGCTTCTGTAATATATTCTGGAAATTCTGACTACTTTAAACTAAAGTTGCTCTATTTCAGATTTCTTTTTCTCAACTACCAGACATGGAAAAAACCCAAACCAAACACCAAGCTTATTGTGACTAACTGAAATTTCAAAACCAGCTAGGAAATGACTTGAACAGAAATCAAGGTTTGTCAGAAACTGACAGACTTGAATCCCCGCAATATACTGGGGGCCAGATAGCTGGAAAGCAGCTTGGCAGAAAAGGACATGGGGGTTCTGGAGGACACCAAAAGGAACATGAACCAGCAGTGTGCCCTCACAGCAAAGGTGACTAACATTCTCCTAGGCTGCATTAGAAATGTTGCCAGCAGGTTGAGGGACCTGATCTTTCCACTCTACTCAGCCCTGGTGAGGCCACACCTGGAGTGCTGGGTCCAGTTCACTCTTCAGTACAAGAGAGACACAGACATACAGGATAGAGCCCAACAAAGGGTCATGAAGATGATTAAGGCACAGAAGATTTTCTCTTGTGAGGAAAGACTTTAACTAAAAACGTCAAATTTTTGTGTGGTTGCACTCAAAATAATTTTTTCGTGCTGTCTAGTATGTTAGTTACTTTGTTAAAGAAATACCAAACAAGTTAAAACACTTCATTAATACATCTTTCTTAAGTGATAAGGATCAGCTGCCTTCCAAGAAAAAAATTACTGTACCTTTAAGAATTGCTCATAGAGTTGCTTAATGGTTTTGAGTCTCTGACTCTGAACTATTCTTGCCTGTTGAAAAACTTTTTGTTGCTGACGAAGCATATTCTGAAGCAGAAGCAAAAGAAAAACATAATTGCATTAGTTGCTAACCAGGGTACTTGGACAACACACCAATGTCGTTTTTCAGAATCAGAAGTTCTGTCTTCACTGGAAATCTGTGCCTTGTAATGTGGATCTCTGCCTGGAGAGTTACCCTTGCTCTTACTAATGAAAGTAAGACTGAAGACTGGATTAAGTCCCAAGCCACCTCCTGAGGTCTCTTGCAACCTGAATTATCTCTGTAAAATCCCAGGAGGATTGCTATCCCCCACAGTTTCTTAGGGTATCCCAGAGGAATGTGCTACCTAGGGAAAACCAAAACTTGCAAATGTATTGGAAGTACAAACACAGCAACATCACATGATTACATTCCACTGTATAGCTCCTATCCTCTTTCAGTTATCAAATTACTTCTCTTACATTTATTATATACAGGCATATTTTTAAGCAATGTATGCTAAAAGACAACGACTTCTCTTTATTCCTTTGTTCTCTGAACCCAAAGACTATGGATGCAAAGAAACAGCACACAGCTTTCTTCTCCTTAAATGATCTAGGCTTCTCTCAAGCCATATGCTGGCCTAGGACATCACTTAGTGGTGTTTAAAATTTGCAATAAAGTTTATAAATGCACCCCTCTTCCCAAAACTTGAACAGTCATATATTTCTGTTGAAACTACATAAAGTGTTTTTACGTTTCTTGAGTGCCTTAACAACAATATTCCCTCCTTGTGAAAATAAAGTGAAACTCATGCCATGCTGGAAACTCACCCCTAGTTTTTCTTCCTGCTCCTCTGCTTTTTGCACATCTACATCCCATTGCTGAAATAAAGTCAGGAACTGCTGCGAGAACTCATGATTGAGCTTCTGCCTATAAACAGATACTATCTGTAAGTCTGACAAACGCTACAGGGAGTTACAAGGAAAGCTAAGGTTCAACGTACACATGGGACAGAATAAAAGCTGGCATAGATAAACAGGCTATTTAGACATCTGACCCTTACTGAATACTGTATGTTTTGAAAAATTGAACAAACATATACATTGAGTGGATGTGGAAAATATAGGAAGTTGTTCCTATATATATAACAGTGTCAGGTTTTCTGAGATTCACCATGTATTTCTAACCCAATTACAGATGTTTCCTTTAACACAAAGGGTTTATAATGCAAAATTGATAAGCTCATTTTTTAAAATTTTGTCCATGCAAGTTTCAAGTACATATAAATGTAGAACACCAAGACAGTTACAAGTAGTGCTGACTTTCAGTTTTTAGCTGTTTCACTTTTCAGTTTGCTCTACCTCTAGTATCAAATATATGCCTTAAGACATGAGAGGTATGTTATGCAAAATGAAAATTACTGTCTTTCTTAACCAGGATAGTATTAAAGTTTTACTGAACATTTTTCAGCTTTCAAGTAGAAACAGAAAATTCCAAAGTAGAAAAAAAACCCCAACTCGCTTTTAAAAGACAAAAATAACACCAAAGGTCAATTTTCATAAAAATTAAAGTAAGGCCAGCTCTTTAACATACCTTGCTCTCAAAGTTCCAAATCTTAAATTTCTCTGTTCAAAAGAGAATGTGCTGAACTATTACTGTCAGATTAACAAAGTGGACACAACTGGAGGCAGTAGAAGCCCTGAGCAGATATTTACCATTAGATACAGTACTTGCTATTTAATTGCAAGATGACAGACCAACTATCCATTCTGACACAGAAGGGAATCTAGTTCCACAGGTTTGAAAATCAAGAGTAAAATGTCACCTTTGCTCCTGCTGCGTTTTCCAAACATGTTCAATCTTCTGGTTACTGGTTTTGAGTGAGGCTTTTGTATACATTTCTAATCGTTTCCTCTTAGCTAAGAGAGCCTTGTTAATGTCAGCTAAAAGTCAAAGAATATTTAGCAATTAAGCATTGGATACGTTGTGCTGTTTATTAAAACTGCTGATGAGTTACACTTTGGAGAGGCAAATAAGGTGTGTTAGTGTCCCTCAGTCTGCTGGTGGCACTGGTGTGAATGCTACTTCCTTATGCCACTCATACCCTTTAACCAACACCTGTTCTAGAGTAATATGCAAATTACTTGAATTTCAGAAATAAATTAAGGTTAGTATGTGGTTACAATCAGTGTGAACACACTGACTGAATGAAAAACTATTTATATGTCAGAGAGACAGTACTTTGTAAGTATTACTAGAAGTTACTGTGCTTGTTTCACTTTAATTTACATTTGGAGATTAACAAGTCATAGCCTAAGGTTAATACAGTCTTGAAAGTTATTTTATGGTGAGGAATTACTGCCAATTCTGAATTTTTTTTTTATTTGTTAGAATGTAAACGTACTTACCTCCAAATCTCTCCAGCATATTCTGTACTTCACCCCTACAAAACAGTGTTTCAAATTTTTATTTGCCCATTTTCTGACTTTAGAGTAAGATCTGTTGTATATGCTTAAAACTAATTTTATTCATATGCCTATTACTTTTAAGCAGTGACAGAACTGCTACTGCCATAAGATAAAATAATTATACTCCTTTTCTCCTCCTGTGAGAGGTTTCTTTTTCAGACTAATTTGCTTTTATTTTAAAGAAAAAAACTAGAATCTATTAGCTTACTCCCCAGTAAAAAGGCAGTATTGGGCATTTAAAGGGTCTTGAGTAAGGGGAGTCAGTAAATAAAACTGATTATTCCCTATAACAAAGAGAACAAAAAGGGTGTTTGGAACACCAAATGAAACCAAGTCCATCTCAGTTACCATGACTGGCACAGTAAAAAAACCCAAGACAAATAATATCAGGGTTATTTTAATAGTATCTTTAAAATGATAACACCAGTGTATAAGGCAGTGTTAGAGTAAAAACAGTATCTTGAACTCAACAGTCATAATCTGCCTGAAAACTATTTCAGCATGTCCTTTTCTCTTATATTTACACTGGCCATTAATATTCAATTTTATAAGGTTTATCTGTAAAATAATTTATTTTTCATGCAGTATTTGGGTCATTTAAAGTATTGGTAATACTTCAGGTAACTAGTCAGAAAAAAAAAGGAATTTAACGGAAGTATCAACAATTTAGGATAAAACATTATTTTAAAAGATACAAAAAATTTAAGAACTCACACAAATATATCAATTTTTTCTGCATGTTAAAAAGTATCTACAAAGAAACTGAAGAATTACCATTTTAAAGTGCTACATTTTCTTTTTTTTTTTACCTACAACCTCTATATTATCTGTCCCTTGATTTTTGAACCAAATACTAAAAAAAAAAAAACCAAACAAAAAACCAAATGCAAACAAAGCAAAAATAAGCATGGTGAATGACTGAAGTTGGTATCTATTTAAAACCTGCTTATTTTGGAAAAAGCCCCCAAACATCTAACCTTACCCCACATCATCTGGAACCACATGAGTAGCCGCCAGAGGTCTTTTCTTTCCATGCTTGTCCATTACTGGTGTGTCACCTTAAGGATTACAGAAATATTTACAAAAATATATTTTATGTTGGTTGTTTGAGTTATTAAAGTGTAATTACTCTCCTGGAATGCCATTTCCCTGACCAGGTCTCATGGAGCTCCGTTCCCATTAGAAACACAGGCAGCTCCTAAAACTTTGAATCTGGAGTTGACAGATGGTGGTGAATTATTCCATAAGGCCAGATTTGAGCTGGCACTGCTTTGAGTTCCCTACACTGGTCCCAAACAGTTTTACTTTTGCTGTGCACTACTACACCATTACTCCCAACTCACAATATAATAATCATCAGAAAGCTAAAAATAACAAAAATTTAGAAAGCCCAATCTGTTGGAATTTAGTGTAAAATAAGTACTGAAAGTCTGTACTCTAACCTTTAAAAAGCAAAATCACTAATAGATACTTATTAAATCACTAACAGATATCATTTTGAAAATAAAAATCCTCGGGTGTCAGATTTCTGTTAATGAGAAATTTAGTCTAAATGAACAAGGGGGAGAAATTAATGAGAAACATTAAGCCCAGAGATAACTACAGAAACACAAAAATTCAGAAGTGGAGTTACACCAAACTTCACAAAAAACCTATCATGTGATGGTTGAGAACAGTATTTTAAGGAAAGTTCACTTTTTAATGATATTCCCTCAAAATTAAACAGGAATCCCTCAGCTGACTTTTTTTTTTTTTTTTTTTTGTCAGCTTTCTCTACTTCTTCCTTTCTTTTCTTTGGTTCAGATTCTTCCTGTAATACTCTTGACCCTCCAGCTACTTTATCTGATGCAACACTCCCATCCAAGCAGGCAGAGCTCTTGTAATCTGCCCTGCTCTCACAATGTTCTGTGCAGCCAGGTGACAGGTGGATATGGCACCAAAATAAGGGAACATAATCATGTAATAAAATTCTACTCTGGTGAAGACTCCACCTGGAATTTGAAGGCATAACAGTGCACCATACCGAGCTGTTCCATTGGGCTCTCTCCTCTTACCAATCAAAATTAGTCAGTGGGAGGCTTGTGGTCTCAAACACTAGGAACCATGCTTTGCTCAGTCCCTGGCTGACACAGAAGTGCTTTCTATTCATAGTCTCAAATGTGATAAATGTCATATTTTAAAAATGTGCTAAAAAAAGTGATATAAGCACCTTCTCTAATATCTTCCTCTGATCCACTCAGTTCCTTTCTTTCCTCCTCAAAGCCATAAGCAGGTATGGTCGGATCTTCCTGTGCTGGTTTACCAGCTTTTCCTCCGTGCTTTCTTCCCGATGGTGCCATAGTGAGATCCTTTCCTAGTGAAACGGTATACTGTATTTGTCACATAACGTCCCCCACAATAAATTGAAAATTAATATGTTTTCATGCATATATGGACCTCTTCTAGATATATCTTTAACAGTCTGCACCTGTAAAGATATGCAAGCAGACAAACTGGTTTAGTTTTGAGGTATTCCAGGGCATTACCCACCAGTGACGTTTTTAAGAACATGCTAAAAAAATGCCAGGGCTACTAGGAACATACTTGATTAAATAAAGGAAGTAAATTATTTTGTAAATTTCTTAAGATGACCACCTACTCAGCTTCCATATTTACTATACATTTTGTCATATCTAGTACTGCATTCCCCAAAAGCTACGCCAATATTCTACTGTCCAAAACAGAGAAATGATAAACCATAAAGAACAGTGTGACTCTACAAGCCCTGCTCACACTATAGAGACTAATGTACATATGCTTATGCCGTTTCCAAAAGTCCTGGGCAACTTCCAGGTTCTGTGAAAATATATCTTTAATCCCAGATTCCAAGGACCTATACAACATAACCACACTATGCTACGGAATGAACACTGCTTTTCAATATCCAGCTTTTTCTGAGGTTAATACTTTTCTATGTAGTATGAAGATTTTTAGGCTTTACAAGTATCTTGAAAAACAAGTGTCCTTATTGATTGGAAAATCAGAAGCCTTTGCGTTAGAATTATCCTCAAACAAGAGAATTGTCAAGACTTTATCTGCTTTTTGACCACTGTGAATGTTGAGAATGTGACGTAAGGAGGAGAGTACTGGTCCATACAGTATCTGGCTGTGCCTGTCTGCGTGTTGCCAAAGCACTTCAACTTTGAACTGCAAATATATTTGATCTGACACATAAACACTTTTCTTTGTACTAAAATTAGTTTACAAAGTAGAACTTCTCAGTCCCCCTCATCCAGGTGTGAAACAATTATGCCACCTCACAACCCGACACAGCCCTCACCCACACCTTGTAGGTACCTGCTTTAGCCGATTCAAGTGTCTTCAATCCACAGCTGTGTATTTTAACAGTGATTTTTAGAGAAACTCACCTCTTTTTTTTCACCCTGTCCCCAAAAGACCTGAAACAAACCGGTACTTGTGTGAATTTCCTTTTCACCGCGGGGACCCACCTATTTCTACCTCAGAGCAGCAAGGGAGCCTTGGGTCCTCAGCCGGCGCACCCTGGAGAGACGCACGGGCAGCAGGAACAGGGTGCCTCACACTCTCCTGTCGCTGCAGAGGGAACCCCGCCGGCCTCAAAGCCCTATGGCCGCTGGCAGCCCTCACGCCCGGGACAGCACGGGCGGTGCCGCCTCAGCCCCTTAAGGCGAGAGGGGCGCACGGGCGGTGCCGCCTCAGCGCCTCCCGCCGCCGGGAAAGGGCGGGAAAGGCGCGCGCCGGGGACGCAGCGCCGGCAGCCCTCAGGAGCGGGACCGCGCCGGGCACCTCCGGCAGATTCTTAATTAGGGTTACATTATTACAGCTCGAAAGTTGTTAAGGGAAAAGTGAGAACTTTTGACAGAAAGATTCATACAGGTTCCCGGCTAATTTAGCAAAAGGTGTGAGCTTTGGTTTGCTCTGAAACAGAAACGACAGACAAAATTTTAATCACATTTTAGTTAATTTTGAAGCAAGCCAAGTATCTTACAATACATATGCACAAACATTTTGTACATCATCCGATTACAAAAATTAATGCTTTTTGAATACTGCTAGTACAATTAAGTGAAGATACACCACCAAAATTTTCTGCTTGAAAAGATTCAGTACCCTTTCCCCAACATAAAACCACACTACTCTGATATCTCAGCAAAACACAGGGCCAAACCCTGTTAAATTTACAAACGCCACAGCTTTGTATGCCAGTACAAATATTGTTTTTTGAAGTGAAACACTGCTCCCCATAATTTTCTACTTTATAACAGTTACCCATTCATATAGAGGCACTTTTGCTTTTTTATTTACAATGGTTGGATAATATTTTACCTTGATCATTTTCATTTGATTACAACCCTCTTTTTGTAATCAAGCCAGGAAATAACCATTTCTTTGTGTATTCTTTGCACTATAATACACCAGATATAAAATATCTTTCAAATAAACCAACCATTAGATGTTCTGTTACTGTGTAATTTTTTAGTAGCATACCTTTCGTTCAAATCCCAATTATACACTACAAATAGGGAGATGAATTGTCACTGTGCTTTAAATAATGTCAAGATCTATAAACATACACTAAATTTAAATGACAAGTTACATAATTCTCAATTTTCCCTGGAGGGCTAAAAAAGCAGCAATGACAGAAACTTGCAAAATGCTTTGGAATGCAAGATCAAGGACTTCTTCAGCTGATCCCAAACAACTTTTCCGTCCAACATTTTATCTAGTTGGCAACATCCACTGCAATAAATGCAGTTACATTTGTTTAGGTAACCCTTTTTATAAAAAAGGATAACATGGCCATGAACTAAGAGTTGTAAAGTAAGATCTGCTGAAAACTGCGTATGTACAGGTGTCCTGCAATTATTTGTTGTTATTTTGCATTGTCACAGTTCCAGCAGCTTTTATATTATGAAGAGTACTGCAGAGAGTCTTATGTAGATGCATGATTTTTTTCTTCATATCCACATAGTTAAATGGCAAACCAGAAAAGACACTTATGAAAGAGAGATTTAAAATGCTTAATCACAGCTTGAGGTAGACTGATCTCCAAAATAAAGCTCTTCTACACTTTGATTCGTTCATGACCAACTTCTTTTTGGATCCTTCTCCTTGGAAAAATCTTTCGTTTAAGTGCAATTAGCTGAGGAGAGAAAAAAATAAAATATATAGTTCTCTGCTGGCCTAAAGGTCTGCAGCTGGTCAGGTTTTTATCCTAGAAACTATAAAATCTGTACCACCCATGGTAAATCCTCAATACTGTACTTTTTCCCCCCCTCATAATACAAGAAAAGCATTTTTTACTCCAACTCATCTATTAGATTTGCACATTTCCACTGGACTTCTCAATAATCAGAATACAAGCAGAAAGTGAAAACACACACCATGCCTTTATTCTGATTATTTTAAAGGTAATTTGCATATTTAAATTAACACCGGGCTACATTCTATTTTTAAAAGATGAACACAAAGCTGGCATCTTAAAATGGTATTTATATTCCTAACTGTATCACTGAGCTGAGTATCCCCTTCCAAAACCAAGTCAATAATGGAGTTTTCTAATATATACAAAAGGCTGAAAATCAAGGGAAAGAGTCATGCAAAAGTTACAGGTGGGAAAAAAAATAATAATCAAAAGCCAACCTTTCAAGAATTACACCCTCTTCATCAGACCACGGAAAGTGTTACTTAAGGCCCCAACCTGCAAAGAATTACCCATATGATTTGTTCCATTGACTCCCTCTGAGTTTAGCAGGACTAATCATGTTCAAGAAAGCCATTTTAAGCTTGCAGAGGTGGAGGTTTTTTTTCTCCTTGAGTCAGATTCAAAACCTTTTGAATTTAGTAGGAGTC
This sequence comes from Dasyornis broadbenti, assembly GCA_013397935.1. NCBI lineage: Eukaryota > Metazoa > Chordata > Aves > Passeriformes > Dasyornithidae > Dasyornis > Dasyornis broadbenti. Next base: position 410,729 of record VZRN01006297.1, on the reverse strand, counting down.
TTTGCAATTACTTAGGGAAGAGATTTTGATAAGGCCTTTAAGTAACTTAAGATTCCCTTCAGGACTGTTTCCTTCCTCTAAACTTGCTATACACTTCTACCAATATGTATGTTAACAGACCAAGAATTTCAAACACAGTTATTGAATTTGAACATCCAAATTCAGCACGCTGGTGATGAACTTTACTGTCACAAGGCACCTGAGAAGGGAATACTACTCTCCTGCTCCCCATATAACTCTGTTTTCAAAGAATCGCAACACGGTGACTTAAAAATTAAAGCAACCTAATCATGACTAATGTAACATCATCATCTCTTTAACAAAGGAAAAATCCTAGCTACTCTTCAAAACCTATTAAAAAAAAAAAATCCATCCAACCTTGTACTGAAGATTCCACAACCTGTTAAGTGTTATATAGATTTAATAAGATGACATTAACTTTACCTGTTCAGCAAAAAATGAGATGACTGTAAATACAATAAGTGTTACTAGAACACAGTGGGTCCAGAATTTGAGCTTGTCTCTATATGCCCTCCTGGACAAAGAAAGAAGGAAACAGAAAAGCAGCTTCATATATTATAAATGCAAATATTTAAACATTAAAGAGTTTCAATGAAACTTGCAAAGAAAGTTTTTTCTGGTTCTGAAAGGGCTCTCTCTTGACAAAGAGCCATATAGAGAGGACAAGGAGCAGCAACTACAAGTTGGACTGGGAGAGGTTTCATTTTGATATAAGGAAATTTTTTTTCAGTCAAAACAATCGATCATTCACTGGACCAACCTCCCCAGAGACATGATAGAGTCTGCACCACTGGAAGTTTCTAAGCTATGACTGCTCAGAGTGCTAGATCATAGATTCATTTAGGTTAGAAAAGACCTCAAAAATTGAGTCCAGCTATTATGCTAACACTGCCAAGTCTGCACCTAAACTATGTCCCCAAGTGCCACATCTACATGTAGATACACACAAAAATTTCACATATTATGCAAAAATGAGACACATCTATATTTTTTGATTGTTATCCAAATAATTATTGCTACGTGACAGATTTAAAAAAAAAATCACTTAGTGAGAAATGTAACAATGGTTCGGAGATACTTTACATTTAAAGAAAGCCGGAATTCCTGATTTACTTTTGAAAAACCCAAACAAAGACACAAATCAATAATTTTTATTTGCAGTAGGTTAGAACCAATTGATAAAATGTAAATGACCATTTAAGCACTAGAAAACCCAGATCCTGCAGACCTCAAATTAGTCCATTCAAATCTTATCACATTATTTTCACTGTTAACTCTTTCATGACAATAGCAGGGGGAAAGCAGCTTGTGACCAATATCTTAAGTAATTGTATATTATTGCACTCCAATAACTCGAAAAGAACTTGTGTAACATACCATTCTTGGAGCTCATGCATGTGAAGGAAACGATTCCGATATTCCCTTGGCAGTTCAAATTGGGAAGGTATGGGAAACATCGACTCATAAAAATCCCTAAGCACCGCTTTCACTGTTTGTGCATCCTTGTGATTGTGATCAATATTGTCATTTAGGCAAACAAATTTTCTAGAAAAAAGATGATATTGTTCAATATTTTCTTGATAATATGTCAAAAGTATTGCCAAATCAATAACACAAACATAATCCTTTTAAACAAAATTGAAACTGTATCCTTTTTAAAACCAAACTGATATATATTTTTACTGTTGCATTATTTTAAATTAATTTTATTTTAATTCTAAGACCTCTAAGGCTAACAGAGGAATCCAGTGACAGGCCCCATTTCGAGTTATATAATACTGCCATCTAATGGGCACTAGAGTGTGCACCACCCCAGAGCCCACTGAACAGAGCATTAAAATCTGTGTAAGGATTTTTATAGTTTTGAATTGTCATGAGTAAAGTCTCTTAAATAACAAAGTGAGCACCACTGTAGGGGGGAAACATACTAAATTATTAATATTTTAGTGTGTATGCTGCATTCTTGAGAGAAAAATCAACATAAAAACCATAGAAGATTGTGTAAGAGAGGGCAAAACTTGGTTCCTAGGCTTTGGTTTACTGAGAATGTTTTAGAAATTGGTCTGTTGAATCACAGTCCCAAAGCTGGACTTGTATAATCAACTAATATACAAACAACAATTTGGATAGAATTTACATGAAAATCACTGTGACCAAATAAGCATGTTCCCAATAACGCCTCTTGCAGAGAGCTATTTCTCACATAAGAAATATGTAAGTTACTGCAAATAATTGAAACTAAAGCAGCGGCTAGTGTGCTAGACTGCTATGTACCCTTGGCCACTCTGATCCAGTGCTTGACAATAAAAATTTCCCTTCCCACATTTGGGCAAGACTATGTGCTTTATTTATATTGAGAGACACAAGACCCCTACAGTTTCCCCAGAGGCAGAAATCATATCTGGTGACATATGCCTTGTCATTGCTAACCTTTGTAAATAAGTAGTTCTGGTCAGCTGTATTCTCTATAGTATGGTGTGCTCTTTCAAAGAGCAAAGTTCAGACTTGCTACAGGAATCTGGAAATAAGCAGAACTCTGTAGCTTCTATGTCAGCCCACACAGGGAATTACCACTGAATGGCAATGTACTGCATCTGGCATAATTGGTAACCAGGCTCCAGACAGTTACATGCAAGGGATAAACAGTCCTTCAAATTGCTACATCTCAGAAGAAAAACTATGCCTCTCCAAAAATGAGCAGGCTGTATCTCCCGTATCAAGTAATACTATGCAAAGCAGCTGGTTATGGCAATCATGGCTACACTACACACATTTTGGGAGTTCACTCTGGACTATCCCTGACCTTGTCCCTTGGACTGGCAGCTCATTAGCCCTGGGAATGCAGTATCTGTACTCCTAGAGTGTATATCCCTGTTTAGCTTCATCTGAAAGAGATGCAGCTTACAGACTGAGAGGTTGCTACACACAGCAAATCAAAACAAAGTATGGGATTGATGAGGATATTAGCCCATTTCTAATGGAAAAGCTGTTTAAATTCATCCAGAAGAAACCAAACATGACATTCCTTTGGATATTCCAGAATTAATGCCTAGATGATTAATGCTCACTTTGCCTTAAGGATGCAAACCAAACATTCTAGGGAGGTCAGTTAAGTGAATGACACTTACTAGTGCCAAGATAGGCACTAAAAACTTGGTTTTAGAGATTGGGTATAATGATTGATTTGTATGTAATGAAAACATGGCAAAGAGAAGAAAATGGCATGCCTATGTATCTGTGCCAGCTCTTCTTTTTAAACAAGATATGACTACAGGACTGCAATATACTTTGCAGGAATACAGCCCAGGTAATCAACTCAATCTCACTTCATGAACGCTGAAGGTGAGAAACTTATGTTACTCAGGCCTCTTTGAGTCTAACAAGACCTGAAATCACCCCTACCTCTTAAAAGAACCAACTCATAGCCAGTAGAAAAAGAAACAGAGAAGGAAAACGAAGCAGGAGGTTGGGCAGGAGGATAGAGCACTGCCTATTTTTCTTTTAAAATGGATCGTGGTGGTAACTGGAATGCAGGAGTCGTGGCCAGAAGGCACTCTTAGAAAGGAACAGCAATTGATACAAACCACCTTCAGCTGCAAAATGTCCCAAGACTAGCATTTCCCTTTCTGAATGAATAACCTAGTAAAAGTAGTACCGTGTTTAGAGGAAAGTGGAAACCTAGTTTTATCTACAAATACAAATTATGGTATAGATTTAAAGGCAGCTGGGATTACCCAATAGCTTTCTGTGACCAAAAGAGGAGGCTTCACTTTCCCTGGCCCAAGGTACCTGGTTCTACTTTCTTCCTTGTTCTGCCTTTTGACACTTGTCAGACCTCTTCTTGCAGCCAAACTCATTAAACTGGCAGAAAACATTGGTTTTCTGAAGACAGAAGCAAGATTCTTTCCATGTTGTAAAAGAGCATGAAAGCACAATGAATATGCAAAACTGATTTCGTAACAAAATAATCCACACATAAGATTTAGGATAAAATACCTGCATAAAGTGGGTCAAAACGTGCTTCCTTTAAAATAAAATTGCCTGCAATATAAACTGTATGCCCTCTAGAATGGCAAAATTTAAAGCTTCAAAAATAGCTGAAGTTTCTAAGTTTTCAAAGATTTTATATAAATACATAACAAATTATTGAGATAGCCTTGGACATAACAGAGAGAGGAGTCACTTATCTTCAGTCAAACAGAAAAATCTGAAGTACTTTTGGTTCAAATTGATCTTAGTTTAGAATACATGACAATAAATTTTCTTTTAAATACAAAAAAATTTAAAGAGTCTAAGGAGAAAATTAAAACCATCTCACAACTTCACAGAAATCACAAAACAGGATACCTGGGGTTTTTTCGTATGTCATCCAGCTGACCAACTACGTGAGAAACATTTGTGCGAATCATTTTGAAGGCAATTTCCTCTTCTCCCATGATTTCAAACCTTATTGTTGAAATAATATTTATACATTAATAAAAAAGCCTAAAGTATGGTTCAATAAATATTAATGTTGTATTTAACATTATTTGGCAACATTTCTAATCTGACTGGCCAACCTTCATTAGAATTTGCCATTTGCTTTCTAACAATACATTCAAATTTTTCAGCTAATGCTCTCGCACAGAACCACTTTTCTCTAGATTTATTAGCCAGCACCCATAAATCATAGATCTGAATTCTAAGAGAAATCATATAAAATAAGAGCATTTGACCCCAGGTTAACAGTCTTACTAGTGGTAAGTACCACACTTACATTTTTCACCATTTTTGTCGTAATATAAGAAAGCACCTTGAAGGCTTCTTCAAGTCTCACCTGAGAACCTCCTCCATTTATAAAGCTCTTGTCACTGTCACTTCTCCGTCTCACATGAAAGGTATAAGGTAGTTAAGACTAAAATGCTTTTTCTGTTCTTTTCTTTTTCTAAGCTTCAACAGAAGAAAGGATGAAGCAGATTTTCAGCTTCTAGGTACAGGATGGCTCTTTCCTCCTTTCTATGCTGCTTGAACTGCACTCACTCTGTACCCATCTAAACATACTCTGGCTTACTGCTGTACAGCACAAATTAGGAAATGGCCCAAGATGACACAAGTAACATGGAAATATTTAGTCTACTAAACAACCTATGAAAAACCCACATCACTCTGCACAACAAAACATACACAAGGTAACAACAATATGTTTCTTTAGTTCCACTGTTAAAAGAGGTTGAGCTGAGCTTTCTTAGCACACATACAATCTTGGGTTATATGCGTATTTATCCCTCTTCTTATGGCTTTACAACACTTAGCATCTCTTTTCACAGGACTGCCACAACATACCTGTATTTGTTTTTGTCCTTGTATGCCTTACGAATCCTGTCAGTCACAGGTTTGCAGTTAGTCACCAGGTTTTTGGTTACTGGAGGCTGGAAGAAAACACTGTTTAGATTATAGGTTACTGAAAATTACAGTGTGTTATAAAGGTGTACTTTGTAAGAAAACTTATATTACAGCTAGAAAGGCCTGTGTATACTTTATTCTCCTGGAATAGATGTCCAGAGAAAAGAAAGAAAAGGAAAAAAGTCAATGTTCATAAACATTTATCTACACACATTTTGCAGATCTTTGTACTATGATTTACATGTGTTGAAGATAGAGAGTGTCTTCTACTACCTGAAAGTCCATGATCACACTCAAAATTATTTTTGCTTTCATAATATATTGATTTGAAGCTATAAAACGAGGTAATCATTTTGCAAAGTACATCCACACATGTCATTCAAATGGACGGGTTGATGCAGGAATTTTATTATCATGTAAAAGCAATTTAGGTATTAGTATCAGATCTCAAGTGCAGCAGATTTTGATGAGGATTTAACCCCTAAAATAGAAGTTTAGAACTTAAATCACTAAGGAACATCTAGTCCTAAGACCTCAGTTTTGACAGAATCACAGACTGGGTTAGGTTGGAAGGGATCTTAGAAGCTCAAGTGGTCCAACTTCCCTGGTCATGCAAGGATATTGAAGCCTTCAAATTCTAAAGATGTCCATCCAGTAGTTTGATGGTTGTTTGGATTTTGTTTTTAATTTTTTTTAAATACATGGGTTATAATTCAGATAAAGACTTATCAGGAAGTTCTAGTCAGAGAGGTATTGGGCTTACTGTCTTTTTGGTTCACAACAGTAAATTTTCCTACCAAGAATGACTTTTTACATCCCATTTATAATAGCATTCTAAATCTCAGCTTTTCAAGAAAATTAAGGGGTTGTAAGTTAGGAAGCAGCTTGTAAAGTTTTCATTTTATAACATTTAATGTACACAAGAGCAGTAATTTTTGTAAATAATTTCCTTCTAGAAATCAAACCAGCTTTTAAAGCACAGTAAATACATACTCAGGAAAGAAAATAAGCATCTTTCAAGATCAATGTTTCTTACCAGATTTGGATCATAATATGCTTCCTGAGTTGGAGGAATAACATGGATCTGAGTGATGTTGGCAGGAAGAGCTTTAGAGCAATTTATTAGCATTTGTTCTAGACCTGTCAAATCCTAACAGAAAGAAAAGGAAAAAAAACCCCAACATTTAAAATCTGTTTTCTCACTGACATGCTTCTAAAAATCCAGGGTGCACAAACATATTTCATATTATCTACATAACAAAATTCTATGCTACTGCACACAAAAGACTTCATATTCAGCAGGTCCTGTTTCAGTAACTGCTAAATCAGTGGGACTCCCTATACACTCAAAGTAAAGCAAATGCTCAGTACATTGTTGAATTGAGACCAGATGAGGTATGACTTAATTTCGTTTTCATTTAAAATGAAAAACACACCTTTACTAATCATGTTGGGCTAGTACAGAATTCCCGAATCAACACTGGCATAATAAATTCCAAATTAAGCAAACAAACAGAAAAGTGAACCGCAAGGACAGTTTTTGGATTTTCTGGTTAGGGTATAGGCCAGGAACACACTAAAGCAGGGTTGTGTTCCACCTGTGCCAACGATTTTGTGCCCTGTGTCACAAACAACTTGTTTCATTGGTTTGTGCCATTTCCTCTCGTAAAGCAAAACCAGGACACTTTGTTCTCTACCTGTATGTTTAAGAATGCAAGTCCTACAAAGACCATGTCTGTTTATCAGGTTCTTAGAAGAACAGAAGCCTGAGTCTTTGTATATGGTCACACTATTTATTAGTATGACTTCCTTGCTATCCTTTTTCTCATTTCTTTCTTAAGATCACAAGTTCGTCAGGGCAAGAACTATCTTCTACTATGTGCAGAAACTACAGCAAGCAGAACAGTATCCACCTCTTGACAGTGAATTTTTTTTTTTTTTTTTTTTACAAACTCACACTGCTTTCTTGAACCCAGACACCAGGGAGCCATTTTGCTGATGCTGCTAGAACTCAATTTTATCACAGACTCCACAGAACAATGATAAGTAGAACATTATATAATACAATATAATGCTATATTCTCCAGGTAATATTTAAAAATTGCCAAAAGTTACAGATGTTACAAGCAAGGATAAAAATTTGACTTGTTTTATTGTAACCATTTTGAACTGAAGTTTTTCTAAAAGTTAACCAGTAAGAGTACCTGTAAACTCAAGGGTAGTTCATGGATCCTCGTGGCCAATGTGCGAATCTCTCGGTCAGACAAGATTCCTGACTGGTCTGTATCAACCTCATCAAAGATCTGAGAAATGTTCAGGGGCTGAACTGCACTCATAAGGTAGTAGAAATATGAAAAAGCAAACTGCATATCTTCAGAGTGACGCACTTTGTGAAATGAGGTCTTGTCAAACTCCTCAGGAAACCTAGGTAAGAATGAAAACTCATTTAGCACTCTAATTCCTTGAAGAAAACATTCCTTACCTAAAAATAAATTCTTATCTAGAATCTTGAGCGGGCCTCAAAAGTCTCATTGTAGCACAACTGTAATGTTGTAATAAATTTCTTATTTCCTTTTCCAAAATATAATTGTAATGAGCAGCCATTGATACACTGAAACTGGCTACAGCAAAGCAACAGAATTTCCCACAGTTTTACATTATTCCAAACCAAAACACACTCACATATCCTGGAGCTCTTGCATAACAGTACGGTCAATCATGTGAGGCATATGAGCAGGGACTTTACGAGATGTAAATCCAAACTTGCTGTTTAAAAGCTTATTCACATATCGAAGGGAATCAGCAAATGTATCTTTCAGCTGCCTTCCAAAATGTTTGCCTTCAGTGAAGTATGACATTTGTTTGAGTAATGACTCTTCTTCCTAAAGAGCAGGACAGGCATAAATCAAGGTTACATTACTGAAGAAAGTCAGAAAACACTAAACACACAGGAAGCATGACATTTCAGCGAGATGGCAACTCTTCCTGTATCTGAAAATGGGAAGAGAAGATTTTAGTATTTTTCTTCATATTCCTTATTCTCTCTTTAAAAAGAAAGGATTAAAGATAAACTTTTCCTTAAAGTTTATGCTTTGAGGAAAACTACTCTCTGAAAGGCTTCCTTAGTATTTGTGCTCTGACACCGCACACACACACTAAGGTCCCTATTTGTCATCAGATTTATTTGTAAAATTGTTCTTTTTTTTTCCCAGATAAATATCATCCATATTTAATAAACTGAAATTCTATTAATATAAAGATTTCTAACGCAAAATTCAATCTCAGATGAACAGAAAGGGATAGCCTTTTAAGAATATAGCCCTTTGCTATGTGGAATAGAGCAAAGCAGCTGCTATCAACTGAAGCACTCTGTCTCTTCTCTTATAGAGGTTTTCAAAACTGCCAAAATTATTTGGCTGTAAGCAGAGCAAATTTCCCATGACATTTTCTTGACACACTCCAGAGCAGTTTCTTTGCAGATTTTCAATTTAACTTTTAGAACTTAAGTACTTATCATTATACTTATTTTCTGCATTTTTTTAAAACACAAACTGAATCCATACATCCATAAATGCAATCAAACAAAAATTTAACTTTTCTGTTAGAGTGTTATATATGCCTGAACAATAGCACTGTGACAACATACAATGAATCAAAAATGAATTTGACCAAGAAAAGACAGTAGAAAGGGAACAGAAATAGTTCTTTGGTTTTTACCACCTAGCTAAGAGAGACCCAGATAATAAATCAGACTTCATGTGAAAAGTAACTTTCAAAAAAATTCCAGCATTTGCCTCAAAAGCAAAACACATTCCAAATGTATAGGCCATATTAACAGCATCCCAATAAATGCAGAAAGATGCAACTATTCCAGCAAGGAATGACATTAAAATACTCACATCAAGAAGGTCCTGGAAATACTTCTTTTTCTCCCATGGCAAAAAGCCTTGGTAACTTCCAGCATAGGATTGTAATTTTCTTCCCACTAGTCCCTCCTTTATATTTGTATCCACTTGCTCATGCCCTTTTCCTCCATCCATTCCCTGTGCACCTTCTCCAGTATCAAAATTCCCAGTATGTTTTGATTTCTGTGTTTCCCTTAGTATGAGCGCATTCAATACTTTTTCTCGAGTTTCATTTTTTTTGCCCATGCTCCGGGAGGGAAGTGTGGCTTTAGGCTGTACTTTATAAATATGTTTATTTGTGCTCATTGTCACAATAGTCCCCTTTGTTCCCATAAGCCTCGAAGGAACTTCTTCATTTGCTTTTACTGTTTTAATTTTGCCATCATTTACATCTTTATAAGGCTTCTCCCAGCTGGTATAATTCTTCTGATCTTCTGAATGATTATGCATGCCCTTCTTTTCCAGGCCTACAACACTCTTTACTGTGGTTAAAAACTGGAAAGGTCTCAGGAGAGCAGCTTTGGATCTATTAAATCCTTTCTGAGTTATATCACCATTTAGTAGTTTTAGGTCCAGTTTCTGCAGCGCTAGTTGAACATCTTCAGGAAGAAGAGACACATTTACTGATGGGATTATCACCTCTTCAGGTACACTCTCTTTTGTGCCATTTCGACGTCTCCTGACTCTTGGAAAGCGTTTTTCCTCTGGAATATCCTCAAATATCATTTCAGCTTCTGGTACTGAAGTTACACTTTTAACATCAGAGTTAGATTTTTGAATGGAAGTTGTGTTCAATTTTGTTTCCTCTCTAGTATCAACTTCAACAGCTATTTGCATTTTAAACTCTTCATCATTTTTATTTAGGAATGTAAGGTTAAAAGAGATCACAGTTGTGTTCATGCCACTATGCATGATGAGGTGTATAGTCTTCCACTTGTTAGCAACTGAAGCATGTCGGATAATTGGATTATCACTGTATGAACCCTCAACTCCTTTCTTGGCTATTTCACTGAAGCTGAAGTAGGGCAGACATTCACCTTTGGGAATAACATAGTAGGTCTGATTGAGCTGAAGCATCACCTTGTACATCTCTTCAAAGTGATCTGTGGGGAAAAAAAAACCAAACAAGAAACAAAACAAATTTCTGTCAATTTTCAGCGTGACATCTATCTTCCACACTTTTTAAAATTGTAATATGCCCAACTATAGTCACTATATTAGCAGGGAGACAGCTTTGTGAAAGAGCACTTACTCTAGTTTCCAGCTTCTTGCTCATTTATCTTCAGTAATGGATGACCAGAACATACTCAGATAGATAAAGCTAGGAGACATTCCCATGCCAATTCTAAAAGCCAGTATAATTTATCACTCTTTCAGTCTCTACCTGAAGAGCCTAAAATGTTTCTCTGTCACATGTCACTTAAAATTATGTATCAGCCATAAGTAGCTTGCCCATATTACATTTTTGCCACATTTTAAGAGATTAATGTTACAATGGCTGTATTTCACTGCTACAGTGAAGCACCTTGATTTAAAATTTTCAAAATCAGATAGGCTGAAAGGAACTTCTCCCTCCCACAGCAGAACACAGATTATCGGTCATCTTCCATATGAACAAAACCACACTGCCAGCAACAGAATCACCAATAACACATTTGTCCAAGACGAAATGCAGGGCAGCCTCTGCTCCTCCAAACAGGACAAATTCTTCTACATATCCGAGACAGCAATCTCGTATATTCAAGAATATACAAGATCCCTTTCAATCCCTTCATTCACTCCTGCTAATCTCTTATATCCAAATGAACTTCAGACAAGTTCACTTGCGACTGAAAGTGGCCTTCGGCAAGAGCTCAGAGCCAGACTTGAACTCACACTGTCAGCATCAGAGAGGTTCTTTAAACTTTTTAACTGCTACAGGTAACATCAATTCAACTATCCTTAATCAGGTAAAGATGCTTCGTATAACTGAAACAGGATTTCCCCACGTAGAACATATGTCTCTCAGGGCAAGGAGTTTGATGCTCACTATTCCATAAGGTACCAAGCTCCCACCCATGCTTGGTCACTAACAGTTTTATTAAATAAAGCAGCAAATAATATTGATCCAGGCTTAGATTGAGTCCAAGAAACACCTTTCTCTCCAACTGCTACCAGCTCTTTCCCACAGCACTATACAGGACACCATAGCCCAACCTGATAGTAATGAAGAACCAAAAAAGGTCAGGCAATTCAAGAGAATCCCCACAGAAAGTTTATCAGCAATGATTTTTACATACCCTGGCCACAGTCACCAGCATCAAATCCACACGAGAGGACATTGCAGGCCTGATCACAGAATTTATCTGCTAGCCAGGAATTGGCACAGCCTTGGTTACAGTATGAAACACCACTTATTCCTGCTCCAAATTGCCATGGTGGGCCATTCCCAATACCTCCAACTGCACCTCCACCAGCAACATAGCGATTACCCCCACTGTTACCTAGAGGGAAAAGGAAAAACAAACCCAGCAGAAATAAGAATTTCAAATATCCAAAGCAAGGCACATTTTAAGCCACAATGTTAAAGCTAAACTGAAGACTCAACAATCACGAGTGAAATTAAAAAGGGACAAATCCTAACTAGACCTCCATTAGTTTGTGCATACTATGGTTTTTACACTCAGTGTAGAAGCTTAGGAATCAACTTAAAATGGCATCCAAAGTGCCAACATACTTTGTCTTAACTTTGAAAAGGCAGGCAGAAAACTAATTCACTACTCCTTGTGCTTGCAGTCTGGACTTCACAGCCCTAGAACAGTATCACTTCCTCAATCCAGAAGTACCACTTCATTTTGCTACACCACAGTCCTGAAAATTTCATCTAGAAACTAACAGTGCAGCTTCACAATCCATTATTATTTGGATTCTGAATCCAAATAATATTCAATACTATATATTATTATTAATATATAATAATCTGAATTTCAAAACCCTTCCTTTCAGCTAGTCAATTTTAATTCCTAAAGAAAGATTATCCTATGCCCTACTATTTTCTGTTATTTTCCATAGAAATTTAAAAGTCAACTTGGTTTTTCATTACTAAGGGAGGCAGATTCTGTAGTTATATGAAAAAGACAAATTACAGAACTATTCTTGTGAGGAAAAATAAACAGTTCACTTGTTCTAAATTTAACATTGCTATCTTACCAATGCAATCACCTCCATCCCAATCACATGCTGAGTTATTACAGGCTTTATCACAGTAACCATCTTTAATCCATGAGCCAGGACATCCCTCGGCACAGTTTGGCACAGGCCAAGTCAAGTAAACCTGGAACAACATTACAGTCTGAGACAAAGGCTGGCAAATAGAAGTCAGTTGAGCTTGTTTCTTGGAATATGGAGACTTACAGTAATGTCTCCCTGTGTACAGTGCCTTAAGATTCCACAGAACTTTACAAACAGCATTTAAACTCTCTTGCCTGTGAAGTAAATGTTACTATTTTCAAATAGAAGGAAGAACTGAAGAATTCCCAAGGCTGTACAGCAAAGCAGCAACAGCCAGAAATGGAAAGTAGGACTTCCCAAATCTACTTCTGCAAACCACATTCCAAACAAAACTAATATTTTTTTTGTCAGACAGGAAGGATGAACTTAAACTCTGAAATAGCTATGCAGTTCACTCATTCTCCTGACTCAAAATGTTTCTTCATTACTAACCAGTCATGAGACAAGCAGCACATGTTGAACATAATCCCTGAAGCATCTGATCCTCTACGACTTAAATAATCCTAAAAATTGGCAGGATAAAAAAAAGTGTGTGTGTATTTTCAGCTGGGGAGGCATTAGAAACCACATGCATTTTCCTTTAGACCTTATTGCTTCAAGATTTTAGCAGCACATTTCCTACTGCAACAGTTGCTGACCAGGTTATCACAAACAATATTGCACCTAAGCCGACCTCATCATCCTAGCTGGGATGAATAACTAAAGAACAGTACAAATGCTGTAACAGTATGATTTTGCAGTTATATGCTTACCTCCTGAGAGATTTAAAATGACTAAAAGCCTCCTAAGATCCCCAAGTACTGATGCAGTTATTTTAATGTAGCTTAAACTAATTTTGTTCAAATGTTCTGTATTTGTGTGCAAGTGTGCACATCTGCCTGCATAAAATGTTTAATTCAATGGTCTCTGGTGCCTTGTGTACTCACCGCTATAATAGAAATAATATACACAAATCTTTAATTCTTTTCCTCCATGTCACTCTTGTAGATCAAGCTAATGGATGAAAACCCTGCTGGCAACCAGAGTGTTTATGCATAACTATTGCTAATGTTTACTCAGTCTGCTTTCCTTGCTTAACACCACTTGTTGATGAAAGACTCAATTACTTTACACTCATGAACGTGGAACAATATCTATTTTAGCAAACAATTATACATATATATAGACTGGGCAAATATATTATGGGTGTCTGGAACAGAGGCAATTAATGGTAAACTTAAATATGAGACTAGTTTGAATGTCATCTGACCTTGGTGTTTCCACAGAAAAGTTGATTCTTGCTTGTTTTGAGTATTTCCCACAAAACAAAGAATTTACAAGGAAAGAAGACTGGCAGCTGCCAAACACCAGATCAGTCTTACCAGTGTTCCAACAGAAAGCAGGAGAATTAGAGAATAACGCTGAGACTAAAGCATGAATCCTGACGGAGGATTATAACCATTATAACCCCCCAAACCTAGGAGTGAAGATGAAAAAGAGTAATCCTACAAACATCAACACAGCACACATACAAATACAGAGAAGAGCTTTCCACACCCTGAACCTTTGCTAACAGTTCTCTTGTTCAGAACAATGAACCTTTAGAGATAAAAGGAGTGAGTGCTCTCCCTTTCAAAGTAGCATTCCTTTGATTTTTATCATATTAGAGCAGGAAATTTCTGCTTCTGCTAAAATTTCTTTTCATAACGGCTTACCTTTTGACCTTTAGAGTGACTGTAAAAATCATCAGGCCAAACATCCTTCCCAAACATAACATCATCATTGAGATAAATAAACTTCTGAGAAAGGCCACTGATTCGATGAATATGACTTTCAATAGCTGGTGAACTGAAGGTAGGCAAGTGACTCACATTCTGAAATATTTCCTAAAACAAGAAAATCCCCAACAACCAAAAACAGTTTCAGAAGGCAAAAAAAAAATAAATAAAACCCCCCACAAAAACAATAACATGAAAGGTCACGCACACCAGATACTTGATACTTATCTACTAAAAAAAACCAAAACATATCAAGAACAAAGATAGATACTCAACCTGTTACAGCATTCAAAAAAATCAGGATTGCTCCATCTTTTTCAAGTAACTTCACCAGCAGACGGCAAAAGAAGTTGAATTAGTATCTCTTTACCACTTCAGTTGTGCAGAGTTTCTATGGCATGTCCAGATACCAAAACTATTACTGAATTTGTAATAAGCTACTAGAGAATTTTGGGTTCACTTATTCAGAAAGTTTGAAGGATTCCCTTTTTCTCTTTTTAAATAACTTTTTTAGAATGCATAGCTACTTTTTTTGTGGCCATCTAGTTCCAGCAATTCTAATCCATTCTGTCTCAACACAAGCTTATTAGGTTATTACCAGTTTGAGAGACTTTATAGATTCAGATTTCATTTACTTCTCTCCAGGTTTTAATAAATAGAATGTATAAGGAAATAGACATGGGTATATGTTAGCTGAAACCTCAATATTTGGAAAAGTGAACTAAATACAGGCTTGATATATTTTCAGCTATCTGTTTAGCCCAAATATAAGGACATACATAATAAAACCCTGGATGAAACAGGGAAGAGGTCACCACTTCTTCCAAATACATGCAGCCTTTTGCTTCATGAGGGTAACTGCATTTCAAATCAAACAGGATATCTGTGTTGGCCCTTTCACAGTGGTAGTTTAGTTTGCCTTTTGTCTGAGTTTTACCTGATGTGTCACTATAGTTATCCGAGGATTATCCAGGTTAAGCCAGGAAGGAATCTGCCCGTTGGTGACAATGAAAATATGCCGTACCCAAGGGGCGTGTCTCTCTATCGATCGTAACGAGTACCGCAGCTCTTCGTTGTCCTCGAAGCGGCTGGCAGAAATATCTTCATCCTGCTTGGACTACACAAAGAAAGGATTTTTTTCTCAGATTTTAGATAGAACACTAAAGTTCTGATCCAGCTAGGTAAGGACAGTGTGCTTTGGCATATGGGCGCATAAGCACTTCAGCACACAGACATTCAAAAATAAAAAATACATCGATCAATAACTATTATTCTTATAAAGAATCACATTCTTCCAAATTATCGAGGTGAACAGTAAAATCTTCTGACATCATTGCCTGACCACCTGGTATCATTAGGATGTCTGCTGACCATGCTAAAAGAAGTTCGGAAGAAAGAAGCCCAGAAAAAACACCCCCTCCTGCATTTCAAATCAGTAACATCACCTTTCAGAAATCCAGTTTTGGGAAGCTGAGGCCTTTCAAGTGCATTGCATCATAAGCCTTATATAAATGTCACCTAATATAGATATGCTGGAAATGTCGTGATGTAGTTGCTCTTCAATTATCTCCTGCTCTATTATTTTAAAGAATTTAAGCAGGAGAAAATTAACAAAACTTAGCCTAATATTCACTATCAAATAGCTAAATGTTTCTGTACATTTTTATTATATAGAAAATGTTTCAGTTAGAAACTCATCAGTTAAGTTACAAAATTAGGTTATAAGATCCCGAAACATTTGTTTCTTTTCCCATTTATGAGAACTTAATGAGATATCCTAAACCAACAATTACGGCTGCCTAAAAGGAACTTTTCTAAAGCCCAAATGAAGCAGGAAACTCAAGAAAATAGTTGAATGTTTAACAATTACCATTTTCACTGCAGATTCTACACACTGTACCTAAGTTTTCTTTTCTAATATGTACAGTAACACAGCTTTCACATGCACAGGAGAGTAACAACTGAAAACATTTAGCAACACCAGCAGCCATTGGCCAGGTGCCCATTCAAAAATAACGCATAATTTAAACATGGGAAAATAAAAAGTTTGAGTTCAGGGTTGGTATTAACTAGGAAGAATGTCCCAAAAGTCCAGGTCACAGGCAACAAAGACAGACTGCAAGCTTTTCTGGAATGGGCACTTTTACTTTAATCATATCACTTGGTATTTACTGTAAAATTAAATTCCAGCACGAGGAGAAACCTCAAGATTTTAGAATACCTTATCTTGAAACAGACACCTTGTTATTTAATTTCCTGTTCTTAAACCAAACATCCTTCATTGTATCAAAAGCACTTAAAGTAAACCTCTTTCTCTGATAGACACCTGTGTTTCAGGACTTCAACATTTTTGCAAGAGAAGCAATTAGCACTTGATCAGCATAAATGATGCTGCAAAGCAAAAAAGCCCAAGAAATATATTGGGAATAAGATAATCATGTTTGTTAATAAAACCCTCTATCTCCCCACACAAGACGCCTGCTTATCTGCCAGTCATGATCAGTTAAGCCTTTCAGGACTTGACTGCACACAGCTTTATCAGAACAAGTGCAGAGGACTAAATTTTTCACTTAGTAGAGAGGATGAAAATTTCAATTAAACGTCACACTTTTTGATTCTTCTTTCCCATTGATTTGATAACTGGACAGTGTTCTTCTGATGTTTTCTTACAACCTAATAAACATTTGACTCTTACTACTTCCAAGCTTATGAAAAAAATCTCACCTGCCCCATCATTGATTATTTAGCCCCTACGTGTAGTTTTTAAATGCTGTAACCTTTAGCTGCTGTAAGAGAATTTACCCACCTGACTGACAGAGCTGAGGTCCCACAGTAAATAAGCAGGATTAAGCATCAATTCTTTCCCATCTATAGTCATGTTCTTCTTTGCTTGCTTGCTCAGTTCTTGGAAACCCTTGGGATTATTCAGTTGCAGGAGAGCCACGCTGGCTTCTGAATAGAGCTGCAACTATACAAGCAGAGAAAACAACTCCTAGCATGCACACCCAGCAGCACTCTTCCTTTCCCATCTTTTTGTTGTATGCTCAATTTTCACCTTGTGAAGTGAATCTCTTTACAGAATGATCAAACCATGGTAAAACTGTTCATGTTTTAAATATTTCAGGAGTAATTGAATATCAAGTCCCCATCCATTTTCTCTCACCCCAATAACCAAATTCATGATTTATTAATACTTTATTATATGACTATTACATGAAAGGAATCATCCTTTATTTTTCCATCTTAATCAAGGAATGATGTTCCCAGAAAATTAAGGGCACCAGTGTATCGTCACTGCCAGAAGCGTGAAATGTTCGGAATGGTTTACAGTTAGTTCAACCTGAAGCTCCGAAACCTGAGATACAAAGGGCTCCAGAGCTAATCCATGTGGGTCTCCAAGTCCTTAGTGCTGGTTGCCAATATGCTGCTAAGGTCATTTGTTAGTTGGGGACTGTTTGATCTATTTGCTGTTTTTATCTCTTGCCACCAGTAAGTCTGTGTATTGGATTTCATAATGCACAGGATCAGGGGCGTGCACTACACACACTCTAACAGCCAGTAGAGTTTGCAGATTACAGGGCATCAAAGCATCTCCCTAGGAATACAGCATAACCCAATAAATGCTGTGTTTACCATATGAAGTCCCATGAGCAGACCCAATCAAGCTAAAAGCAGGATTGCACTTGATTTTCCAAGTGCATGCATTCAACAGTCTAATTAAGAATAATTGCAGTTAATCATTAATATTTATTTGATGCTATGCTTAATTTTTGTTCCTTGAGGCAACATAGGACAACCACATCTAAGAGACTTTCAGCTGCATAAGATCTGTAAATGCAATTCATAAACTATAAAATTTGAATAATCATGTTCACGAAAAGCAAAAACACCACAGTTCCCTTCACAATAACTCTGAGTGGTTTTATTTCTTTATTTTTTAATAAATCTGACCCTTTCTGCTCATTTTAAACCAACGCTTGTCCCAGAGTTAGCAACCCTTCCCTTAGCAAGACCAGCTGTTCCACTTGTGACATTTTAAAGCTGTTGATGCTTTGACTCATATGCTATTTGAGATCTTTCAATCTGACTTATGAGGCCTGTCATTAGAAAAATCTGATAAATCTCAGACCTTCCAGGGAACCATCTGAACCTATGGGTGGAAAGGATGGCTTCAGCAGCTAAAAGGCTGAGGTATAGTTACGGACTGCAGGCAGCAACCTCCAAAAATACCAGTATCAAAATGCTGCAGATTGCAAAGCTGCCAGCACTGGGTATGTGCTTTATTTAGCAATACAACAGTGTCACACAGTCCCTTAGAATCTGTCACTTAAATCATACATACAACAAACCAAAAAATATTACCATTTTAGAGCTCTGCAAGCATATATGAACATTTAATTTCTCTTTAACTTGCTCCCAAACTCAGCAAAATAAGTACCTATACTACAAACTCCTAACTAGATTTATTACAAACACTTCTCCTTCCCCTACACTAACACAGCATATATGCTGCAGCTTTTTTTGATTTCTAATATTCCAAGCATATTCAAGAAGCAGTGGAAAAACATGCTCCATTTCTCAGCATTCCGAGTTAAGCTACCTCTATTCAGCTGCACTGCACAGATCATTTTTATTACAACAATGTGGGTTTTTTCCCAGTAATACCTTTTAAAGAAATTAGTATTTTCCTAGGCAGAGCTATCAATAAAGTTAGATTTCAGTGAAGGTATCTGGTCAAATAACTGACTAGATTTTAATAAATTGCAAGCTCTGCTCTGAGCATTTTGTTGCTGGTACAATCTAAATGGAATTGTCTCCTGGCAGATTTTTTAATGTCCCATAGGTATCAACCTCCTCTCAGTAGAGATGGATGCAATCACCCATTCCCTTCCAGAAAACATCTTCATCCTGCCAAAACAGGTCAGCAGATCCAAAGGTATTGCCAAAATAGAACAGAAGAACAACTGAGTGAGCTTCTGCTAACAGAGGTGGGCTGAGAACATACCTTGCAGGCACACACCCAGACCACCACTGGGACCCATTTTTACCACACGCTTGAAAGCCACACAGGAAAACTGCATTATCTCCACCAGGTAACTTGAAATGCCAGTTCTCCAGCATGGAGCCAGCATATTTGGCAACGCTTACTAGACTAGGAGGCAGGCCAGATGATCTCAGACACCCCATGCAGAAGTAAATGCCATCATTTCCATTTTCTCAAGGTAGAAGGCATCAAGAGAATTTTTTTTTTTCTGAAGCGGTACTTACATTCCTAACCAGTCCTTAAATTATTATGCTTTAAATTGTTATTGACCAAAACTTCTTATTAAGGAAATAAGACACTCCTTTTTTCCCACTCCAATATGGATATTGGGAAAATTCATATGCCTACATAGCAAGAGAAAGGAAGCACATGTTGCATTAAAGAGTTACAAAAAGCCTTATGAATATAAAACACTGTCTTTACAAACACCTCAAGCTCCCTTTATAAGATGGCATAGCAGGAGGGTCATCTCTGAGTCAAAACTAATGCCTTAGATTTTTTTCTACAGAGCTTACTTACTACATCTGTGTGCTCATGCAACACCAACTCCTGGAGCCACCTATCTGCTCCAAAAACAGTGATGAGTCACAGAAAGAATCCCAGAGCCGCCATGCTCAAGGCAGTGAGGACAGAAAACACCCAACATGCCTGTGGATTTACTTCCATTAGTAAGACAAGGTCATTAAGAGAGCCCTAAGTTTGGAACATCACTTGTCCATATTTATGTGTATGTGTGCAGATTAAAGGAGATGATATTTTGCAAAGTGGGAGATCTACAAGGTCTTAGTTGTCCTTAAAGCAATCAGGATATCAAATCTTGAAAGGAAAAAAAAAAAAAAAAAAAAAAAAAATCAACTTTCTCCAAATACTTTCATTCCTGTACACAATTTCAGTGAAAAACTGTTAGCATGACAGCCTCAAAAAACCCAAAATCAAACAAATCACATCCCCTTGCCTTGTCAATCCTTTCCTTGTCAATCTTTACATCACAACCTAGTTTTTAATTTACAAGTGTCTCTTTAGGCTCAATAATAGCTTCCTCTAGAAATGTAATTAAGGGGGGTAGGGGTAAGTGAAAATGAAATATTCAGTTGTTCTTCATGTATAGGTCCAAGGCAAGGTCTTTGGAACCCTTAAAGAAACAGCTTAGCAGCCATCAGCTTCACAACCAGAGTAACACCTCCATCTAGTGGCTTTCTAATGCTCAGTTAAGAATACACAGACAATGAAAAGCTAACAAATATAACTTTAAACTTCATCTGTCATAACACAAAACCTACAACAACAAATGTGCCCAGCAGATACACTGATGCTCAGTTTTCATCTTGAAATAAACTTCCATACCACTACATTACAATGCAGGCCCTAAGTACAAAAATTCAGTAGACTGTAACAGACACAATTCTCCTTGAAAATACATTCATTATATCATGAATCTTCACATTTTAACCGCATTTTAATCACTTGTAGTTGAGCTCAGCTGCTCTTCTCAGAGAGTTAGATTTCTAGAAGAAATATCTGGCCTAGATGTAAAATTTTTGGTCCTCCTTGGATTCAGAAGTTATTTCAATCACATGAAAACAATCTAACTAAAACAGCATTATTAACATTCAACACAAATGCATCAACAGTTACACTTCTCCCTTTCTCACCTTTCGTCCCTTCTAACAGCAGTATTGTTCAGTGTTTATTACCATTTCTTTACCTGTAGCATTGAACTAAGAAACAGCCACTTAAAGCACAGAAACCCATCAAGCATCAGGAGGTGTCTATGAAACAAGTCTCGCTCAAGCTCAGGTGCAACTTTCTTCCTCTCCACCAGGCATCTCACACCACTTCAGAGATTCCAGAAATGATAACGAGGAATTGCTGCACATTTCAGTGGAGACCATGAACAACAAATCTTTCTTTTACTTAACTGTAGCACTAACATCTCCCTTTGGTAAGGAGAAAACCACGTGTGGCTGTATTTACCATTACTGCCTACCTACAACGTCCACGGAAGGAAGAACTGACTCTGAGCTCAGAGCTTACCAAAGGCTTCTACAGAAACAACCTCATCTATACTTGTAAAGTGTGTAAAAATTTTAAAATTTGTAAAAATATGTAAAAATTTTGCATGAAAATGAAACACTTCTTACATTCACATACATATGTTTCTTTATAAGTATAGCATACATGAATTGCTGCTATCAAGAGCAGAGGCCTGGTTGGGAAAGAATTCACTGCTATGACCACACAGGATATAATAATCCCAATTTAATTGCTCTAAGGCATCCACCAGGAAGAAAAGAAACAAAGCAAAGCAGAGTGGGAAGAAAACTGCAGAATGCTGCAGATACCTGATAAAATATTGTGTTTATACAGAGATATGCCCGACCAAATTGCAGAAGAGGAGCTCTTAGGAACAGATAATGAGTTGATTACAATGGCAATGTTTACATGAAGGTAAGAACATACCGAGTAAATGGGAATCAGCACAAATAGATGAAACATGACTGCTGACAAATGAAAAAACACAACCAAGACAGGGTAAGGAAAAATCATACAGAAACATAATAGGCATGAGATGTCACTTCCATAAAAATAGACAAGGAGATGGGAAACATATCTAAGACATCCCAAAGATAGAGCCTTTATGTTCATCTGGACAACAATGAACCATATGAATATCCACTGTTACTTAACTGCTGGGACATTAGAGATCCAAACAAAGCAAAAAGAAAATACCTATTTAAGCTTAAATAAGTGTTTAAAAGCTCTCTCTATTAATCTGTTTTAGAGTATGTAGGAAGAGA
Organism: Dasyornis broadbenti; assembly: GCA_013397935.1. Taxonomy (NCBI): domain Eukaryota; kingdom Metazoa; phylum Chordata; class Aves; order Passeriformes; family Dasyornithidae; genus Dasyornis; species Dasyornis broadbenti. Next base: position 388,552 of record VZRN01006297.1, on the reverse strand, counting down.
GGTAATAATGCATTTACTTTGCGAGGTTTCTGCCATTAGGAAGACTCTAAGTCAGCTAACACAAGCTGAGACAAGAAAGAAGAATTTCAGCTTGCATTATGTTGGAGTGTGACCAGCCTATGAAAGGAGTTACACAAGATAATTTCTGCAACAGAGTACATGAGTTGTTAGCCCAGCCTACCAAAAAAACCCAAAAAATGACCCAAAACTCCCCCAAAAACCCTTCATGTCTATTTGAGCACCAAGAAGAACAAGCCATAAAGTGAATTAGCACGTGCTACAGGTGGATATCAGACCACTGCAGACAAATTACCTATGGAATGCCATCCCACTAACCCTGTTAACTCCTCCTCCTCCTCCACAAACTCCTTGGCCTCAGTCCTTTTCACACCACAAATCACATCGCTCTCCAGTACAAAAGCCAACGCCTTTAACGAACTTTTTAAACCTTCACCTATCTATTAAGCCTGGCTGTAATGCTAACAGGTGTCCAAAATGGCAGTCACACAAGTTGTCTTCTGTTGCCTTGCAGGTGGGAAAGCTGAAGTGCAAATTGCTCAAGACCCTACAGAGTATGTAACAAAGAGAAATGCAGTGTTCAGTGCTGTTACTATTAAGAGAGCTAAGAGGGAAAAAAAAAAGCTAAGAAGCTACACAAGCAAAATTCTGTCACATTAAACAAGCCAGTGATCTCGAATGCTACTGTAAGAGAACAGCCTCCAGCAAATGGCTGAGAGAAACTGATAAGGCTGGTACCTGTTAATCAACTGCAGGCTAGAAAATCTAATGCCTGATAACTTGCAGTCACAGAATGGAAAATTGGTCTTTTGCAGGCAACTCTTTTGAGCCACTATTGGCTACTCTTAACTAAAGAAGAATCTCACAAAAAACCCTCAGATTACTCTCAGAAATATTCTAAGTCTCCTAGGTGGGTGAGATTCCATACTTGAGCCACTTCAAAAGACTAGTACAACTAAGGCACTCTTTCCTCCAGAGCCTTACCAGTTTTACTTTAGAGGCCAGGCTCTCTGGTAGTTTTGTTCGTAGCTGGTTTGTTTCTTTGAATGTAGCTGGAAATCCACTAAGAAAGGCTAAGTCTTGCATTAATACCAGACCTGGAACTTCTTTGTCTGTAGTCTAAAAACAAGAAAACAGAGTATAAAGACCTTTTTAAACACAGAAAAATTCACATAACAATAAGGGTTGGTCTAAATGCTTTCACTCTTTAGTACATGTGAGTTATGGAAAGAAAATAGCACAGAAGCTTTCTGAAAATGTACAGAATGTCATACAAAAGCTGATCAACAGATTGTAAAAGTACATACCAAGTAACCCCTCCATACTATTTGTTTGTTGTTGTCTTTTAACATTCCAGAATGGGCAGCTTCAACTAGAATAAATAAAATGCATTGCAAATCAAAAACTTCTTTCAGTATAAATTCACTTCTTTTGTATATTCTAGTAACCAAGATCTATTTTTGCAAATTGAAGATATTTGAATATTTATGGTGTGAAAATAAATATTTATAAACAGTAAATAATTCTTGCTGGTAAAATAAAGACCAGTGGTTGGGCTAGTGGTCAGGCACTACATATTCAACAAAATACGAAGCTCTAAGACCCTACTTATATATGCTGAACACATGAATAGTGTTGTTTTACAGTTGACAATCCTTTGAACAAGGGCAGAACTTACTGCACGTTATTCAAGCTAGACTTCACAGCAATTAAAAGAGGATTTCTAAAACTAATCTTCCTCAGTCTAAACCCCAGCCTCTTGAGATTATCAGAGCAACACAGATATTCAGATATCAAACCTGTTTTGCAATAGCCTTTTAAAGCACGGAACTCTAATCATCTGTAATCAGTTGTCTGGGAGGTAAGCAAACAGTATCATTAATGCCATCATTTAGAGAAACAGTTTGAAGGCAAGAGAGACACTGCATGACTTGCTAAAGTAAAACAGAAAATCAGCATCAAAGTCAGTATTGGAGGGGAGGGAAAAAAAAAACCAACCCCAAAACTAATTCACTGCAGCTTACTAAAAAACTTGCTCTAGAAAACTGGATGGAATCTGACAAAGAGCTTCTTACCATCCTTAGGGCTATCAAAAACAATTACAGTCACATTGGTAGAAGGATTTTTTGGTTTTGCTATGAAGAACATATTGTTAGCAGCTTGTAAAGCAGGATGAATGGACGGCAGGTCTTTCAGTGTGATGTTGGCAGGCAGCGCAGGGTCCAGGACAAGCATGGGCACTTTGATGCAGTGTGTCAGCAAACACTCCAGCTGCTTCTCACTACAGCAAAACACCAAAGGTATATTTAACACCACTAAAGAATTTAAGCCAAAAATCAATTGAGGATGCAATGAGAAAAGTTTTTGTAAAATCTGATCAATTATTTGTAACATTTGCTGTGGCAGGGAGAAATTACTGAACACAAGCTTATTTTCCTGTGGAAGGCAAATATCTGACTGGTAGTGTTTAGTGCATTCCCAAAACTGCTTTTTCAAAAGTTTCCAAGATTTCCAAGTCTGCCCACAGAGGAGACTCTACAAAAAATCTCTAAATAACAAAAGGACCAAGCCAAGTGACTGGGCCAGACCAGGTCCTGCTGCTTCCTGGCAGCAGAGCCACAGGAGGCTTGGACCCTCCACAGACAATTACTTGCAGTGCCATGTGTACAAATAGCAGGTGAAAGCAACACAATTTTTAATGCATATATACCTGGAGATTTTTGATGCAAAAGCATGAAAATTTTTTCATAGTTGGAATAGGAGCTATCCCTAAATAGCAATAAGGATACACATTCCAAACTCCAGAAACTTATATTTTAAGAAGCTCATTCATATATGTCACATTACTTTTATTCAATGCATATATTATCATGCTGTCAGCTCTTGAAGTGACATAGGAAAGCCTGCACAGGCTATAGAAAATCAAACAACCCCCCTCAACCAGCATCTGCTTTCAGCTAACAATGAGTAGAATATCACTTATTCCAATTCATGCCCAAAA
>VZRN01006297.1:375366-385477 GCA_013397935.1 Dasyornis broadbenti | reverse complement strand
AAAAAAAAAAAATCACAAAAACTCACCTCTTCTTTGTTGGTTCTGTTGCATTCTTTCCAAGGATTTCCCTATTACAAAGTTAAAATAACTATATTGAATAACACTGAATTGACAGTAAGGAATTGAGTCTAGTTTCAGATTGCTAATTGAGTCAAGGACACTTTGTCAAAGCACCAATAACCCAGATAAAAAAGCTGCCAAGGCCTTGCCATTGGTCCTGCCAAGCTAAGCACAGGCTGTCACACGTGCCCTTCACTGCTCACCCCCATGCAGTGTGGAGCTCAAAAATTTGTGTCTGTGCTGAGAGTTGTGGCAGCAGGACTCTTTTTGCTACCAGGAATTTATGGGGTTATTTTTAGGTCACTTAACAAAAGTGATGTTGATGTGAAAAACACTGGTAGGAAATCAGGATGAAGTGACCTGAAGCTAGGTTGACTTGATTGTTTTGCCTAACATAAATATTCTGATAAGGTCTATGGAACAGTTCTTTTTGCAATAGTAGTCATTCATCTCAAAGTACGTGAAAAAAAATTATCTACCTGAGAGAGAACCGGGTGACCCTGTAGATAGCAAACATGGTATAGAAATGGGTCTTACTCATAAGCTTAATTTCAGCTTTCCAAACCAGTGTTATGGAAAAAACCAACGTTTTTCCTTTCTAAAATGGGAATCACAGCATGAGTGATGACAAAGCTAAACTGACTAATATTAGCTATATGAACTGCTAGGAAAATATTAGCATAAATTTGAAAGTTTTCAGAGCAGAGACTGTCTATGTTTAAGGTCAATGAATTTAAAGTTCTATGAATATTTTCATTGTTTAGGTAACAATGAAAAGATCCTGAATTTCCCTTCAGAGCACATTGTCAGTTGTACCTAAATTGCAAGACATAACATGCCAAAAATCAGATCAATCCTCTTACCTGTGGATTTCTCATTATTCTGTACTAAATTATTATAATCCTTAAAATACAGACTTGCCCTTCCATTTAGTATATTTACCGACCAAAACAGATCATGTGAGCAGAGTTACTTATCAAAAACTAAATCAATGGTTACAAGACATAATCCAGGCTATCTGCAGCAGCCTGTGTTTGAAGGCTTAGATCAGTAATTTTGCAGGACTGTATAGCACACTCTACAACAACAAATGCAGCAATACATGTCTTTGCTTCCTTAGCTTAAGGCCAACTCATACCTTTATAACATGCATAAATTATTTTCCTATTTCTCAATTTCACTGTTTGTGAGGCTATGAATCTAACTAATCTAAAAAGAAGAATTTAAGAAACATGCTTAAGATTTTTTGAAGCCCATTACAAAAAGAAATACCAGGGGGTCTGGACAGAAAAAGGGGATGAAGAGAGGTTATATTTGAGGCATAGTTTTACTAATATTATTTACAAAGTGAGTTATAGAAATCAATACAAAATGACATATATGATGCACAGTTTTCCATGTGGCATTTTACAAATTCATGACAGAGGAGCCTTAATTATTATGCTTATCTTAAACAATTTTCTAATTAGACAGTACTTGATAGCTAAAAGTAGAACTGAAACAGGGTTTTGTGAATAATCAAATGAAGAAGTGAGAAGATATGCTTTGAATTTTCATGTTGAGTAACATGGGAAAAAAATAAAGAAAACTAGTACAGCGTTAGATTGCTGCTGTCAGTTAAATGGAAAAAATAAGAGATTATTACCTCATTATTTTCTGTTCTTCCTCCATCTGTTCCCTGACCTGTTGCAATTCTTTGATCAATTCAACATCTGTGCCGTTCACCCAGGTGTACACCACATCAATTGGCATGGGTAAACAAAGCCTACATAATTCAAAGGAAAGCTACATGAGCTGTTTAATATTACATTACAAGTGTTCATGGCATCCTACAATAGCAATTTCTGTCTAACAACAGCAATACTCGGTGTCTGGGCTGCAAACAAGACAAAGCAAAAAGACTCTCTTTAGCTATATATATCATGTCTTAATTATACACAAGCCTTTGACAAAACAGCACAGACATAAACCAAAAGGACACAAAACCAAAAGTGGTTATAACTGTTCAGTAACTAAAGGAAATCCTAACTTTATGCTCTAAATTTCACTGACACGAACTCATAGCCCAACTCCTTCAAACCCATCAAATACTTTTCAAGTCAGTACCAGGACCTGAGCACATTCTTAACTCACCAACTGCTTTAGACAGGAGAGCATGAAGCATAACTTAAGTCATACTTACTGTTATTTAATTTCCCAGAGCCAGTAATATCTCAGCAGGACCAGGTCTCTATCCTAGGAATGTCTCTTAGATTATATTAACAGGGCATTTTATAAACCAACAGTCTAATTTGGGTACGTGATTTCAGACTCTAGACACAGCAGACAAATTTTTAACTCTTGACACAATTGAATATCCTGGAGCTGTTTCTGGAGAGTTACAGATTTCCTAGCACATACAAGGCAGAAGGAAGTGGTTTGGATACCTTTTTTTTATTTTATTTAAGATAATCTCCTCTCCAAGGGAGTGGAGATTATCCACAGTGTTGTGTCAGTAGGTATTCCAGGCTGCTGCCAGAGGTGAATCTCTCAGTCCCAGAGAGCAGGAGGGTGCCCCAATTATTATTTTCAGAAGTTCCCGTCTCATATCTATTTAATAACTTCCTAAACTGTAGATAGCCTAGCAAACATTGAAAAACATCATTGTGTGACCCCGTGGATCTCAGCATTAGAGAGGTGTTCACAGGTGTTCCCTCTCCACCCACTGCATCCCTCCAAAAGCATTCAAAGAGATCCAGAGCTTTCAGGCAGGTATTTTGTCCACCTTCCCTTGCACAGCATGCCATGCAGAGCTTGCACCCAGCTTCATTTTCTACTGGCTCAGACTCAGTAAGTGAAGCACAAAATTTGGTAAAAGGTCAGCCAGTAGCTCATCACAGCACAATGGACAGGAACATTTCGTACTCTATTTACCACTGTTCCTAAGGCAGCTGCAACCCTCAGAGGATAATGGGGGGGGGTCATTCTGAGACAGTTTGAACATCTCAGCAGCAGTGCTGCCTTCCCCAGCAGCACCACCCAGAAAGCCTCTCACATCTGCAGGAGGCTACCCTCCTACCCCAAAAAAGTCAATTTACTGAATACAATTACAATTCTAATCTATTATTTCACCTTCTTCTCCAGAGCTGGCTAGCTTCTAGTTCATTAGCAAGGCATGTTTTGAACTAAAAAGTCCTCCAGAGGAGTAGAAATTCAATGGCAGGAGCTCTCCCAGTTTTTCTGTATTTGTTGTGATCAGTTAAATTACTGGTTTGACTGTCCCTGGAATGCTACAACTCAGAAAGAGGTGTTTTAGGTGGAGGCACCTGTCTCAAGTCAGCGGATTTCAAAAATGCCCAGCCTTCAGACTTCTGGGCAAAGTGCAGAGTTTATTTACCCAGGCTTCATTGAAGAACATAGTATGTCTGAAAGAACTCCAACTCTTGAGCAACTTTGCCTTTTGTGAAGCCTCTCTCCAATTTACCATTTCCTTAAAGTATGTCTCTATGCATTAGCACATATACCCATGTGATTTCAAATACTGTACAGCCACATGCCAATAAACTCCACAGAGGAAAAGCATTTTTGGTCAGATGCAGGCATGTCAACTCAATCAACCCTGGCAGGGCCAACTCATTTTTCTTTACCAGCGGCAATAGACAGATCACAAAAAAAAAAAAGGGAACTGTTGCAGATCCACTAGTCTAATTGCTTAAAATTTATCCAAATGTTCAATAAATTTTCTTAATGTACCTTTACAGCATACACTGTTTCAAAAAGTAATGCTTATCATACACAGTAATAAAAACCAGATATCTCAAGTCAGTTTGTTGTTTCCAATTAAGCTAAGTGACACTGTTAAGACTGTACCTTTCCGGACTTGGCCAAAGCTTTCCAGCTGGTTTCACAGCTTCCTAAAGTATACTGAGAATTTACATTTTCAGGAGTATGTAAGTGGAATTCTGCTGTAAAATGGTTTAAAATAAAAAAGGAACAGATACCAGGCTTCAGTAGTATTGTTCTTAAACACTATTTTAACATGCAAAGTCTTTTGCAAATTGTTGAAGTTCAGAGAAGATCAAAAACTCTAAAATTCTGTAGCTATGTTTCTCCTTCACATGGTTCTTTTACATTTGGTCTTCATCAGAAACATTAGTCAGACAAACAGGTCAAGCCCAAGATGAGCTGGGTCAATTATCTAAATACATCTACCCTTCTAATCACCTATTTCCCCTCCTTGACATGACTAACTTCTGGTTCACTAATAGTCTTAAAAGTGCACTTTGATTCCAAGTGGGAATTATCTTAACACCTTTCTACAGAAAATCATCACTTTGTACAATTCCTTCGAGACTCCCAGACAATTTAACAGAGGCTTTTATATTTTTCTCTTTCCAAAATGTATGCATGCTTTACTCAAAAACCTAAAAGTATCAGTAGGATCCTGCTTGAAGACAAAACCAGAGTCACCAGTCCCCCAGACAGGACAGGGGAACACTCGCTTTACTCAACCAAAGGAGTGCTTTACTCAACCAAAATGAAGTAAGGAAACACTGCAGAAATGGGAACTGACTGTATCTACACCACAGCAATAAGTTTTGTGATTTTGTTTTGGACAAAGTCAACAATAAAAACACTGCACTTAATTATGACAAAGTCAGGCATTTTAGTACTGGCAGGACCAAACTGCCACGTTTTCACTTCAGTACTGCTAAAACATGCAAACATTAAGCTATTCATCCATGTGAGCAGTGTCATCTGCTTTTATCTGTCATCCTTTGAGAAATGGGGGAGAAGAGCAAGAGAAGAGACTGTAAAGTTCATAGTATTCACCAACACCATGCAATGTACTTTTACAATTATCTCACACCACCTAAAGCACGACAAATTGATCTGATCATTTCTACTGTTCCATGAGTCAACAAAACTCAAGGCAGATTAAATCATCTGTTTTCAGGGTTAGTTCTTTTCCCAGTCAAGTGTATGAATATTAAGAGTCAGATGGTATCTGCTTAGTAGCTTTCTTCCACCTACCAACCCACAGTCCACTTCCTCTTGAGCCACAGATTCCATGGCTATTCAGACATGAGTGATGAAACCACAGGAAGTCATGTAGCAGCTAACATAACTGAAATAAATTACCCATATGACTTGGTTTCCAGCTTGCTGTGAGAGAGTCTCCCATGCACTCAGTTTTTAAAAGCTTCTTACCAGCTTTTTGACTTCTCTGCTAAACAATGAACCTCATAAGACATCACAAAAAATGTAAGGTAAATTAGAAATAACTTCTCAATACACTGAAAATTGAAATTTTAAGCATATAGGAACAGTATTTATGTTTTCCTATCTTAATATGAAAGACAGGTTATGTCCCTCCCTTCATTGTTAGCATTGTGACCATTTTGATGTTTCATTAGAGACTGGATGAATTAAACACATTTAAAATGCAAATTATATTATATTACTAGAGCTTTCAAATGCCAGCCTTCCGAACAGGGAGATTATGCACTAACTGTGCACTATATTTAAACCACTAAGTTTGAAATTTGCTGCAGATTTAGAGCCCATACAATAAGGTTCTACTCAACAGAATGTTACTTCAACTAAAATATTTTATATCAGTATTTAATTAAACAGTAAAATGTGTAATACTGTCAAGTGCAGGTAAAGCTCACCGGTTCTGAAATGATTTGCCAGCAACGTTGTCTCTGTATGAATCAAACATAACATGATACTGGTCTCTACTCCACTCCAAGACAACCTGCAAAGAAAAAAACCAAAACCACTTGATGTCACCAGCTTCTAAAGTTAGACACTTAAATTTCACCTTTTGAAATGTTTAACGACAACCAATTCCAGGCAAATCAATCTATGCATTAATGAACAACTGAGCAGACCACAATCCCAACTGAATTATGACACAGCCAGCAATCAGACCCAGAATTGAAGAGTGTACTTAATTTAAACAAAATTTGATTTTCTCTGCAACAAAGAATTTCCTGATTTATGTACACTCTTTTTAAACTACTTTTTATTTAGATCACCTTGGCCTTGTGTCTTAGTATTTAAAAATTCAGGAATGTTTTCCCAAAACTGAGACCTAAATCAAATAGACTTCAATACAAGCAGGAAACCCCTAATACACACACACCCTTGCACAATTTTGCTCATCCTTCTTTCTGTTCTCATACAGGACATACTGAAGTCACACACCTCCAAAATCTGAGCTTTGCAAACAAACTGCCAGGCCAGAGCATATCAAATTATGCAAATTGACCTGGCTACAGACCTAAAATACAGTAGCTCTGTCCCAGTACAGGTGAAGTCTGACACGGCATCCCAACTAACCCAAGAGCATGGTATTTCTGCAGGCTGCAGCCACTCTTTCATCCCCCTGCATCCCTCCCTTAGCTTGATATGAGTTCACCTGACACTGCAGTGAGAAAAGTGACAGAGCTAAACCATCACAAATATGATCCTCAAAAACCAGAGCACTTGGTCTTCCTTTAGTTGGTTGTTGGGGAAGATGAGAAATGGTAGGAACACACAGTTGAAGGCAGTGTTGTCTTCCCCACCTCCATCCAGACATCAAGACTGTTTGTCTAAAATGTCAAACTGTGCCCCACTTAAGTGTCCTTTGTCACTATTCCCAGGCATTTTCATAAGTTAGCACTACAAAAAACTAATCACAAGCCAATTCTCACTTTGGAAAGCTGCAACTTTAGATTCTGCTACTATTCTTAAACATACATATATACACACTAAACAAAGACATACAGTTATGTTTTCATTGCTACAAGAGTATCTGATAACATAGTTCTAAACAAGAAAGAAACCACAATTGATTTTTCAACATTGAAAGTGGTAACTATGCTGTGACATGACAAAAAAATTGGAGTATTTTGAAATAAAAGTAATACATAGGTTCTACTCTGAGATCAACTTGCTATGACATCTTTTACAGTGAAAGTCTAATCTTGAAAACTACATTGGCATTTTGTGCTGGTTTAGAGTTGAAGGCACTGTGGCTTAATTTACTGGGATAAGTAAATATTTGTATGTACTGAAGAGGGAAAAAAACCCAAAAGAAATAAAAACAACAAAACAAAAGGAAAACCAGAAAGGATAGTACTTACTTTACACTATTCTACCTAGGTTTAACTGTTATCGCTTATTTCTTGTAGTGTGGGAACAATGAAATATACCATTTCTCTAAGGTCACATTCAAACCATAAATAAACCCTCCTCCCGCTAAGAGGATACACATCTCTCTACCCTCATTGCCACTAAAGCAAATTAAAGCCTCCTACAGAGCAGGGAAGCTCCATCCTGTGCCTGGGTGAGAAGAGCACGCACGGAATTGAACTCCTGCCAGAGCTGCAAACGGTCTCTTTGTAACCAAGATCACATCAACGCACTTCCCTCACACAAAGGACACAGATTTCCCAGGCAGGCATAAAAATCTTCTCCCTTAAATACCAAGGTCAGGAATTGTCTTAAAAACACACACTATTACACGTTTTTAATGCACAAATCACTAAGTCCTTCTGCCGAATACCCACTTTAATACAGCACACACTGGAAGTTCATACTCATGTGGAAACATTTGCTCCTACTGATAATGATGAATCGACACACTGTGTTCTGTGTCTAGAAGAAATACAGTATTAGAGCAAGAATGTATTATATGAATAATGTGTCTATCCAGAAGAAAAACAGTAACCATTCAAGCCTTTTTCTTTGTCTCTTGTGTAACTATAACCAAAAAGAACAGAGGACAGATCTCCTCGGAACACATTAAGCAACAAAGTTAAAAACCCCTTCCTATCCGATACATTGTATTTCCCTGCAACTGTTTCCTCCCGACACGCTATGCACCTTGCAATAATGCCTCGAGGCTGTTTTGCTTCAACTTTACATACTGACATTAAAAACCACCAGGGGAACATAAAAAACCAAGGGGATAGACACGACCTATTAGGAGATAGCGTATCAGACAGATGATAACAGTGGCTCTGGCATGTTCTGATTATAAAGGATTTTACAAAGCAGAGCTACTTACAGAAGGATGGCCAAGAAGAGTTTATAACCAAACTGCCCTAATATTTAAAACTCATCTTACAACTAAGCAACAGCATTGACTTAGACCTGGCTACTCTGTATGCTTTTGCAGAAATATTTCTGAATCATGCTCAGTACTGTAGTATTTCACTGAGCTCAAGATTTTCCTTCAAATGAAGCTAATTTGCAGCTTCTGGCTGTAAGAACATCATTACCAATCTCAAATTATTTGCCCTAACCATTCATTTTTACTCCACCAGCAATATTGATATTAGCATGAAGAAAAAAAAAAAAAAAGCTGGCTCTGGAGGTGGGGGAAAAGCAGAACTGCAAATGCTGTTCAGACACCAGGGTCTGATAAGCACTGCCTCACACTGTTTTTTATTGCTTGAGTTTCCCACAGATGGCTAAAAATGGTCAAGCTGTTGATTTCTAGAAAGATTTCTTGGTTTCATTTTGCAAACAGTTTTATATTTTTTTATTAGTTGCTGCCTTGCAGATTCTGAACTGAAGAACAAAAGCACTTTCTATTCCCACGATAGTTGTCAGAAGAACTCTAACAGTGTTTGTTCTCACAAGCCTGGTGTTTCCTAAACCATTGAACTACCACTGTTTACCAAAATACAAAGGCTAAAAGCAAAATGCATGCAAACATCTCTTACCAGGCTTATCTACTATCCTTGAAAAGAAAAAAAAACAACAAACATGCAGGTGTTTTGTTGGTGTGTTTTAGCTTGCTTTTCTGAAAAATATTGCTGTTCACTTTTCTTTTTTCTTAACATATAATTTGGAAAATCTACTGGTACGTGAATCTTCCAGTTCTTTTGCTCACTCTCTATATTGCATCTAAACTTTCCAAGTGGCTTTTCAAGAGCTGGAAGCAACAAACTGAGATTTAGGAGGAAAATCAGAGCAGTGATTTTGCCTGATTCTCACCAAAATCAGCCATAACTTAGACAACTACTGAAATATTTTTAAAAACTTTCAAAGTTCTATGATAACCTAAAGCTGGGTTTTAAGTCCCCATTCTGAAGAAATGCAAAACTATGCTCAGTTTCACAGCAACAAGAAATCTAAACCAATGATAATCATGTACAAACAGTTGCCTATGACTACTTGACAATTACTTAATTTGCTGACAGCTTTGAAGTGTTTCAGGAACTTGTGGTCCCTGAAAGACAGCAGAGATTAGTACTTTACGCAAAGATGTGTTGGTACACAAAATAAAGTTTTGATTGTGGAACACCCAAGAGTTTCAGATAATACTCTTTTTGGCTATTCTCTTTTTTCCCTGTATCTGAAAGAGTCATCAAATTAAAACAAAGAAAAAATAAAGAGAGAGAGAGAACAGCTTAGGAATCAGGAAATTCCAGTCTGTTTGCATTGAATAGTGCCATCCTTTTAGACTGACAAAATTACTTGAATTCCCTGAATCCTTACCATATTCACAAATACTGCACTGAAGTAGGATTCATGTTCTCCTCTCTAGATCCCTTCACTGATGACTTACCAAATCGACCGGACAATGCGAAATAAAGCTTTAAATACATAGCACACCTGTATAAGATCGTATCGAGAAAAAGTGTAGTTACATTGCATCATTCACAAAATAATGCGGGCAAACTAAGTAACAAGTAGTGAGCAACGCAGACGCTGCTGCGCAGCTTGAAGGGAGGATACATTTAACTCCTTAAACTCCGGAAAGGGGAAAGATTCTGTCACTCCGAGCCGACAAGGTGAAGGCTTTAAAAGTCTCAAAAAACCCCACAGCGCTAATAAGTCACCTGATGAGGGAAGCGGAAAAGAATTCAACAAGAGCGGCGAGCATCAGCCGCCCGAGCACGCAGCTTTGTGTCACCTGTCAGACCGCAGCTGACCCCCACCGCCGGCGCTGCCCAACAGGTGGGGACGGGGCGGCCTGAGGAGCGGGACGGCCGCGGGGCTGCGCTCCAGGCTGCGGGCAGAGCCCGGCCCCGCGGGCACGGCGGGCCTGGGCAGCGCTCGGCACGGC
>VZRN01006297.1:364043-375029 GCA_013397935.1 Dasyornis broadbenti | reverse complement strand
CTGCGCCGGGCGGGGCCACGGGCCCGGAGCCCGCCCCGCTTCCGGCAGCGCGCGGCGCCCCCTGGCGGGCGCGGGACGGGCCGCAGTTCCTGCGCCGCGCTAAGGGAGAGGCGCTCCCGGGGCTCCCGGCCCGCCCGGCCCTCACGGCGCGGGGGCAGATCGGCTGTGCCCATCGCTGAGAGGGCTTCTGGGTATCGTACAGAGACAGCCCAGCTGCGTGCTGAGATTTAATTTATGCCGTCTGTGCGTGTTGCAGCACAGAAATGAAGCGCGGGGACGGGGTTCGTGGAATGCCAATCAGCAGGATAGAGGGGGTTGCTGATGGAGAACTTCAAGAACAGCTCTTGAGGAAAAAACATAACAACAAAATAGTGGACCCGAGCTGACAGCATGCTCTGTCTGGTTTCTGCCATGAAGTTCAGCCACAGGATGCTCTTGGTATCGCCACTGTCAAACATCACATCAGGCAGAGGCACTGCTGGTCACTAGAGCAGAATGATGTGTCCTAGGTCTGCATGAGGCCAAGCACGGTAGCACCTATCTCTGTAGTCTATCCCTGCATCAAAAGATCTTCTAGGTATTTCTTAAAAATCCATGCAGTGACTTTTCAGAGTAACAAACATCACCCTGGTGATTGTATATATCCTGTGAGGAGTAACAATGCCTGACCCTTTCCAGAACTTTGTCCCAGTATATTTGCACAGTTGTGAGAGGACAACACCTGACTGTACTTTTAGAAGTGCCCGAGAAGGCACGGCTCTTTGGCACAGCTCTCTGACACAGCTCAATGAATCCACTGAGCCCTTCTCTTGTTTACTTCTTTGGTGTCACAACATTTTGTCTTTTTCCAGGGGCATGGGATGAGGAATTCACTGGGGGTTACCTGCAGAGTCTCAGAGCCCACCTGACAGTGCTGTGTTCCTCCTCCTTATTGTGTGTTATCAGCCTGATAATACTTATTTGTCACTTCATCATAACCCAGCCTCCCTGTCTTGGCACGCAGAAGACTCTAGCCAAACTTTTATCTCCTGCTGTGCACAGCCAGCACTTTCTCCTTCACATGTTCTCACTGAGGTGCCAAAGTACTACCCTAGGGGAATATAATCATTACATATTCCCTCACCTGCCCCTCCTGCTCAAGCACTGTGCTATTATTGCTGAGCTATTATTACCCAGGTATTGTTACTGCTTGGCAGCATCTCTTCACCACTGCCTACAGCACTGTGCCTGCGGTACCAGTGATGGCCTGGAATTCTGAGTCAGCAGACTGAGGTTTTCATTGAGAACTGAGGTATAATATATATGCAGATTATGAAAATAAACCCCTATTTCTGGTCAAAAAAATCTATTTCTGGTCAACAATCCAGCACAAATGCAGAAATTAAACTGAATGTGCTGAAAAGATAAAGCTGAGATACGTATCATCAATGTAAAGCAGAAAACCAGTTAGGGGAAGCTGAATTACTTCAAGATCTGGATTAACTATTAGTACAAAGTATCAGATGATACATTTATACAGACCAATAAATACTTCCATATGATACCAATGTGATAAAACCGTTAAAATTCACATAATCTTTAAAATTATTTTATAAAATACCAGACAATGTATACCAGCAGATACAGATATAAAAAGGTTGTGAACAAATCGTGTTGGCACTATATCTGTCCTTTCCTGTGGAATACTCATATTCAATGAATATATATTTAAACTGAAATAGGTACATGGAAAGGAACGACCAGTTCCTTCCTTCTAAAAAGACACTAAAAGGTTTTGACTTGTTCACATCACAGAAATGAAGACCAGAAGCTTCAGCTAAATGCAATACTGTCACCAGGTTAAAACAAAACAAAGGAAAACCCAAAGCAAGCAAAACAAAACAAAACAACAAAAAAAGAAGAAACAAAAAGAGATTCTGGAATATATTTGAAATAGAAACAGCAGGAATACCTATCAAGCCTCGAGACAGCTTAACCATCTTGTGACAGGGAACAGCACTCTGTACTCCAGTTGTTCCCCTGTATTCCATTTTGCCATGGACTCATACACACTTGCCGTCTTCAGTACATCAAAAGCTTTATTCCATACAGCAGAGAAGCGAGCTTGTTTAGTCTGGAGAAGAGGAGGCTCAGGAGGGATCTCATTGCTCTCTGCAATCATCTGAAAAGAGGTTGTAGTGAGGTGGGAGTTGACCTCTTCTGCCATGTCTCAAGTGAAAGTACAAGAGGAAATGGCTTCAAGTTGTGCCAAGGGAGGTTCAGATTAGAAATTTAAAAAACATCATGGAATGACTGGTCAAGCACAGGAACAAGTTGCACTGGGAAGTGTTAGAGCCACCAGCTCCGGAAGTGTTCGAGAGGCGTCTTGGATGTAGCATTTGGGGATACATTTGAGGGGTGATTATGGTGGGTTTATGGTTGGACTGGATGAGCTTTAAGGTCTCTTTCAACTTAGATGATTCTGTTATTTTGTGAGAGGCATAGAGAATGGATAAAAACAAGGCCATGCTCAGCTTCGCTGATTAACGACAAGTTATTAAAGTACACATAGCAGATACAGGTTCAAATCCCTTTTGAGACAGTCTATCCAAGTTGCTGGGATTATTCTATATCTGTTACTAGAAATTATTTCCAAGCTCAAAACCAGAAACCAGATCAGGGGCCTTGTATCACTTTGCAGCTGGCTTTGAAATCTTGTGTCTGAGAAGGGCAGGGCTCAGGCCAAATTCTTGTTTTCACATTTTATCTAATGCACTGCTTAGGCAGTTCTCCAGGTGAGAACTTTATTATTGTATCCCAGAATGGGATACTTAACTTCCTCCATTTCTCCCAATCATTGTAGATGCAAATGAACCCAGATATTCTGCTTGGAGCAATAAATGCCACTAGATGTCAGGATATGTAAAAATTAGGAGCTGCCATTATACTCCAACATATACTTAAGGGCCTTGCCAAGTCATTATCCATGTAAACCATTGGGCTCTTGGGATAATCTGCTTGACTGTTCTTGTATTTGTATTAACTCAAAGGTGCACGTAGCAGCACTCAACCCAGGGGCATGCCTTCTGCAGATTATGATGTAATCTAAATAAGCAGTCAAATAGTTATAAACACACTTTATCTTGATCCTGATTTTCTGCAAGTTGCCTTCACTAACATTTTTTCTCTCTTGGATCTTAGAAAACTCTGAATTTTCGATGTTTTTCTTACTACAGTTAGACCTTTCTGAGAGGGGGTAGAAGCCACTTTGAAAAGGAAAGTAATATCTACTTTCTTTCAAAGGAATGGATATCCTGTAATGCTCAAAATCTTGAGGAAGGCTGAACTTACTACTGGACATGGTAAACTTGTCCCATAGCAGCTCTTTCCAGATCTTTTGCATTCTAATTTGCTGGGAAGGCAGAACAGTAAGAGCTAAATAGCCAAGGCAATAATGTAATTATCTTTGGTTGAAGTAGAAGACTAGAAATAATCAACTGAGTATCTCAAGCTTCTCTGTTAGCCAAGAATATTGTTCACTGCACACTCCACAAATCTTGAGCTAAGGCAGAGAGAATTAACATCATCATAGGTTTCCTGTATTCGTCTCTGTATGGCCTTTTTCACAAACATGAGTTAACTTTGTAACACTTCTGTGAGGCAAATAATACTGACCCCAAAGGTAAAGACAAAATTCAGCAAGTTTGATGCCTGCTGCCATTTTAGGACGCTTTTCACAGTACAGGAGCTAACTGGTCATAGTCTGAAGGCTCAGCAGTTCACTCTTAGGGATTTGGTTTCATTTGCGAGTGCTCTGAACTTCTGAGCATTCAGAGGTGTCTCAAGTCAGGCAAATAAAAGTTCAGAATAGAGAGGTAGTGACTTGCCTGTGGAAAGTTTGTTTGAAGTAACTTGTCTATCATCAGTGTACAGTTTTGCAGCAGAGACAGGGGCCAATTTATGTTTGCTTATTGTATTTATGCAGCTATCATTTGTATTCCTGCACTATTCACTAGACAGCTCTACAGCAGATTTGCTAAAACTTTTTCTAAATCCTAGATGTTCTTCTGCACATCTGTGAACATGTTTGCCCCATGCACTGAAGAATGGAGAGGAGAAAACAGCAGCCAATTATTTCACCACTCACTCTTGTAATGCACATGTTCAGAAAGATTAAAGTTCTCAAAAGCTCTCATAAAAGCATCTAAATTCCTATTAATTTTAATGCCAATATAGACAACTGCCTAAATGTCTGCTCCATAATTACCTTTGTGCATTTGGTCTGAAGGGTCTCTATTCAGTAATGTTTAAAGAAAAAAAAAGTCATAAAAGCAGTTTTGTTAACATAAACACAATCCCAATTTTTCCTTGGTTGTCAGTAGCTACCATTGAAATTACATCTCATGGTCGTGCACAAGTGGCACATGTGAGTATACAGGGGAGCTTTGTCCTGTTTAGCAGAAGATGAGTAACAGTGAAACCTTGCTAGTGTGAACATCAGGGCAGGTTACCTGAGCTCCTGGTATGAAGCACAGAGTTGAAAGTCCACACTGAACACTGTGTTGCCAGATTTTCACAACTCACATGATCTGCAGCAGCTGGGTTAAAATCAGTGTGACATTTTGGCAGCCAGAACCTACAGCCCCTCTCTGCAGCTCTGGCCCATTTCTTTCCTGCCAAAGCCCTCCAAAGGTTTCTCTGCTACACTTGCATGTTCATTTCCTATATTAACATACTCTTAAGGAACAGCTCCTCTTAAATAAATGCTTATTTAAGCATTTTCTGTGCACCTAGGAGCCGACAGACGGCTTTGTAGAGAGTTAGGCCCTAAAGAGCAGCCAAAAGAGGCCGGTGTGATTGTCAGTACCTTGAAGAGCTGCGTGAGCACTTTCTGTGGAAAGAAACTGGGAGACAGTAGAGCCTTCTAGGACTTCTATCCCTGTGGTCCACCCCCCAAAAACTATAATATCTATGCTTCTGAAATTTAAAGCAGTAGCCTTAGGCATACTGGAATTGATAACTTGGTACGGCACTCTGAATTTGGTGGTACCACTATCCATCAAATACAATAATTAAATCACATTAGTCACTCAGAACATAAAAGAGTAAAAGACAGTGACTGAGCAGTGTTCTATCCTTCAACACATATTCTCATTTTGACTCACCATTTATAGAACGCAGCCTTTGGTAAGACTCAATCCCACTGACATTACCTCTAAAATAGAGGTTGAATATAAGTGATCATTTTATGAGAGACGCTGTTAGACCTTGCTGCTGTTTCTTGTAATGGATTATCTCTTAATCAGTCTGCAGTAATTTTAGCCTCATGAGCAAATGCATTCTAATTATATGCAGCTAGCGAGAGTTTCCACTTAGTACTGCAGCAAAAGCGGAGATTTTAAAATCCTGCTCAGTATTTCAGTACTTTTGAAAACCCTCCAATGTTCACCTCCCAGCCCTCTTGGCAGGTGTGCAAAGAACATTTATGACTTGTTACTTGAAAGTTTTGTTGATAGAACATCGAATCCCATTTTTTTTTTTTTTTGGCTTCAGACCCCATTTCTATACTGTACCCATTTCTCTACAGGAAAAAAACTATGTCTGAAACATTAGTCAATTCCTACCCATTCCACTTCCTTTTTATTTGTGCAGATACTAGAAAGAATATTTACAATAATCTGGAAAACATGACTGATAAAAATGAGGTATAATTAAAGAGAAAACAGTAGTATCTTAGAAACAGATGAAAAAGCAGTGCTTAGAGAGCAAAGGACTGGAACAATGCCACTTCAAAATTCTCTGAAAGTGAGCATCCAGATGAAGCTGAGGCAGCATGTGCACCTGGCAGCAAAATCAGATTTTCTAAGCATAATTTTTGCCAACATTTTACTCTGAAAGATCTGTTATTTCCTGCACACTTCAAACTAAAATAATAAATGCTTGCGGAAAGCCAGAAGAAAACTTCTGACACTCTGCAGAATCTGGCATTTGCTCTTGGTTTTGGTTGGTTTGGGGCTTTTGTTGGTTTTTTGGGGGTGTTGGAGTTTTTTCTCCTGGATTTTCTTTATAACAAGAATTTTCTTTTTAAAGAAATCTGCTCTTAGCAATGGTAAATGACGATTTAAATAGACTGTGGCCTTCAAACCAAATCATATCTGTCTGTTTCCAAGGTCCCTAATGAAGTGGATGAAAGATCCTGAAAAATCTCCCCAGGCCATGATTTAATATATTTACTGTATATTAGGAAATATATGAATGTAGCTTTATTTTCTAAATATTTTCATCATGCTTTTTGAAAATACACTAACTCTTGTTAGAGTTCATTATCCTTGATATGTATATCCTTGATATAAAATGGTTATTAAATATCCTTGCTATTTAATTATAATTTTAACTAGAGTAGAATAGAACAGAGTAGAATAGAATTTCTCACGCTAGTCTAGTTCTATGAAATGTTTGATTATTCTAAAGAGCAAAAAGGTATTATTTTTTATTTCAATACTAGAAACACAGGGCCTTTAGTACACTGACGGCATTGTTACATCATAGTGATAGAATTTATGTTTCCTTTGTTAATCCTGCCAGGTTGTAATGGCACAGAGAACAGACTGTATAGATTTGATGGCTGGAATGGGAAGGGTAGTCTTTTAAATCCACTCAGCAGCACACAGCAGAAAATAATGGGGGTGCTTTTAGTGATGAACAGTGGTCAAGAGCAATCCCTCTGCCTTTATTCCATGTTAATTGTGGTCATAACAGATTTGCTATGCAGCATGAACCTTTGATACAGAAGAACTATGAGGGACATGGACAAAGGCCAAGAAAGGATGGAAAGAACTGAAAAGACAAAATTGGGCACAACATTTAGGTTTTGTAAAACTACATTTTACTAAGTGCATATGTTTGTTCCATATATATCAGCTGGAATCAAGCAGTTTTAACATAAAGAGATTTCACAATATTACCCTGAAGCACATGTAGCAGCTCCCTTTGGCCCTGTTAGACCTTGGTGTCAGCTGTGGCCAGACACACAAGAAGGGTATTTATGAGAGAACCAAACAGTAATTCAGCCAGCAGTGTGCAAAGCATGGTATACAAGAAGAAATAGTTGAGTGCCCAATATTTAGCAATATGATGTGGTAAAGGTAGACAAACCAACACCCATAAATTGTGCTGGCAAGTCTAGATTAACATATGGAAATAGAATCTGATTTTTCAGCAGAGAGTACTCCCCATTTCTAGGAGGTTTTGTGTTAGTTGTAGCCACATCATTAGCCACTTGTGACGTTGAGAAAAAAGATATTTTTGATAGCTTTTCCTAGGATTGATCAAAGTCTCTCTGTTTAGAGTCTGATTCCTTTAATCCCTTTGCGTTCTAATATGATTTGAGTCATGAATTTCATTACTTTCTCTTAATCTTCAGCAAGGAACTTAGTGTCAGATACTGTGTACCACCAAGAAAACTGCAAAGGTATTTCTTTCAGATGGCAAGGCCACATAAAAAGCTCCCGTTTCACTTTGAATTATTTCCTTTTCACTAAAAATGTGCTTCTACAAAAATGTACTGCCAAAATTATCAAAATGGCAGAGCCAAATTCTCCCACTAACTGCTTCACCATGTTCACTATTTCATTTAGAATGAAGGACAACAAAGCCACTGAAGAATGGTTCATCTGTAGCTGAACAGTCTCTTTTTTGCCTTTCACAGCTCATGTCAATCTATAGCTCATGCATTCTGGAAACAAACATTTCTCCCAATAAACATTTTATTTGAAAAAGCATCACGCAAAAAAGTGAGTGAAAATAGAGAGTGGAGTAGTAACAAATATATTTTGAGAGCTTATCTTCTCTAGAGATTCTGGAATAAACCTTTTCATACCTTATCATTATTGCAAGATATTAATCTGTCCTGCACCAGAGGAAGGTTCTATTATTTAGGCATTACATTCACAGATTAAGGCTGCTTTTTTCCTAGTGCTTATGTGTAGCAAAAGATCTCAAGAAGTAACTGAACTATATCTCTCATGCTCTTGTTCCAAACGTTTATTATTTAGCATCTTCATGTCTCACTTGTCCTTCCATCCTTCCATCTCCCAGCAAGTTGTTTCCCAAATCAGGGAAGTAAATGCTACTGTAACTATTCTGCACAGGATCAATGTAAACTCCATGCAGAGATACTAAAGACCAACATGTCTGGGGAAGGGGAGTTTTCAAACTGGGTCTTTCATGTTATAGGTCACTTCATAATGAATGAGTTTGGAAAATACACGTGATAAATAATACTCATATATAATGAATATAAAATCCATGGAAACCTGATTTTGAGTAAAACAGAAGAAAAGTAGGGATACAAGCACCAGCAGCATAGGCTATTTTAGATCTCTTCCATTATTATTTCCTTACCTTCATATGTTTTCAAATCCCTGACATAGATGTATTATTACTTGCACATCTTGACGTATCTATTTTTCTAATAATTCTAATTTGAAGGAGTCTGATCATTTTGTTAAAGCACAGAATCATAGAAGGGTTTGGTTGAGAAAGGACCATAAAGATGATCCAGTTCCAACCCCACTCCCATGGGAAGGGACGCCTTCCATTAGACAAGATTGCTCAAAGCCCCATTCAGCCTGGCCTTGAGCAGTGCCAGGGACAGGACATCCACAGCTTCTCTGGCCAACATGTCCCAGTGTTTTATTACCTCAGAATACAGAATTCCTTCCCAATATCTAGCCTAAATCTACCGTCTTTCTGTTTAAAGCCATTTCCCTTCACTTGCTGGTTCATGCTTCTGTTGACACAGGCCAGGTTACAACTGGTTTTCTGGATTGCAAGCACACATTGTTGACTCATATCTAATTTTTCATCTACAAAAATCCCATTGAGCTCTATTAAAATCCATAGTTATTTTATCTTTTTACACTGCTAGTGCTTTAATACAATTTATTGACAGCAAAATAAATTTAAATACATAGACCTTCTATGAAATATTGCATGATGCTCTCAAGTCCAGTAAGTAAAACCACTCCTCCCAAGTTTGTGAGTAACCTGTATTTGTTACTCCTTGCAGCTTTTAATGATCCTTTAAGAACATGCTAATGCCTCTGATAAAAGCCCATTAAAGATCACTGCTCAAATTATGTTGTTACTGACCACCTTCTACAATAAAATTGCAAAGAAGAAGAAATATCACATGAGCTGCGATAAATGTTTACATAGCAACAAAGAGCCTTTGCTAGTGATGACTAAACAGTAAGTTGCCACCTGCTTGATCCAAACATATGTCTTTTTCTTTCACACCAAGTAGAGTTCAGGCACTTTAGAAAGTCATGTGAAGAATTTAAATACTCAACTCACACTTAAGAGTAATTCATTTACTACTTACAAAACGAAAGGTAGTACAAGGATCTTGCAGAACTGTGGATGAAACATTTTTCCCAACAATGTGACTTAAATGTTGATGCAGTAAAATAAAGTGAATCCTATCCTTTTTCTGCAAGGAACCAAACCAGAACACTAAGTTACTGACACACAAAAAAGTGAAATTCTACTACTGTAAATATAATGAACATAAATATGTTTTTGCAAATCATTTATTTACTGAAGAGACTAGTTTCCTTCCATTATTTTTGCACCCTTAATGTAAAGAGAAATAAACCTGTTCTTCAAAAACCTGTCAGAAATTTTTGTCACTCAAAATTACTAGAAAACAGATTAGCTATAGAAATATGAACTTGTGGTTAGGTGTGAAGTATTACACTCAATTAGGTGTGAAGTATTACACTCAATTTATATGTTAAGAACATGAGCAACTTGCTACTGCTGTAAAGAAGGTTGTAGAGTAGCCCCAGTCTTAGTGGTAGAATAATTTGTTTTATTGTTTTTCTTTACTAGCATTAAGATACACTGTCACTAGTCCTTTTCTTAAATTTCTGTCTCACTTCCTAGTACCTTCAAAGGCATGGCAAATACTTACCTTGTGTGCATCCAGCACAGGGAATGTGTACCGAAGGCAGGACTCTCAATACATTCTGAAGGAGAGAGGCAGAGTACGCACATACACGTCTTTGTTGCAAAATGGTGACCTGGTGTTTAGATGGTAGTTTGAAAGGCAGATAACTCAAAACAGTCAAAGGAAACAGAACTGACATTGACAGGTTGTCCGTGGCTTCAGGTTAAACCAAAGCGAAAATGCTGAACAGGGCATGATTTTGAATTAAACAGAGATTTCCCTCTAAGCATGTGAAAAAGGGAATCTCACGGAAGATTTGCAAATCAAGGCTACATTGTGTGTTTGAAACGAAAGTCCAAGGCGGATGAGGTGTGTGCAGGACTCCTTAACGGAACCTCCAGAGTTTCTGACCCGGTTTCCGTGCCCCCGCGGGGACCGGCTGCCCCCGGCGGGCGAGCGGCCAAGAACCTCTGGACACTCACTCTGGACCCCATTTTTAGCCCTTTTAAAGACAACTGTGAAGGAACAAGCTGCCAACACGACCCACAGACCCCGGCGAGAACCTCCCGGCATCTCACCGCCCGCCTCCCTGACCCGACGGGGCGTGTGCCGCCCGGGGAGCCGGCAGCGAGCGGGGCACGGGCTGTGCGGCGCCTTTCTGCCCTCAGAAACTCTCCGAAGGGCTCCAGGTGCCCGCAGCGCCCAAAGGCGAAGGGGCCCACGGCTGTCCCTGGCTCTCCGACGCTGTCGGGGGCGGGGAGAGCAGCGGGAAATCGAAAGTGAAGCGAAGGCAGCGGCCGGCGGGGCATCCCCGGGGCCGCGGCAGGCGCAGCGCCGCTGCCCGGCGGGGTCAGAACGGCGTGGGTGAGGGCGGATGCGCCCCGCCAGCCCTCGCTCCCGGGCCGTGCCTTCGGGGCGCCGCCTCGGAGCCCGGGCCGCTGCTGTCGCCCAGCTGCCCATGCCCCGGGCAGGGCAGCCGCCGGCGATGCTGTGCTGCATGCCCGGCGTGGCTTTCGTGCCCGCTCTGCTCGTCAGCTGGTCCTCGGCCGCCTTCA
>VZRN01006297.1:330443-364013 GCA_013397935.1 Dasyornis broadbenti | reverse complement strand
TCGAGCCCCTCGTCCCCTACATCAGGTGAGGTGCGGGGCTCGCGTGTGTGACCATAGGCGTGTTCGGAGGGGCTTCCCGAGCCTCTCTGGGGTCCCCGGGAGAGGAGGGGCAGTGGTGGCGGGGCCTCCCTGTGACAGGGAGGACACGGGTGGCGCTTCTGGCACCCATCACACCTCTAGCACCTCTGAGAGCCACAGCACCCAAACGCTGGAGACACGATGGAAAGAACGTGAAAGTTTTCTGCCGCAGCCAATGCAGGCCTGATCCTAGGAAAACTAGGGTTACGTGGTGGAAATGTAATTTTGTTTGTATAACTCCAGAATGAGGCCAAAGGGCACCAGATGATGACAGCACTTGAAGCCCTGTGATGACTTTTGCAGTACACACATCCCCACAAACATACATTTTTAATATTTCACTATAGGACCAATGAGTTTAAATTACTTCCCAAGAGATGCCTGGCATCTCTTTTCTATAACCCTAGTCATTTAAGTGCAATTCTGTGTAAATGGTTCTTTATGCATGACTTATGTTAGCATTTAAGTCTAAACTATGAAAATGCTAGTATTTATCTCTCAATAGATTAAAGATTAGCCAGAAATCCAGGAGTGTCTCTGATATATAGAAGATCTAAACAAGATTTTAAAATACATCTTTCAAGACAGATCTAGACCTAATTCCTTGAAGGACTTTTTGTACATGCATAATTTCAGAAGACTGCTAATCTGTTTGCCACATACAGAAAAAATTGATTAACATTTAGGGTTTGTCATCATACGCAAGAGCAAATGATATCACAACCCACAAGACAGCTGAGCTTCATTCAAATTGAGCCAAAGAAAGTTTGGCTTCATGCTTATATTAGTAAAACTTTTTAAAATTCTCTGCACAAATCTGGAAAGCTCTTGAAAAGCCTTGTTCTTGTACTTGAACAAATACCCTACTGCTCATCCTTGATTACATACAAAGCTTTGCTGACACAAAAGTGCTTGTGATCAATGCAATGTATCCATTATTAGCCAGGAAATATAAAACATTTTAAATAATTATAGATAGTTTGAGTTCAGAAAGATTTTGAGATCCTGTATAAGAAATTCAACAAATTATGTTTCTTATGTTGAAGTCATGCCATAGAATAAAATATATCAGAGAATGGGATTTTTTAAATGTGTGCTTTTGTTTGTAGTTAAGTTTTTGACCGCCCAAGTATCTTAATTGTGTCATTCTTTTCAAAGGGAGAGATCAAAGCTTAAAGTCACAACTGTATAACTGATGAATCTATCACAGCTGCAATAGTTGTATCAACTTAATGGAATAGCTCCCGGAAAACATCATTCTTATCCTTTAGTTACAGAATCACAATAAATGTCCATATACACTAAAAATACCCAAACTAAACAAAGACATAAAAGGCTGCACTGGTGAATCCCAGTCACATTTCAGGCCCTCTGCATTTACTATTTAAAAGTCTTGTTTATTTTACATCCTTTTAACACCGCATTTGGACTAAGAATATACATTGCCTATTGCTGAAGAATCTGCAACAGTTCTAAAGGCACGTGGTCTAAGCATAAGAACTTCTTAGAAGATGCACTTGGGAATAATACAAGTTCTCAGGCCAATAGTCATACCATAGCTCCTATTTTTAATTTCCAGGTCATTGCTTTAGCTGAAGAATCTCAATCATGTGAATGAGAATGTGATTTTGTAAAACTAAGAGTGACAAAAAAACGGAAGAATGTTGCAACATTTCAGTTGTGCAATATCTTAAAATTAACTATAAAAATTAAATAAGAGTTCATATGGGGAAATTCCAGTTCCACAAAGGAGAAGAACACTGACAAACTTTAGTTAACACTTCTGTAATTCATATATGCATTCCCCAAGTACTCTGTGTATGACTGGAAGTAACATAAATTTTATTTGTTTACCATGTAGCAGCTGTCACAGTGAGAGACCACACCTAAATTTGTTATTGAGGCTGTGCTAATGTCTCACCAAGTAAACCACATAAGTACATTTCTGGGTAGATAAAATGAATATTTTGTGTTTTCCAGCAGTTGAGTCCTAAAAGATGACTAGGTTGTGCCCAGATTAGTTTTTTTACTCATACTACTCAAAATCCAAACTAATTTGAATGTGCTGGGATGCCTGTTTGCTGGTTTGAATTCTCAGGTAAAGAGTAAAGGGAATTTTCCTGAAGGTATTTGCTACCAGTCTATCCCTCTGAAGAAATCAGAATCCCTGTAGGTAGAGGAGAATCTTCCTATTTTAAACATTTGGGACTTTGGTTTGAAGAGAAATAGTTTATGATGGCTCTGAAGAAAATTCAGTTATGATGAGTCTTTGGCCCTAAAATATTTATTCCTTATCTCCTTCGCCTGCTTGTCTTTCTACTCTCCAGAAGACTCTTTTTAGAATTCTACTGCCTGAGATGGTGTCACAAATGCTGTCATTTTCATACAGAGCTCCTCATCTTTTCCATGGTGATTGAGCTCACCTATACACCAACCAGAACAAGTGAGCACATTTTTGTTTCAAATGTGCCATTTGCTTTTTTCTTTTTCATAAAAAGGAAGGGAAAGTCACCAATACTTTTTTTTTTTGCTAGTCTTTTTTTCCACAGCAGCAGACTAGAAGAAAAATGAATATGAACCCAAGTCTTCATTTAGCTTCAGGGATTTTTTAATGAAAAATACAGCATTAAAAAGTTTGTGTCCTTAAAAGTGCGGTACAGTACTTTACAAATAGATTGTAGATGTGATAGAGTATTTCTGGTATGAAATTTCTTTAAAACATAATCTAAGACTGTTGAGTTTAAAAATCCGCAAGAGCAAAAGTCACCTACAAATCTCTAGCTAGAGAAAATATTTTGTTAAAAAATGGAGTTCAGTGCAATTTCAGGTTATTTGGATTGCTCTTATGTTGTGTTCCAAGAACTCCAAATGGCTTTCTATGCGTGTGCCAATTCCATTCTCTTCTCACCTAAAGCCCTTCAAAAGCTTTGAAGTGATTACAGTCCTGTACTTACCACAGAGCAGTTTCTGATTTGAAAAAGTCCTTGAAGATTGTCACAAGTGGCCCACTTTTTAAATGGGCTCCTTTGTGTTAATGAAAACACTCCAGAAACAAAAGGAAAAGATGAAGTTCAAGGTTAAAAAATGGGCTAAACGAAACATGAATTAAGATGATTTTCAGGTGCGTCAAACAAACAAACGAAAAAAAGATTTTGTTTACTGTTTCCGTCAATTTCACTATCAAAGAGAAACAAGAGCAATACAGAGTACAAGCTGGAACAAGTCTTCAGAAAGCATTACAACAAGAAAATTCAAGTTAATATGGATTCCTAATGCCTGAGAAGTTGTAAGAACTTGCCTAAAAGCCTGGTCCAAACTTCCATTGTCTGAGAATTTGGAACCAATCTAGTCAAAAGAATAGTCATATGAATTTTCTCTATTTTTTTTTTGTATCAACTTTTCATAGAAAAGGATCCTTCGTTCATCCTAAGCTTCCTCCTGTTGATAAATCATCTTTGCAACTTTAGTTATGCAAGTCCTTTGTAACACAGAAGGGGTTGGAGAGCAAATATTAATTTCTAAAATAATCAAGTCATTTGAGATGGTCATACTCTTCTGTCCTGAACTTCACAAAATTGTCGAAATCCTTGAGAGTGATTGCTAAGTAGAGAGCGTTTTCTCTTTTCAGTGTTGAGAGCATTCATGCTGAGGTCATTTTGTCTGTACTCAGTGGTAGCTTCAGAACCTTAGCACTGAAACCTAATCCAGCCTCACTGCTGGAATGAGGAGTATTCATCTTCTTGAATTACATTAAAAAAAATCTCTAGCTAGTACCTACTTGTCCCTTGATACACAGCAGCACAGAATCGACACAGGTTGGAAAAGACCTCTGAGGTTACTGAGTCCAGCCTGTGGCAGAACTCCATCATGTCAGCCAGACCATGGCAGTAAACCCTGGCTTTCCTTTAACACTTCCAGGAATGGTGACTCCACCACCTTCCCGGGCAATCCATTTCAATGTCTAAGCACCCTTTCTATGAAGAAATTTTTCCTAATATCCAATTTAAAGCTCCCCTGGCACAACTTGAGGCCATTTCCTCTTGCCTTATTGCTTGTTACCTAAGAGGCCGATCCCCACCTGGCTACAGCCTCCTTTCAGGTTGTTGTAGAGAGCAATAAGGTCAGCCCCAACCCCCCTCTTCTGCAGGAGAACCCCCTCCAGCTCCCTCAGCTGCATTTCTCTTGGGATTTCAATTGTAAGTCTCATTTCTGTTTCACAGGTCTCAAGTAACTTTTAATTTCTCTCTCTCTCTGCTTTAGCGACACTGGGACTAAACCTCCGGAGAGTGGCGTCTTTGGTTTTATGATTAATATTACAGCCCTTTTAGGTATGTATAAGGTATTTGGGTTGAACAAAGAAATGAGAATTAGCAGAAGCTGCCTGCTGAAATTGCCGAAATGTATTCAGTATTCTGCAGAGAAACTACTCCACAGCCAAATGGTAGAAACTGGTAGATGTCATACCTAAAGTCAGGTCCCTAGGAGCGCTTAGTGTAGGCTTAGAGGCACTTATGTCTCTTCAGAGCACATCATCAGGGCAAAGCAGTCAACACCTGGAAATAAAAGGGGAAGAAAGATGGCAAAATTACTCTGCAAAAACTCTGTCTTTGATAGAGGGAAACTTTGGGTTCTAAGATGCTGCAGCAAAGGGAAGAACAGTGTTGAAGCAACACCTGGTTTTCTCTGCCGTGTGCCTACTTCTCTACACAAGGACTGATGTGAATCAGGAAGTTTAGCATTTTCTATTATCTTCTAGAGGATGGAGGACCAAGAGCTGTGTACCTCTGTATACATGAAGTTATTATGGCCTTAAGACAAACTAAAAATCATATATTTTACCTTTTCTAAGAGCCTCATTCAGTCACACTATCTTGGTGAATTTCATGTAACCTCCTAGTACCTGGGCAAAGTTACCTGATTGATTTTTCCAACTGTACATAGACTGAAACCATGTTCTGTGCTATGGAACTGTGGAATCCAGTCTACAGCTAGATGTACCCTGAGGAGCCACGATTTCCTAATTCAATACCGGTGTTTGCCAGGAGTGAAGTGCATATTATAGTCATGCATGCAGTGACTCTGCAAAAAGGAATGAATTCTTCAGACCATCCATGATAAGGAGATATAGTTCTGGTACAAGACTGCATCTCAGAGCAGAATAAAGCCTCCCACTTCCAGCTTATGGTTCTTATCTCCCTGTAACATCTGTTCCTAATGTGGAACGGCAATGTCTCTGTGCCCAAAACACCCAGGAGAATGGCATTTAAATTTGTGTTTTTCGTGAAGTGATGTGCAGTTATTTCTAGATAGCAATAACGTGCAATTTTAAGATGAAGTTAATGTTAAACTTCTATCTGAAAGTTCATCTGAAAATCACTACCTTTCTTCTTCATCCCAGTAGAGTTAAAGGTAATATTATTTCTTGTATTATGCTTATAATTTTATTCTGCATGTCATGTTACAGGAAAAAGTGTTAAAATGTAAGCAATATATGATCATTGAACAAAACACTTTTTTTGTTTTTTTCAGCTGTGATTACAATGTACATCAGATATTTATTAATAGAGAAGCAAAATGAGTCATCGCACTTTGTTAGGCCTTCATGCAATGTGTTTACTTTATGTATTGGATTGATGGGCTGCACTGGAATGGGCATAGTTGCAACTTTTCAGGTATGACCGTCAATTTCATAACAAAAATGAATCTGAAGTTGTTTTACCAGTTAAAACTTCAACTAATTAACAGTGATTAACATTATTTCCATGTGGATACTTGGAAAATGGAGTAAGAATGCCTCTCTTGCCTTTTTTTGGTAGCTTTACAGCGATAGATTTGTTTCTTCCCTATATACGAGAGTTTTCGCTCGTGCAGTTATGTCATTAAGGGGTTTTCTGTGTGCTTGTCTTGTAACAGGTCTGTACTTCATGGATTTTTTTGCCGGAAATTTTTTATTGTGAAAATTTCACTGTAAAAAGCTTTGCTGTTCCAAGTTTAGTTCACTTATGATCAGATAGGGCAGAATAAGACTAACAAAAGCACCTGCATTTTTGACTGGATGACGGCACAGTCACTAGCAGCATTTTCTACAGAGTAAACTAGGCTTATCTGACAGGTTAGAACACTGAGCACAATATCAGCCTGTTCTTTCGAGTCTCTGGGAGATGGCATAACGATATGTTCAGTCTTTTGATAGGGACATGTAGAATTACTGCTTACTTTGCCAGAAAGGGTCAGAGATCTCGTGGTAAATCAAAATCCACCCCACAGTGTCTGAAAGAAAATTCAATAAATAGAAAAAATACTGAAACAGATTATTCATTTCACCTTTTCTAGGGAGGAAATGTATAACAGGGTAGATTCTGACACAATTATTAGGACAGTTGCACGGAAATTATTAGGACAGTTGCTTCAACCTAGAATCAAGTAAAATTTAATTGGCAGGCAGCTTGAGATAGTGCCTCAAAATCTGTGGAAACAGCTACATTATTTCTTTTAAAGGATGGTCTACCTTGGTACATTTTGTTAAATACCGTTGTGCTTATATTGTGACGTAATAACATACACAGAAACTGAAAATAAAGATTGTCAGGGCTTCAGCAGCCAGTACAGTTTTACATGTAATGGACATGGTATGTTCAGAAAAAAAACCCTTTTCCTTAGGGTGATACCTTGCCCTTTTAAGCTTTGCATCCAGGCAGTGTGTGGGGATTGCAACCACAGGTACTGCAGCCTATTCTAAACACGCTATTTTACTTTTAAATACCTGTTCTCTTATTGATAAGAGAAAGGGGTGTGAGATTTGCTCAAGATCAGGTGATTGTTTCAAGTCAGGAGCTCAAAGCAGAGCTATAATTAGAAATCATTTCCTTAGTATCCAGCCTAGCTCCTCTAATCAGTATATCATGTAGAAAATTTACATTCATGAGCACTACCTGCTAGTTTCTTCAGATAGCAGCCGCTAACCATTGTGCTGATTCTCTTTCCAGGAGCTGGCTGTTCCCAGTGTCCATGACATAGGAGCTTTGGTGGCCTTTGGCTCGGGTGTTGTATACATTACACTGCAGTCTATAATCTCTTACAAGTCCTGCCCACGATGGAACACTTACTTTGTGTGCCACATAAGGATGGCCATATCTGTAATATCATGCGTTGCTTTCATTCCCAGTATCCTTTATGGTGTATCCCACAGTTTTCTCTTTACGTGTTCATGATTTTCCTTTTAAGTGAAATCGTTGCTGATAAAGAATAAAAACGAATGTCACCCACTTAGGGCTCTCTAATGTATATAAATTAGCATGTTCAGACACCATTAATAGCACAAAGATGAGTTTTGGGACTTCTAAAAAGCTTTATCTCTTATTCCAGTAGTATATTTAATAGCAATGTCCCAACATTCTTCACAGAATCATACACCAGTGAAGCTAGGGCAGCTTTCCAAGCTCCTTCACTTGAAGGAGAGGAGGGAGGAAGGCCTGGAAAAGGGAGCCGCTGTTTCTGCAGTGAACCGAACACAGAGAAGTGAAAAATACAGGTGCCATACAAGCCCAAGGAGATGATTTTGATCATATTGCTGGTGCTTGGCCTCGTTAGTTGCCTCCCTTAAAGTCACACTGCACACACCTCCTGGCTTTTCCCGTGGCATGCTGTAGTTAGAGTGGTCTCACTGATTTTATTGGCCTTGGGTGATCTGCCAGTGTTGAAAACTGGTCGCAGCAGATCATCCCATGAGTCAGCCAGCTCCAGCCTGCTTTTGGTTTCAGCAGCTGTGAAAGGGCTTTGAAAGGTCCCTCAGTCCTGAGGGGAAGTTGTACAAACACATCAAGGCACTTACTGTGCACCAGTGGAAACCAACGTGGTTCCACTTCCAGCAGGGCAGGACTCCGCTCCCACACTTCTTTATCACAAAGATGACCTAAGGTCTGGAGTGTCTCCCTTACTGCCTGTGCTCTGAAAGAACCCACAGTCATTTGTGCAGAGACGTGTTTTGATTGCTGCTACCACCTACCTCGTAGTAATGTGTTTCATTTACTTCTTAATACCTCGATTTGACATTCTGGTTGTTTAGGATCTCCTTTGTTACAAAAGGGGAAGGTGGGGGGTTTTTTGTAAGCAGACATTTTCACTTTTACTCACTAATATTGTACAGTTTCCTTTACACTCCTTTCCCCAGTGATTGTGTTTGCTTCAAAAATTTCCATGACAAAAATTGATTGGACCCCAGGTGAAAAGGTAAAATCTTACTAGGTAGTCAACTTACATTGTACCATATTACTTGGGAAATGCTGTTCTATTTATCTTAAAGCATTACAAACATGTCAGAGACTTCAAATAGTTCATTATCATGAACAGATTTGTGCAAGGCTGTTTTCCAGTTACTTCTTTGTTACAAAAATATCTGATGTGTGGGTAAGAAAACTTGTAATGGATGATTAATCTTTGAAGAGTTAGACTTTCATTTTAACTAAGAGTCTGAAAGTTTCCCATAGAAAAAGACTACCAAAAAAAAAAAATATATATTCTGGAAATTAGTTGTTATACTTCATTTTATAGTAAATTTTCTTGAAAATGAACTTGTCTCACAAAACAAAAGTGGACCAATTTAGTTCTGTAGTTTCTCAGGTTTTTTACAACATTGGTTTTCTCAGCTTTTTCACCATTCTTTATTAAACAGTCTTTGCTACTGTCATAAATATTTGGAGTCTGACCTGAAGCACACTAAAGTCAATTTTAGGTACTTGAATTGATTTCAGTGTTCTCAGAATGACAACTGTGAACACTAATTCTTCTTTTTGAACAAACTTTGTTGAAAGGAGGTATTCCAAAACCAAGTTAAATAATGCAGAGAGTGTATCCTGCTTGAAGAACTTAATAAAAGCACACTTGGCAAATGTACTGTGAGATCAATCTCTGCACAGCAGACAATCTTAGTAATACCTCCAGGGGCTTTGTGGGTTTTTTTGAGATGCAAGGATGAAAAAATGGTTTTACCGAAACAGAAGGCAGATTTGTCGATGGCATGTTAAGAAACACTTTGCATTCTGTTTCTGTCATATGACATAGGTTTTCTGTGACAGTCTACTTAAAAACAAAAGTCTCGTCAGGAACTGTCAGAAAGGGTGGCCCTGCATTTCAGTGAGCTCAGTGGCTCTTAGTGAAAGCTTGGAACATGGGCACTTTGATAATCTGAATGTAAGAACTGGAAGTTTTCAGGTTCCTATTATATTCAAGTTATGTTTTGATATTGTGCTAATTGTAGTTTTCTTGCGCTGTCCTTGATGTTACTGCACAAGACTTGGTGCAACCTTGCTAAATACACTTACATTTCTGTAAAAACAAAATGTGAATTGACTTTTATGCAACAGGGTATTGGCATGACGAGTCATAAATCTTACAGGACTTGTTGAATTTACAGAAGAAAATGTCTGTATCATTCCACACATTTTTTGTTTAGCTGCTTTATCTGAAAATTTCTTTTATGTCCCATTCCATCAGGATTATACTTACCATTTCATGAGTGCAATCTGTGAATGGACGGTGGCCTTTGGTTTCATCTTCTTTTTTTTAACATTCATTAGAGATTTTCAGGTTGGTATCTACACGTTTTAGCAGTGACTAAGTGCTATGAGTTTTAAAACAAAAAATGCAATAGAAAATTACCATTCTTTACCTCAGATAAATACATCAAAGCTATACAAAAACAAATTCTACCAATCACAGAACTGATTTCTGTCTATAAATGAGTATTTCCCCCCTTCATTTTAAAACATAAAATTTAGTTTAATAAGTGTCTGTTCTTGCAAATCAATAACAGTCAATGAATATATTCTTCTCATTTACCAATCTTTTTGTGGAAAGAAGCCTTCTAAATGTGACATAATAACAAAATAAACGATGCAACTAAAACTGCATTTCTTTCTACCGGAGGGATTTTATATAATAATCCAATGCACTTCGAGCATTGATAGCTCCTTTCTTTTTAAAAACTACACATTTTGCTATATGTTTCCTCGCAGTGCAAAGAATTTGGAAAAGCGTTGACACAAAAGCCTTCTGGTTTGGGTAGCTGGATTCAGAGTTAAAATATATTTTTCTAATCAATAGCAAACAATTCTATGTCTGTTTAATTCTGACTTAGTACTGAATAGACCATGGCTGAAGGGCTTTTCCATAATACAAAAATAAATAAATAAATAAATAAATAAATTTTAAAAACCCACGAAAATAAATTTTTAAAAATGAAATGAAATAAAATAAAATTTAAAAAGTTAAATTCAGAAGAACAAAACGCTTTGTTTAAAAAACAAGTTGCTCAAATTTACACAACACATGATCTTAAAGGTATATGATTGCCTTCTAAAACTGACAGAATTATTGAAATACCATTCCACAATGTGTGCACCATTGAATGCATCATTTGTGGGGGGAGATATTTATTGTCAATCCATCGCTCTCTGATTTCTGTGTTTGTGATGGCATCTCTTCTATCAGAGGTCAGACTCTTCTCCTGGAGACAGATATTTGCAGGACAGTGCAGTAATTCTTGGAATATCTATCAACAATCCTTGCTTGATGATTCTGCTTCAAAAATATTGAAAATTTAACTAAATATAAATATTGTGAATGTAAAAAATAAGAGAAAGTGATGGAATTAAACTAAATGGAAATGCAGACATTTTACTTTACAAGCTATAAAATATCATGAAATCCAATGTTGGTGTCTGACAGTGACAGAAAGATTTTTTAGGTTCTACCATCTTTTGGTCCTAACCAGTGCTCACAGAAAGCCAAACTATTGATTCAGTAAAAAACACCTGCCAGACTCTAAGACAAATAAGACTTTTTTTCCTTTTTTAAATTTCCCACAGTATTTATTTCACGTCAATACTTTTTTCTTTTTTGTTTCACCTCCTTGTACTTTATGTCGCAGAACTGTAAAATTAACTTATCTTAATCTGATCTTGTTTTGTTTTTCTTTTAGAGATTTTCTTTAAGGATATCAACAGAAATACTTGAAGACTCCTGATAGTGAAAAACAATATTTTATATCTAAAGATATTCTAGGTTTCTTTTAATAGAAAATGTGGCAGAGGGGCAGGGATTGACAAGGTTGTATTAAGAACCAATGCCATTAACTCTGCAACAGCAACCACTGAAAGATTTTTTAAAATCACAGCAAGGTTTCCGCTGCCTTTTAGCAATATTTTGTACTTTTATATGGTTTGGTATATGAAAAATACTGTAATAAAAGCAATATCTAGAAGCACTGGAAAATCATTCAAGGGCTTGATCTCCTCATCTCTTCCATTTTGGACATATCTGTACTTTTTAATTTGCTGTAGTCTGATTAGTAGCATTAGTTTTAAACTTGAGAAAGTTCATTTTTTGCAAACAGGAAAGTGTAAAGAAAGTGGAGATCACTCAGACTGAGTTCCTGCTCGGTTAAGTTGCAAGGGCTGTAGGAGATGGTGAGAGCAGGAGTGGGCATCTTTGTTTCAAGACTAGAAATTTGAAGTTGGTAGATGGCAACACTATGCTACATATTTCTGATACTGGGCACTGTAATGCAAATGCAGATCCTGAGAGAAATTTAAACTATATTGCTTGAAAAATGTTTTCTATTCATCACTGCAATACATGTTGTAAAAATGCACCCCTTTTTTCCTTCCGTGCACTGCTGGCCATAGGAAACATAAAACTGAAGTGGGGATAGAAAGTAAATGTACACTTAAGCATGATGTGCTGAAGAGAAATCTTACTGCAATTTGGTTAATATAAAGCAGAATTTTCCAACCTGTGTTTTAATCTACGATGGAGTGAAGAATGTCTCAAAAAAAAGTCTTTGGGAATGAACGGAAAATAAGAAAAGGCACACATAGTTTTCAGGAGTTTAGAAGCAAATATATGAGTATTATATATATATAAAACTGAATTGAAAAACAAACCTGGAGAGCATCTGCAGTGAAGATAGTTGCTGCTATAGAGTTCTGTAATGAAAGGCTTGGAAAGGAACTAATTGAGATGTCAGATGTTACAAATATCTGCAGGCAAAAGGTTCTTTCATGGACAGATTCACTACCTCCACTCAGTGCATTAACCACTTGGCTGTCAATGAAGTTCTCTGAAAATTACATTTGCCACAATCTATCACAGTTTATGCAGAGATATTGATGATTTTCAGCTGCTAATATCCATGAAATAAAACTAATGTGTGTTTTGGAAAGTGATGTCTTAAGACTAGTTATCTGTGGATATTTCTTTTAATGTGTATTTTAAACTGTATTAAACTCAGCTATTTCACAACCTAAAGAGTTGATGTTTTCTTTATAAGTTCTTCCAGTTAAAAATAGTAAAAGTTTTTTTCACTGACAGATTTGCTTTCCATAGTATTCAAATTATCCCACAAAAATTTGTAGCTACAACCAAGTTAAAAATCAAATCTAGGACTGACTACATGAAGGACCTGTGTCTTGCTGATTGGGCATCCTGTAAGGGACACACATTCCTTGAAGTGAAGGCCATAAAGAAAATGTATATCAACCACAAAAAGTGACATCATGTTATTTTCAAGGCCCTGTTAAGAAAAGACCATATTTCTTAGTGCATTGCGTATTGCTCTTTCATTGCTTTTTATTCATAGCTTTGATAAAATAAAGTATAAGGGGCTTGAAGTTGTTATTTCAAATTAAAGCCAACCTTTACAGTGCTTACAGTATCCTAAAGGGAAGAAAAAAATTTTCAGAGAAAGTGGCTGAATCAAGATCACCTTGTTCTCTGAAATCAACATGTAAATTAAGAGTACTGAATGAAATCCTTCCCATTTTTCTGTGCTTTATGATGAAACGTTTTAATATGAGTTATATTCATGACCAAAAGAATGCACCAATATTGCACCTTTTGTTGAATCTGTTAGGTCTAAGACCTCAATGTGCAGATAGACACAATGGATTATTTCTTTTTTATTTTAATTTGTGCAGTGAACAGCTATCGAAACCCCTTTGGTTATTCTCTGGCTCCAGGCAGATTTTCAGTCAACAACTTCACTATTTTTTTCAGTTGAAATGTGAGCCTACAAGTTGCAAGCAATTGCAGAAATAATATTCCAGCAAGGTATAATTTAGCTGTGGGTGACTCTTCTTAAGTACTGCACTTTAAATTTTTACAAGCAAGTGATCTCTAGAGGTTAGCCCAGATAACATCACAGCACATTTCTGTTGCTTTGCTACAGGCCCTTTTTTCTATATTTTCATATTTCTTAGCAACAAGAAATAGCTATTTTTTTCTTGGAAGCTATGCTAGAAATACTTTCATCATCTACTGTGCATGATGTTTCCTATTTGTCAGCCCATCAGGAGTGATTGAGAAATTCCTTTTGCATAAACTACAGTAAATCACATGACTGTTGCTGTTATTTTTAGCAGTTATGCCAAATCATTCTACTGCTTCCAAAAGTGCAGAACCTCATTTTTCTAGGCTGTGCAGCTTGATCTGCTGATGAAATATCACCATTGTCCTAACTCTGTCGCAGTTCCAGGTCATGCAAGGATGGAGCTCTATCAACTCAAAATACCTAAACCCCCTTTGTCTTAGGACACTGTTACTTGCACTGCTTTTCCTTCCAAAGTGCACGAAGCCAGTGATGACCATAACATTGTGCTTTCTCATAAAGTATTCGACATTTTATTTTCTGATCTGCTGTGTTTGTATAGTGCCTTTCCTGTGACAGCAGCATATCTCTAACAGCAGTACAATAACCTTGATGGCAAGGGCTTTCTTCCTTGCCCTTAATACTGGTAGCAAAACACCCAAGCAGATTGGCGGGACATGTCAAGGAATTTTGGACATTCCAGTATGAAGTTTGTAAAGACATTCAAGCGGTTGGTATTTTAAACTCCTCTGTAAATACAGGCTTAGTCTCAATAGTGACCACATTTCCACAAGCCCTCAGACTTGAAGACTGCGGAGTGTTTGGGGCTGGTTCCCAGCAGTTTACAATGTCCGCTGGAAATATTCTCTCTGGGAGAGCCTGGGAGAGCCTGGAAGAGCTGTTCTCCTCCAAGAAACAGTGCAAGGCAGCATGGTGCTTGTATTATAAGAAGGGATAAAGTTTGTTTCCTTGGGAGATGAGTTAATATCCCTTTATTTGGGAAAAATGTAGGGGATTAGCAATAGGCTTTAATTTATACGATCTCTGTGGCTTTGACTAAAAACTGTCACAACTGGGTCTGTCTTGCACTGCATTTGTGTGTGTGCCAGTGCCTGTGTGGTCACACATGCAGACACAAACAGGACTGGCATGATGAGGCCTGACAGTGTACTTTATAAAAAAACAGCAGTGATTTAATCGTCCCTGGCAATATTTTGGATTGGTATTGTAATGCAGGAGGACCATTTCTCTCATCTTAAGGAGAAAATAGGCAACTCCAACATGTGATATCTGTATTTTTCCCTGTACACAATAGATGGCACTAGCAGACCACATGATCTGGGTTTATTTCCCACGTTCAGGCAAGCAAGCACAGTGGTTTTGTAGGTAGCTTTAGCTGATTTTAACAGTCATCTGGAGGCCCAGTTAAGTGAGTTTTGTATTGTGCCTTTGTGGAAAACAAGTCAGATCTAAGTTTCTTTGCCATCCCTTCCTGCCTTCATCTAAGTAAATATATTTTGCTGCTGCAACATGTAGTCTCATAGCAACTTCAATTTCAAATTAATTTGTCTGAGTCAAAGGAGCCTCTTGCTGCAGTTGTCACTGGCACAAGCTGACATCCAGTTCTCATTACTCTGCCGCTTCTCTTGGGAAGTTTTTCCTACCCTGTTACAAAGGAGGTACATTTTACTCAGTTGCTTCAATAGAATCCTGTCAATTTGCAGAGGAGCATCAGAAGACAATATAGACCTGATTTTCATGAGACAACAATACTGAAAGAACAAGATTTCAACATTTCGAAATTGCAGCCAGTCTGCACCCAGAAAAAGTGACATGCCAGGTTGTAAAAAAAAAATTCAAAGGTAGCTGCTGTATCTCTCTTTAAATGTAATTTGTATGTAAAAAGTAATTTTTTCAGTTATTTCCTTGCTTAACAAAACAGTTAGCATTGTCTTCTATGAAGTGTAGCAATAATCCAGGCCTCTGAACATTATATGACCTGGAATGATACAAGTTCAGCACTCTCAGTCTTACATACACCAGGGTGAGCATGAATGTTTCTCTAGAAACTCCCACCAAATGTTGTATGGATTTTAAAAAAATAAACGTGGAAAGTGCTCTGCCAAAGTGTGAATGGTTCATTATTGATAGACATCTTTAACACAGTAGAACTTTCTTGCTCCATGAGCACTCTCCCAACACTCTCCCAATATCAGTTATAGTATTATAGCGGATTTTAAAGAGTGATTGCCAGTGCTGTCAAAGGTGAAACTGACATTTTTTCGGTACTCCTCCTTGCCAAACAGCTTTAAAATTTGAACACTATTCTTGTATTAGCATAGTTCTTTAGTCTTGAACTGATAAACTTGAACTCATACATTTCATTGTAAGTGGAAGGACGGTTTCAAAGAAGGTTTGTCTGATGAACATCCAGGCTTACATCATGAGACCTGCAGGAACATTC
The DNA here is from genome assembly GCA_013397935.1 of Dasyornis broadbenti. Classification (NCBI taxonomy): domain Eukaryota; kingdom Metazoa; phylum Chordata; class Aves; order Passeriformes; family Dasyornithidae; genus Dasyornis; species Dasyornis broadbenti. The sequence goes on along the minus strand of VZRN01006297.1, from coordinate 348,327 downwards.
TCTGTAGCTCTGCTTTTATTGGAGATATTAGCAGCTGATGGATCTCCATGCAAAGAGATGTCTTTCCTTCCTGTCACACTGCATCAAGTGACTGAAACACATTAGACGGTTTGCATGGAGGTTTTTCTTCTGGTTTGATTTACTCAAGAGGATTTTCTGATAATAAAATAATTTGGGGTGGGTGGTTTCCTGTAAAAAGTTATTAATAGAATTTTGTGCTCATTTGAACTTTCAATAAGATTACACATAAAAATCTTGTCTACTACTTAGAAAGGGTTTTGACATAGGTCTTGCTCTTCAGGCAAAAATATAATGTTCAGAAATTCCTCCTGCTGAAATATCCCTCTTTTCTTATAGAGAGATATTTAGCCTTTGAGGATCCAAATTCAGTAGGAGATAAGAACCTTAACTTGAAGGAAAAGTGATCTTCTTTACTTTAATCAACTAAAATCAAATTCCAAATCTTCTACTGGCTTTAACTGTTAGTATTTCTTGCTCTGCTCAGCAAGTGCATATGTTGTTCACACAGCCTGGGGATGTTTCCTGGATAGCTTCTGGTGTCAGCAGAATAATCTCGGGGATGAGTTTGGAAAACAAGTTATCTCCCGGTAAGCAGTTTGGAGGAGACATCAGGTTCTAAAACTCTGCTTTTTCTGCCTCTGCTCTTGAAACCCAACTTGTTTTCTTACTGAAGAAACAGAAATTGAGAGTTCAAAGTGAAGTATTTAGACCTGAGGTCTCAGAACCAGCACCACAAATACAGCAGGCTGTGGTTCTGATCAAGCTTCTAACGACATTTGATTTGAAATCCAGTGTAACTGTGTGTAAAGAAGATGGCACTGTGGCATGGTCTGAGAAATCCCCAGGCAGCTCTAAGAGTCTTAGAAGCAACTGAGGAAGCAGGAGCCAAGCTTCAGCAAGCACTTGTTTTCTCAGGAGTGTGGAAGCTTTCCATTGGCTTGGCTTCCTCTGGGTTTTGGGGGCACGGAGATGGCGCCATTTCTTATTTCCCCCTTTGTCCTCTGTCCTTCTGTGTTACCTAATACTCAATTCACACAAATTGTGTTGGCAAACAGCTCTCCTAGTATGTTAGTGTTAGGATGTGGTTTCTGTGATTCTGTTCCAGAAATCATCTTTCTTCATGACAGTCAACAAATTAGCCTTACTTGCCTCCATTTCGTGGTCTCAACCTGATGTCTGGGGAATTTGAACGTGTGCAGGTAGTAAGTCATGGATGCTCTCTGACCTGTCTGCAGACCAAAATCAACCCTCAGCTGAGATCCTGCCTACAGCTGGCATGGCTGGTTAGCTCAAAAGTGTTTAAACCAAATATTTGGGGTAATTATAGTATTATAGCAGATTTTAAAGGGTGATTGCCAGTGCTGTCAAAGGGTGAAACTGACATTTTTTCAGTACCCCTCCTTGCCAAACAGCTTTAAAATTTGAACACTATTCTTGTATTAGCATAGTTCTTTAGTCTTGAACTGAATTTAAAACATGCTTACTGTTTAGGGTAGGCAATACAAAATCCTGATCGCTACTTTCCTGGAATTTCAACCAAAAGGAATGGTACAGCATTATATAATCATGTTTTTTAAAAATCAACTTGCAGTTTTACATGGCATCTTGTGTCTGCTCGTGGCAGCCAGAACTGAGTGTTGCCATTGAAAACAGAGAGTCATGGCAGTATATTCACTCCAAAAATACCTTCTGGTTGCAAAAATATTTAACAATGTTAAGACTAAAGAGGAGTGAGAGGAAACTAAAGAAAGACAGGATTGGAAACTGTTCGCTGCACTGTCAGATAAAAATTCAACATGGAAAAATGCACAAACAGACAAATAAAAAACAATTTCTGGGGTAAAAATGCATCGTGAAGACCGCTGAGTGTTCTTGAGTAGGGGGTTGAAGGATGAAAGGGGGTTGACCCTCAAACCACCCAGTTAAAGTCACTGAAAGCAGAAAGCACTGGGCATCAGGCATTCAGCTCAGGACTGGGGACAGATAAGTCTCTCATGGATTTCTAGGAAGAGCAGAAACGCTGCCTTTGCATGTACCTCTTTTGGAAAAGAGATTTTGGACAAGCAGAAGCCTCAGAAACCAAAATCCTAGCAATACCATGGATGGGTTATTGAAAGCATCCCATAAATCACAGTAGCTGCTGAACAGTAAGGCAAAACCGGGAATTACTGAAGTCTTTTTCTTCAAGGGGAACTGGAGATGGATCTTCACCTGGATCACCAGATTGTGCAACCGTGTCGCAGAACCAGCAGTTCCCGTGGGTTTGAGGCAATTTTGTCAGTTACTCTCAAGGCACACAGACTCAGAAACAGCCCTAAAGATTGGAAGCTGAGAGAATGGGTAAGAGAAGAGAGTCCCTGTGTAAAAAAAAATGGGGAAGGAAAAGGCAGGAGTTTGCTTCACAGTCTGGGGAAATGAACATGCCACTTATCGCTGGCCTCAGTGGAAATAAAGAAACACAGAAAGACCCCTGTATTACTCTGTAAAAATTACAGTAAATGACATCAAATTACACAGAGGAATCAGGAAGCTATTTTCCTGCATCTTCTGGATCCTAAGGATCTATAACTTGATAGGTTTCTTAGGAGTAAAGTTACATTGAAACTGCAGTCCCAGGACCTGAAGAAGAGGTTCCTACTCACAGATTGCAGCAGGAGGATTTCCCCTTTCTGTGGATTTTCAGTGTAGAATTTGGGATAACAGGAGGTTGTGCTTGCTTGTAAATGTCCTCATGTAGCTTCTGGTGGGAAGGCACCAGATTGTTTGGCAGTCCCACAGGGAACACAGGGGAGTTTTTCCCGGCAAAATCACAGACTAGAAGAGGAACAGAGTCTCTATAATGACGCACTGAGGAGACAGCTACACAGGAAAAATGGTTGTGGACATCTGCTTTTGTCCCCAGTGTCATGTAGAAGACTCTGAAAATGGTGTCGCTGTGGGGGCAAGGAGGGTTTGCTTGACTGAGTTGGGTTATCCATTGCCAGCACCTAAGTGATGGCTGAAATACATCTCAAGGAGTCATGGGAAAACTGAAATCTAAGTGAGGAGCCCTGTGCTCATCACTGAAATAAAATAAAAAAAAAAAAAAAAAAAGAAAAAAAAAAAAAAANAAAAAAAATAACCCCCCCCACACAGTGAAATTGGAAATACAACAGATCCAGACTTACAAACCTCTGGTCAGTCTAATGAACCAGTACCGGGCTGGGGAGAAGGGAAGAGAACTATGCTGATGCAACTGGAAGAGCCTCAAGGTAAATGATCACTCACCAATTAATACGTAATGAAGTCTTAAAAGACCTGTTGATGATCAGGAGGACAGACACTCGAGCAGAAAGTGCTCGTCTATGAGGTACCCCCACAGGAGACACCTCTAAACCGCTGTTTAACAGAAGATAGTGCTAATCTGAACCCACTCCTTAGTATAGGTTTGTTGCTGCCCTTATCATTTCTTTTTGGGTTGTTGTGAATTTTCAGTATCGTTTTCTTTAAACAAGGGAACACATTATTCAGAAAGTGCCAAGTAACATCTTTATAATTATTATGAAATCTCCTATAGAGCGTTTCCTGTTAATTTTCATAGTGTTTTGAAGAAAATTCTTTTGAAGGCTTTTATAGGCTCTTGTCCAGCATATCTGGGGAGTCTGTTTTTCAATATCTAGTTTTACTCTTTAACATTTATTTATGGCCACTTCAGTGCCTCTACCTTCCTAGGATTGTAAAATATTTTTAAAACCTGCTTACTGATCGTAGATTTGCACAAATTTGGACAAAGACTGGCTGATTCACCAGTAATTAAGGCATAATCACAGAACTTGTTCCTAAAACAACTGCATTTACTGCTGGTGTTCTTCTCTGCAATGCTGAGTGTGAAGAGGCGCACAGAGCTGGCTTTGTCTGGGCTGCCTACAGCTACACCAGACACACTTTGTGCAGGGCACAGGCAGGAAGCTACGGAGGCTGAAGTTCACAGCAGATATTGCAAACAGGATGTGAATTCCAGTGCAAGTTCCTTTCAGAAACCTAGTCATTTTTGTCATCTTTTTCCTCACTGTTCTTTTTTACTTTGTTTTTATACCTGCTTAATTTTAAAAGATTCCAGTTGGTGACATCTTTTTCCCCACCCACTTAGCTACGAGCCCTTATCAGGGCTGCAAAGTAAGATCTGGAACAGGAATAATTTAGGCTTCTGGTACTTCCTGGCTGCTTTTAAAAACCAAAGTAGCTGGCGACTTCTTTCATCTGCATTTACAGTGCTGGGAGCAACTGTTTTTATAATGGATCCTCTTAAACTTGAAATACAAATTCAACCACACTCTGAAGTGTCTATTCCCTTGGAATTATGTCATGTTTGCTGCTGCTTTGGATTCTACATATTGTTCATGGTAATTCTTCCTCTGGCGCAGCAAAAGCTGGTTCTCCTCTGCCCCTCAACTCTGCACATAACACACAGCTCATTTTTTCTTTACATCCACTTCCGCACAGGGACGGTGCTGCTTCAAATAGGGCAGGATGGCTGAGCCCCTCATCCTACTGCCCAGGTACCCTCAAGACATTCCTGCAGATCGTATTTCAGCTGACATCTGGCATCCCACACGGAGAGAGAGGATTCTTTGGGTGAAATGTTCTCAAGCAGTAAGTACTTAAAGGCAGCTGGAAATTGGAAGTATATGAGGGGTCTCCTGCTAAGTAGGACACCTCTCTGTAGGATATTCCAAAAGAAGGCCCTAGGAAGGAAAATTGTGAAGTGAGAAATTGTTTGTGTTAAGGTTAAATTGTTCAGAAAACAAGTATTGCTGTTAGTTCTGAATTAGATCCTCTGATGTTACATCAAGCCTTATGACCCTTCTTTTAGTAAAAAACTGAGTTTGTTGCTTAACCTTCTGGAACAAGCCTTGAATTCCTGAATTCCATTGTTTTTCAGAGGCTGTGGTTTGATTCCCAGAACCAAAATGAATCTGATTCTTGAGCTGGCATATACCCTTAAAGCATTCCTAGATCAGGGTTCTGAAAAGAGAGGCTTTGGTTTCAAAAACCTCTTGCACATTAATGGGTTCCTTATGAGTGATAATGGTGCAATTATGAGAGATGGAGAACCAGACTGAGCAGTTGCTCTTTTCATGTTCATTGGAGGGGAAGGAGTAAACATTGGGGGGCCCCAAATTTGCCCTGAGGAGGAAACCAAAATCTTCTAACCATGCTCCATGGCATCTGCCATGTTAAGAAGGCTGTTTACAAGAGGGCTTATTCAACAACATCGAAATCCTGTGGAATCTTTCCACTCTGCTTGAATTTAAATCACATTCTGTTCCTGTCATGCTTATCTGCTCAATGCCTTTGAGGGACATTTGCAGAGAAAAACCACTGCTGACTATTTTTGGTTGACAGCAACTTGTGAGGCAGGTAATCAGTGTTTCCAACACTACTTTTATCTCCTGGCTGCTGGAGTACTCAGTGCACAATTGGTACCGCTGGGCTGTGCAATTTCTGGTTTCTGTTCGTCATCCCCTGTCAAGCAGTTGAACGCATTAATTAAAATTTGGATCCAGTTGTACAAATATCATTGTAGGGCTTATCATTGACCCTACACATGTTTGAACGACTGGCCATGAGTTCTGTGCACTGCTGTGAAGCAACGAATGAAAACGAGCTTCTCCTGGAAAGAATGAGCTGCCTGTACTGTACCATGACATAACAGCAAGGGTATCACAGAGATCAGCTCGGCTGGCACCGTGTCCCTCGGCTATTCACCCTGACAGACTGCGTTAATTAGCAGATTACAGCCGGCACTCCATTTATCATTGTTTTCAGTCCCTTACCCAGAAACGGTGCTTGATGTGCAGCAAAACCAATAACAAGCACTCACGTGTGAGAAAACCCAGAGCCAAAGGTAAAATGAGTTTTGTTCTCATTTCCACTCTGCCAAAAACTGCAGGCTTCATCGAGAGCTTGCTGCTACCTTCATGGCAAGTGTGGGAATGCCCAGCAGGGCCAGCAGGCTGAGACTTCAGCAGTCATAAGGCTGCAGATGTGGAAGCGTGGGACAGCTCTCTTTGTCAGTTCACTCTGCACATGTGACTCCTTATTCGGCCTGGCTTTTGGAGTTGTGTCAAAAGCATTTCTGACCTCATAGGTACCTATCAGAACTACCTAAATATGTGCTGGACCATGCATGCAGATTCATCAATAAGAGCTCCTGGACGGAAAATTTCAAAGGTGTCCCTTTTTGTGACTGATACTGCTCCGTCTGATGTTATCTAATTAGTAGAAGCTTCTCTTGGTTTCATGAAATGAAATCTCCAAATGCTTGTTTTCTCCCATTTTTTTAGGGTTGTTTTTTTTTTTTTTTAAATCAGTCCTGTGTTTAAAATTATACTAGAGAGTGGCAGAAAACTAGAGAACAGATATCCAAAATCCAGTGTGCATCAGATGTGATGGCAAAACCAAACTCCACAGACTTACACTGTGATTATATCAGATTGGGTGAATTCTTTGGTATGCCTGGATGAAAACTGCGAGTTCCTGTCTTCTGGAGCTATTTGGGGCAGCAAGGCTTCAATATTCTTGTGGCAGGAGCCCTGGAAGGTTGCTAAGCAGATGGGCTTCCTAGTCCTTGCCTTGTTTTAGAGGGGCAGTCTTGTTGAACAAGGAAGTAGCAGGGAAAAAATTCTCTCTGGTTATGTTAGATATAATCCCATGCCATTCAGTGCCAAACCTTCTGTTCTTGTCACAAAGAAGCAAAGGTAGGTGATATTTTTCTCATGAAAATCTGCACTGTCAGTGACCAGTATTTAATTACCCCAGAATAGGAAAGTACTACATAAGAATTATTATTAAAGCCAAGGAAAGTCTTCCCTGGGAATGAGGGGTTTTTTGGCGGTAATAACACAAGGCTACCCCTCATGACACAAAAGAGGAAAGATGTCCTTGCAGGAATCACTTTGGGCTTTTTGAGGAACAAATGGCATCAGTCTGAGCAGGAAAGTCCATTTATTCTTAAAGAATACACCTAAACCCAAGAACTTTTCTGGAGGCAGGCCAATCAAATGAAGAAAATCAAACTATAAACTCTGTGAACTTTATATGATGCTGAGATTTGTTTATTTCTAACAAAATGGAGAAAAAAGAGGCAGGAGCACCTATCTTGTAACATGAACTTCAAAGCGTAAAGTAAATATAAAGCTAAGAAGCAGGCAGGCCCAGGAATCCAAAACAAAGTTTGTTCAAAACGTGAGCAGAGGCACAGCTGTCACAATGCTGACCTAGCACTCTTCGGGTTTCAAAGGCAAGTCAAGCCCATCAATATTTCCATATCCAAGTAAACCCATGCCCAGTCCTAGCTGCAGACACTGCTCTCGTTCACCAGAGAAAAACACAGAATCCCAGTTGTGTTTAGAGATAAAAATACCCCAATGAAACCCAATCAACCAAACAACATGTGAGCAATGGCACAGTGAAATCGTATTTCTGCCTGCTATATAGAAATCAAATTGGACTTAAAAGTTGTTATAATTTCAGTTATGATTTGGAGAAGGGATTCCCAAGGAGAGTTTGTGAACCACCAGTCACCCACAGCAACCCTCAGAACCACTGATGGTCCAGGCTCCTGACAGACAAAATCTGCAGGTTGGCAATAATTCATTGCTTCAACTTTTGAAATTATTACAGACTTGGAATATTTTTTCTCTCAATTTTTTTCATAAGAGCTAACTTTTTTCTTCAGTCAGTTAAGTATTTCCCTGAGTTTGATCCACAGCATGCAGTTTAGGAAGCACATTTTTTGTGTCCTTACTGCCTAATTGACTATTGCAAATTGCCTGCAGGAAACTTAGAAATACGACAGGTTTTTCATGGGCGACTAATGCTTTACCTGGAGAAGACAGGCTTTATTTTGCACTGTGTATGTAATTCCTTTTTAAAAATGGGTGAAAGTCTACACAGTGCATTTCCAAAATGTTAATATGCTGACAGATCAGTACATACAAAAGCTGAGAAATGAGAATTTGAGTGATTCACTCCATTTAACTGGAAAGAGAGTTTGCTCCCTGAATCCTCGCCTCTTTGAAGTTAGAGGTCAGCAGGGTTATTTTCCACAGGCTTGCTGACACATGAAGGAGGACAGGTGTTTCCATGTCTGGCCACTCACAGTGGCAGGAAGGATGGAACCACGCTACATTGACAACCTTAGGTCACCAAAACAAGGCTTCAGCTGTGGTTTTGAAGAAGCAGAAGGCTTGGATGGCCAGCAGCAGCAGCAGCAGCAGCAACAGCAGCAGCTAATGAGAAGCAGAGCAGGGGGCAGCCCACTGTGAGATGGATGGATGGACGGACTGATGGATGGACTGATGGACGGACTGATGGATGGATGGATGCAGGGATGGATGCACAGATGGATACATGGGGCTGTCTCCAGTGGGCTGCCATCAAACTGTGGCTGGGACGGACACCTGTGGTCTCCCAGCTGTCAGAAAGGTTCGTGCCGCTTGTGACAGCTCAGCACGGGAAGGACAAAATCCCACAGAGGGACCACTCTTGGACACCAGGAACACAAAGCCAATCTTCCTTACTGCTGCCTTCATCCTCTCTGCAGTTCATCACTGCAGCAGGCTTGGCTATTGTAGTGCAATACTGGCGTTAATTCTCCTCTGAGCTCCCATTCTTGCTCCTTGTTGCTGTTCCCAGTGCCTTCCTGACAACGCTTAGCTTGGTCAAGCAGCCCAACCGCTCTATAAATCCCAGGTACAGCTTTGTTCTCTGCAAGTTGGACCAAATGGCAGCTCAGAATCTGGCAGCTCCCTGCAGCCTGCCTGCAGGCGGACTCCAACTTCTCCTGCCGTTGGTGGATTAAAATCAGTGGGAGGTAATTATTGTTATTTTTAGCAGAAAGCAGAGTACAGGAACCATAAACTGGCTGGAAAAGTCTGAAATGTGGAAAATCTGAAATTATACAAAGGCTTATTTCCAGTCCTCAGTTATTATCATAAAGCAGCACAATCTGATTCTCTATCACTAAAGCTTTCTTACTGACTCATCTGCCACATTTCTGCTGGCACCTCTCAGCTTGTGTCCTTGGTCCAGGGTTTGTATCTCTGATTTAAACAGTAACAAAGGAATGCAAGTATTTCAAATTTGAATTAGTTTGGATTGAATGTGAATTTTAGAGCACTTTTGGACAGACTACCTTTTAAAATAGGCGAGGGAAAAAAACACAGAAACAAGTCAAAAAAAAAGAACCAACCCCGCTGCCAACTTCTAAGTTCAGTTTTCTGCACTGAGGTGGTTGTCTGTCTTCCGTCCCACTCCCCCTCACGCTGTGTATTTACTCTAGTATTTGTAGCACCTCTTTGAGGGTAAGTTCCTTATGATTTTGCTTTGTGGAAAACTACATGCCAGCTTTAAAGCTTCTACAGTAAGTTTTTATTTATGACTCATTTGTACCAAAACCAGATACTTTTGGAACTGAATGCTGCCCAGTTAGGACATCTAAGGAAAACAAAAATGAAAATTTAATATTAAACCTTTTTAGAGTTCCTTACAACGATCTGACAGCAGGAGAGCCCCTGCCTGACATGATAGCTAGAATTTCATATTTTGCCATATCCTCACCTAACTGTATTGAAACAGTCAGACATGGTAATTCCTATTTAGGCAGCATGTCTGCACTTTTGCAACAGCTTAGGCATTGTTATACTTGCTATTTTAAAACAGGTGATACCAAGAGAATTTTTGGAGCAGTCACCCTTTGGCCACGCGTGCTGGTGTAGGACAAAGGTTTGCTCAACTGCAGCTCGTATTTCTGCCCTGCCCTTACCTACAGGGCACCGCAAAGAACGTTTATCACGCCGGCTTTTTTCAGCCCAGGTTACTCTCTCTCCTTCTGTCTTGCCACGACGGGTGTATGACCAGAACAAGCGATGGAAAGGATGAAAAAGTTCATACCTGCAGCACCCACAGTTCCACTTTTTCCTCGAGGCTTTCTCACCCATGTGGCAAATCATCTTCTACATAGAGGAGAAAAGGAATGAATGCAATAATCAGTAGAATTTTGTCAGCCAGAAATGACTTCCAGTGTGCAATCCAGTCCATCCTTCTGCAAGTGCAAGCCTTTTTTTACTGCAGGGACGCTGGGGAAGTTAACAGGCGGATGTTGCAGATCTTATAGTGCTGGTGTTGATAAAGACGAGAAGGACTCACTTAAAGCAGGGGAAATCACATAACATGAATCAGGCAACACTTCCATCCCTGGCAGGGCTCAAATCCAGGCTGGATGGGGCTCTCAGCAACCTGGTCTAGGGAAAGACATCTCTGCCCAAGGCAGAGGCACTGGATCTTAAAAGTTCTTAAACCTTTGCTTAAAGGGGTGATCTTAAAGGCTCCTCGCAATCCAAACCATCCCGTGATTCTCTGACTCTATGATATTTCCTATTTCTATGTTTTAAATATGAGGCATAGTATGGGCTCTCTTGGTCATTCCTCTTTGGTAATAAAATGCTCCTGGATTAAGTGTGGATTGATCTAAAAAGCTGCATATGTAGAACAAACACAAGTCTCTCTACTCTTGTTTTTGAATTTAAGACAGGATTGGGATGAAAAAAAAAGCCAAAACAACTCACAGCATAGCGTAAAGAGAATGAAATTCAAAATATCTTCATTAAAGCGATATTAACAGCTTTACACAAATATTTCTCCCTGACCATAAAGATTTGTAATATGCTAAAGGGAATGTGACAAAAATAATTGTGTTAAAGTTTCATGTAAATCAATTATACCTCCTTCCAAGTGGCTTTAAGTTTTTCAAAACCAGAAAACTGGTTAATCATGTTCTTTCCAGAGCTTTCCATTAAATCTTTCAAGCACTGCCTTTGTCAGACAAATTGAGCTCACTGAATGCAAAATAGCTGCACAAACATAGATGAACATCTTCGCAATTGTGGAATTCAAGCTATTGCCCCTGTAGTGCTCAGACAAATGATGCAGAGTCATGCTGACAGTTTTTGTGGTAGGCCTCTTGTTTGTTGGTTTGTGTGCTTTGTTTTTAGGGGAAAACTGACTTTCAGTGTCTCCGTGGTTCCACCTGACCCATGAGAGAAAAGTTGCTACCATGTGGGCCATATGTCACCACTGCTGTGTTTAATTATTTTCTATCTTTTTTCCTCATCAAGAATCCAAGTTACTAACCATGTCAGATGGAAAAATACAAGCTTACTGACGGCTGCAACTGAGTTCTGCCTCTGAGGAAATGCAGTTCTAACACGTTGCCTCAAGTGCCTGCCTATATGTTTGGAGATGGCCAAGATACACAATTTATACCATTCAGGCATTCTTCAGACATTTGAAGTGGAATAGGATTTTCTTTAATCCTAAATTTGCCCATTTTTCCACTCCACCAGCCAAAGAAATGTGTTTAGAGGATGCATTGTAGGTGCCTGTGGTAACGGGGTATATTTATCGGGGCATCTGTTGTTGCACCTTTTTACTGCTCTGTCAGAAAAAAAAATTTCCTTTTATTACAATTGGAGTTTTCAGTTTTCTGTCAAGAAACCCCTCCAAAATTCAGAGAGCCTTTCGGTGTGTACTATCAGCGCCAGAAAATAAAGTTTTACCAGACCTCTTCCCAACATCTCGTTTATATGCATCACTGCCTATTTTTTATTAGGTGTTATTTGGTATCTTTTCCACACTATCCCTCCTCACACGAGAGGAATGAGTCAACTCTTTTCTCTCAGTCTCTGCTGCATATACGTATTACAAATTCAAGCCAAAACTTTGAGACCATTATGCATTTTTTCCCCCCTAAACATACAAGCTGTAAATTGTCAGTTTTAAAGCTACCTGTGCAACGGTACAATCTGAGATGTAAATCCGAGAACACTGAAACCTTTAAAAAGTACTATTTTTAAAAAATACAGAAAAAAAAACCCCAATGGATTTTTTTTCCCCTAACTTTCTCAAGAAAGAATTTTGATTCAGAAGTTTCAGAAACAAATCATCCCAAGCAGGGCACCTGGTCTGTAATATTTCATCCCAAAGGCTGGAACATGTCAGGTCTAAAAACCTGCTCTAAGTGGGTCTGAAATTTTTATAAACATTTTCCAGGCAAGTTTCAGGAACTGAATGCAGGAGATGAGGAGAAGCACAGAAAGAGGGGTCTAGGCAAGTCAGTGAGGCATCAAGAAGGAGCTGGAGGAAGCAAAAGGAGCAGGTCAGTCTTTCCTCTCCAGGAGCTCCAGTCATTCCTATGAAAGAAAAATGAACTGAAAAATGACTCAAGCTGCTGCAACCAGCTCAGATTCACCACCACAGTGTAAGAGCAGGCAGGAATTTCAAGAGGCATCTTGACCAGCTGCCCTCAGCTCTGACATACTTTTTGGAGGTATGGATCAACGCTCTGGTTTAGAGAGATAAATATTTTCCCTGCTATTGCCATGGGACTGTTTATGCAAATTAATGTCAAGCAGAAAGGGTTTAGAAGGAATGAAAAACACGACAGCCTGGAAGACAAAACACCAGGGGTAGAAGAAATGAAAGAGACTCAGACCCCTGAACTTTAGCTTCTGTTTAACCTCACTGACACATTTAGCTATGGGGGAAAGCAAGCCTTTGCTCATGATGTATTCTTTGCCTTTTACTGAAAAAGCTTTTACATGTAAGACACAAAAATCATAGAGAAACACTGAGAAATAGCAGCACTGGTGTTTCCTTATATTTGCAGTCAGCTGTAGGTTCAATTTGTAAGTATGTCAACTTGGAAGCAAAATGGAGCTGATAGTGCTTAAAGCAGCTGTAAGTTTCCCCTCCCCACACAGCAGAGAACCAAGAGGAGGAGACGTCTCTCCTTGAAAATCAAACATTTTCAAAAATACTTATTTACTCTGTTCTGTCCAGCACTTTTTTTTTTTTGTCATTTTTGTTGTTGTTGTTTTGATTCTTTCCCTCGTTTCTTCCTTCTTTCTTTCACATGCAGCACACACCATTAACAAAGAGAATTACAGGTGGCTTCCTGAGGAAAATGGTCCAGGACAAGAGGAAAGGGACAGCAGCCTTAGGATGTTTTCTGTTTACAAATTCTTACCAAGAGGCTTCTGTTCCCTCTCTCGCAACTTCACAAAGCTGTCTTGTCTTGAAAACAACAACCAAACCACACAATTATTCTGCTACTACTTTTCCAATATTACCATGAAATAATTCAAATATTGAATACCCTAGTTCTTGGGGTCTTGTGTTGTTTTGGGGGGTTTTTTGGTTTGTTGTTTGTTTGTTTGGTTGGTTTTGACTTGTATTTTGTCAAAAAACAATTTTTGCAAGGCTGACCTAAGATATCTGTGAGTTCTTCTGGGCCTCTTGGATGGAAGAGCTAAGGAGGAGGAAAGCTTTTATGTGGCTTTGCCTTCCCCATTTCATCTTTCCTGATCTAGAACCTTCTGATCTTGGCTTGTGCCTAAAGGCAAATAGACCAAAGTGTAACTGTGATGGTGTCAGTAATTTTATGGAAGGTTTCATCACAATGTACCCCCCTCCTTCCCAAATCTTGAGTAAAAAACCACTATAAACCAAAAACCATTTCAGAGCAAGGTGAGGAGAAGCCAGAAAATGGTTTGTGACGGCAGGAATTACGGGGAATAGTAACGTGTATTGCCATCACTCCCTGACTTGATGAACTTCCACTGGGTATGGTTAAAGGCTCTTGGGAGAGCAGCAAGGGAATTTCTGATCTCTGAGAACACCAAAGAAGTTTACTGGGGTGGTTTCCATCAAATGACCAGCTACTATAGTTAAAAACCAAACCTGCCATAGCTATTTTGTTAATTCTTTGTTTTTTAAGAAAAAGAGTAGTTCTTGTAGACAAAAACCTCATGTAGGTCACTAAGGTTGCAAAAAAATACTGTGTAAATGCTGTCATACAACCAAACCAAGCAAAATTATTCTGCCGTGAATAACATGTGGTTACCATTTGTTTACAACTTAGTCCAGCGATCAAAGCAAGCTAAACATTCTGCTAAATGCTTCACAGTCATTTTACAGAGAGCACAGATTAGGGGAGGTATAGCCAGGATTTGCTCTTCTGTTGTCAGCAGTGCTGCTGAAGCTCTGCCCCCTGTGCCTGGGCATCAGGCAAGGTCCTGATCCCACTGCAGCCATCCTAACATCTCAAAAGAAAAGAAAGAAGTGCAATGAATTCCCTCTTTGCTTCATTGAATTCTTTATGAAAGAGAGGATTTAGAAAGAGGAGTGGGATCCGGGTTTGACAACACATCATTTTCTTAGTACACAAATGACTTCAGATCAGCAATTGCAATTTGTCTGGAGGATAAACAGGGAAATGTTTTGCACAGAAGAGCTGTTGGAAGTGATGTGCAGAGGGGGAATGTCTGGTTGCCTGTGGAGGCTGAAGGCTTCAAAGCCAAGTTTCAAATATCATCTGTTTTCACTATAACACTATGTAACAAAACAAGCCTCAGTGAAATTTTCATATAAGTGGGGGAGAATTTAATTGTTTTGTTTTTTTTTTTTCACTGTCATTTCTTCTCTGATTCAGAAAGATGTTAGAAGGAATTTTGTTTTCTTGGATCTTGAATGTAAACAAAGAATGTGCACTGCTCAGGAACAGATGAAGTGTTACACATTGGAACAGAAACTATAAACGTGTTGGGAAGTCAGGAGTGTGCATGTGAGAATGCGTATGCGTGGATGCACTTCTTTGTGACATGAAAGAGCTCCTGTAATAAAAACTTTCAAAATCTAAGGATAAAGATTCTGTCCATAATGAAGGTAAGCATCAATGAATGCTTTTTTCTCCCCAGTTCACTGTGGTTTTGTATGTAGGCTAGAGAAAAAAAAAGATCAAGCAAAACTATTAAGTGAAGACTGGCACTAAAATGAATTTGCTATGCAAACATAAAATCAGAAATGCTGTCTACCCTCTAGCTAAGCTGAGGTGCCTGTGTTATTGGAGAAAGGACATTGGTGACAACTGCTTCCAACTAACAGACACAAAACCTGGAACGGGTGAGCAACTGACAGCTGATCATGAGTTTCTCTCCTGTGACAGGGCATTCCTCTTGGCAGGTGATTCCTGTGTGATAAGGAGTCTCACACAATTAGGATACACACTGGAAAACGGCCAAAGTATGGCATCTGAAATTGTTTGGCTGCTACCTCAGTTGCTTGTGTGACATTAATTGTGGCTCTAGCTTGATTGTGTGCTCAGTGTGTGAATGAAAAGGGGGTTTAGCTGCCCAAAGAGACAGACTAAAAGCTGACACACACACACACACAAATCACAACCTCTTCTCAAAAAGGAAGCCCATTCAGAGGAAGGTGGGGCTCACAGCTCCTCAGGACAAGTTTTGGGGTCAGCAGAGCCCCGCTGTGTGTCATCTGGCAAAGCCCGCTCCTGACAGCGTGTCCATTGCTTATCACACTGTCCTAGCAAAGGCATCTGACAAAAGAATGCGGTGTCAAATACTTGGGTAAGATTGAGCAATTCAGCCCCCAGGAGAGGTGGGATTAGCAACACAGGGAGCAGCAGCCAGCTGGGGCCTGACCATGGGTAGCTGCACTTGGTGCTGCTGGTGGCTGAGGCTCAATTCAATGCTGGGACCTCCTGTGGGGAGTAACAGCATGAAATGGAGCGAAGGGATGGATGCCCAGGAGGGACAGGTCCTGGAAAAAACAGCAGGTGCAGGGTGTGCTGATATGTGTGACGATACAGAGACAATAAATGAGATGGGAAAACACATCCCTAACAGGAGAAAGACAAGCTCAGTTATGCAACACTCTCTGTTTATACGGCAAAAGGGAAGTTGTACTCCCACCTGAGTTCCTGAGGAGTGCCTTACACAACACCAGCACAGCATGGTCCACTAGTGAGCACAATACAAATAATTCCCAAAGAGAAATGTCCTATTGTTCCTGTCCTCTCTGCCAAAGCTTCAGTCACCACAAAAGCATGGCATCTCTCCTGATCCAGGCTGGTCACATTTTGAAATGTTTTCTGGTAACCGTATACTCAGAGCACGAAGTTCAGGGAAATGAAGAGAATTTGATTTCCTAGGGAGCTCGAGCTGACTGGCTTTGGTTTCTGAGCTACAAGTTCATGTGTGCATTTCCTACAGCAGGGCTACAGAGCACACAGCTTTATGCTCCTGAAAAATTCTGTTGAGGAGGCCTAACCTTAGGGGAAAAGCGTGAATGAGTATTGGGTTACACTTCTTTGTGGCATGGACCACTTGGGGTATAAGAAGGGATAGTTAGGGATGTTTCAGCTCAAATGCTGTTACAACATCTCTCCTTTTAACTTAGTTATTTTTATCAGATCCATTTTATTTATTTTTTATTTATTTTTATTCATTTTTATCAGATCCATAAGAACCCTGCTCTTTGGGATGCCTTCCTCTCCTCTCTACCCAAATGTGACTGAAACCAGCCAACAGGTTCTGAAAGCTGAGGGACACTAAGAACAGACACATGTAAAAAGTGATGGTTTTTCCATAGTAAATCAGGCTAAAACACTTTTCACAATTCAAATACGCAGAAAGCATCGCAGAGTTATCCTGTAAAATGGCTTGGTTTCAAATACGGTAAAAGGCCAGCTCGACAATGATTGAAGAGCAAGGATGCCAGGAGGTTGGAAGAACAGCAACAAAGCCTCACATTCACAACAGAAGGCAAATACAAAAGCTAAGTCAGAAGCAAGGTGAAGCTACAGTAACAAAAATACTACTAATAAACTCCCACCCATGATATTTTAACTGAATTCAGCTGCTTTGAAATTACCTTCTTGACAGATGCTTTTGTGCAGGCAGGCAAGCTTTTGACATCAGTTCCCTACACCACAACAAACACATGACAAAGCATTATGAACCATTTCTCACCTAATCCACTTTTACAAAAATACGGGCTGTCTCCTGAGGGAAAAGCAGTGATGAAACAACTGAGAAAAAGACAACTCATTTTCTCTGTTCATTTCCCTCTCTACTTCTGATCTACTTCAAAAAGTGAGCTGGATCCAGAAGCCCAAACGATCACCTCAGCACACAGAAGTGCTCTCTTCCTGAGAACACTTCTGAGCTGTTGGGAAGTTGTAAAGAGAAATCAATAGTGCAAGATGTTCATTGTGGACAGTTCAGCTCTCACTGGGGAAGGATTCCTCATGTCCAGGAAAGGCAGGTCAGACTGTGCTATAGGAAATCACACCAGGATTACGTAATCTGCTGGGGGCATGGAGTCAACTGAACGCTAGAGATCGTTTGCTCGAAAGCAAACAGGATAATCACAATTCTTAGGAGAACTATTATTTAAATCGGGCCTCGGAAGTTTATTTCCCCTGTCCAATTCCTCACAGCAGGCTGGCTCACAAGTACTCAAACTCTCACCGCTGCAAGTGACTTAAAGGCTAAGTTGATGGTAACCACCTATAAAAAGAACTGCTCATATAAATGTAAAAAATTACTCTCAGATCCTTTGCTCTGCCCTGTATTTTCAGAACTCGGATACACACTCTGTCCAGTAAAAGACTAGCCTAGCATTCACTTTACTACAACTTTTGATTCTACAGAGCAGGGCAGAAGGCCATAATGAAGCCCAGGAAGGGATTTCTGGTGCACAACATGCTAGAACATATTAGAGCTTGAGAGGCAAAGAGTACATTACCTAAATCAGAGAATACTAATATTTACCATTTCATTCCTTCAGGGAGAAGGCACCAGTTTTGCAGTCTGAAGCAAAGAAAACCAACTGTCTGCAAAGAGAATGTTTATTCAGAATTTTCCTTTCCATCCATTAATCTGAAAATGGGAAATATACTGAATGAGAAAATAATCCATTAGTTTAAGGTCAAGACATAGCCCTACCTTTTTTTTTTTTT
>VZRN01006297.1:282440-330422 GCA_013397935.1 Dasyornis broadbenti | reverse complement strand
GAACAATCTCCTCCTCTTTTTTTTTTTTTTTTTTTTTTTTTTTTTTTTTTTTTTTTTTTTAAAGGCAAATAAAATTGAGCGCTTTGTGTGACATCTGTCCTCACCCAATGACGTGCATTTTAATTTAGGGCCATTCAGACTTGTTTCTTCGGAATGTGACACATCCTATGCTAAGCTTGTTTCTGTCACTCATTTTTTGTCTGGCATGAGGAATATTAATTTTCTGCTTAGTTACCCTCATAATGAACAAGCCCATGGAACTCCCTTACAACAATATTGTATTAGCAAAGTTAGCGAGTCAAACACAAAGCAGGAATACCCACAGCTGCCCGAATTAACAAAAATATTTTTGGAAGCACTAACACTTGCAATTTAGTGAACATCAGTCTCTGCTTGTGGCTGGAGTGAAGTCCTGGTGGCAGGAAAAGGGACTGTGGGAACATTGCGGTGCTCCTCACATCTTCCCTTCAGGCACTCAGTGCTGACTTTTAGCAGAGACAGAACTGCAAAATGAAGCAATCCAGGGCCCCGGTTAATGTGGCAGCTCCTGTTTTGCTTGCAAAGTGGCCTGAACGGAGACACCATCACAGGAAGCATCAGGAGAGCAACACTTGGGACACCAGTGCGGGCACTTGACCTGCAGGCATTTCGGACAACAGGGCGCCAAATTTTCTGAATCAGAAAATACACGTCCCGTTCTGCAGACAACTCACGTAAAACTGTTACCTTGGCTCAGCTTTTCAGAGAGAAAACTGGATCTCCAGAAAGATTAAGCCCATGATAAACTTCAGTTTCTTGCTATAGAACACTGTGGGAAGCAAAACTGACCTGATCACACGCAGCTCAAAGTGCTGACCTTAGTGAGATTCTCTTTTTCCAAGTAGAGGCTATAGTTTGCTATAATTTTTTTTTTTTCACAGAACGTCAAACTATACACTTACTCACTGGTGTAAATAACACACACTGGAAAGAAAAACATGAGAGAGGAAGAGAGTCAGCTTGGAAAAAGAACCATCAATTTTCTTCTCAAATGTAGCTGAACAGAAGACTTGAGAGGGAACAGATTAATGATTACAAGTGCTAAACCAGGACTTCACTTTAAAGTTATTATCATGTCCAGATGTCGGTTTTGCCCTTGACAGTTTTTTGATGCTTTACTAACAATAATAAAGATATGCATCTAGTCTGAGGGCATCTACATGCATTTAAAATGCCTGTAATACTGTTAAGAAATTGACCTTTATGCATTCTGCACTCCCATTCACCTGCAAAATGAGGAATATGGTGATGGATTAAAAAATTTTGTTTAAACAAACAGTATATAATTTACTAGTACTACATAATTAGTAATAACAGATGCATTCAATAGTTATTCCAGCAGTAGTTTTCATGCCTACAAATTGTAATACTGCTCCAGATGATGAGTTTAATTACGTGCAAAATTCAGGTATATTAGCTGTGTATTACTGACACCTCTTAATGCATACTGTATCTTCTAAAAGCTGTTGGAAGCTTGTAAAAATAAAAGTCTCTGGAAAACGGACTTCTTCCCTTGACAGTATTACAGATATCTGATTACTGTGCTGCCAAGCTGAAATACTCCCTCCATCTTCTATTCCAAAACAGATGGCAAATAACGAGCACCTTGGAATATTCTCCGCTTATTTAGCTTGCGGTTAAGGACTTTCCAGCTCTGGGTTAGCAGCACATCTCTAGAAAACTGCTGCAGACCAAGGAGGGCCAGCACAGCTGACATAATTCAGCCTCAAACCAACCTTCCCATATGTGATAGCTCCTCGTGTCAGCATGTCCCAAGCCTGAACATCTCAGACTGAATCTGGCTACAAGCTAAGAGTAAAGGGATGTGCTTAGGAACAGAAGAGCTTAAAGAGGTTCCAAAGGCAGTGGAAGCACGACGGCTGCTGAGACATTGAATGTAAAAAGGGATGGTTTAATCATTTTTCCCCCCTGGTTCCTCACAATTCAGACACTTGGATTTTTTCTGTGCAGGGTGTCACCACTCAACTGGGAGAAGAGACACAGTGACAAGACTTTTCTTAATCTTTCCGCAAGTCTACCAATGTTGGCCTGTTCCAAAGTAAACTTCTACCCTGAAAAAAACCTGCAAGTCTTAAGCAGTTAAATTCACAATCCCTAATAATGAAATTGTTATTCTGTGACATACTCAATTACTGATTAATTATCCCTTATTTAAAAAAATTACTGTAGGCCAGATGCTTTCTTTTTCATTCCACATAAAAGTGTATCTGCAGAGGTGTAAAAGAGAATTGATTTTAAGGTTTTTTTTTCAGAATAAAATTATTTTTACACAAGTTTCTTCAGGAACTGAAGCTATACCTTCTTAGATGTCTTTTGATAACCTTGGTTATTTCTTTAGAAAAAAATTAACTACTCTGTCTCAACTCAACTCTTTAACATGCTACTTCCATAGAGGTTCATGTCAGTTCAAAAGTACTGAACATACAATACTCATTAATTTCAGCCTTCCTTAACTTTGCTTCTTAGAACGGTGGCCATGGGATATTCAGTTCCCCTGTAGTCAGAGTGCCATCATGGGTTAACTTAAACTCCAAACCCCAATTTCCAAAACTCTTCCCCTTAGGCTGGCAGGTTGATGTAACTTCAGAAAAATTAGTTTGGAGAAACATGAACTGCAGAGACTTCGGAATAATTTTCATTGTCTTCTTTAAAACAAGATACAGGAATAAAATAGAGCCACAACTTCGGTTTACAAAGGATAGCTTTATTTATACAGATTGCTTAAATGAGTTTTCAAATATAGGTTTTAAAAAGTCGTGTTTCAATATATACATTCTGAAATAACATTATCACATTTACATTTGAAGTACTTATTGCTAATATGTTAATATTTGCTGTGTTTTACCAGGTGTTAACTATTAAGTATTTTTGTTTAAGTGTTCAGTAGTAATTAACCCATCATTGAAATGCCATCTCTAGACATCTATACTTTTGTAGGGATTCAGGCATTAATCTGATTTACAGGTTACAGCATAAATACGTCTGCTAGGCTTAAATGGGAGCCATGCTTAAGTTAGAGGGGGAAAGAAAAAAAGAAGCAGGTAACCTACAGAAGAGGCATAAATAACTAAGAGAGAGGTATTGACTGAGTCATAAAGGCTAACAAACTCACATATCTGGAGCTTCAGTTTTAGTCTTCTCTTGGTCACAGGAAGAATGTGAAATACCAAAAAGTTAATGACTGCCTGGCACACAGCATTCTGGTATAATCACAACAATCTGGGGAATTCACACAGACTGCAAAGGATTTCATGTGGAACAAATTGTATTAAAGAAGATTCTTTAATGAAATATCATTTTTGAGTCACGGAGTACATGAAGTAATTTTGAGGGGAATCTTCAGGGCACATCGGGCTCTTAGTGCATTTCTTTATATTGTTCCTCAACACATGCCTCATGAGGTGGCAAGGTACTTTTGTCATTATACAAACTGAATTTTAGCTTCTTTGCTGAAATTCTCTGCAAAGGCACCACCTTGGAGGTGATTTCTCACCCTAAGCAAGCTGCTCAGCCACAGCTTCTTTCAAGTAAAGCCAACAGAAGTCAGAAAGTTGTTTCAACAGACCCACATAACAGCGAAAAAGCAGTGAGAATCTGGTATTCCATTAATAATCTCCCTGTCCTTTGCTTTATTCCCAGTGTCATTTCCAAAACAATCTTGCCATGTTTGTAGCTTTCTACAACACTGCAACCTGAATTTGGTAAATCAACCCTTCTAGAGTAGGAGTTTCTTAAACAACTTCATACAGACTCTAACATGGCCCTGAACAGCAGTATATGCTTTGAAAATAGATTCAAAATGGGTTTTAATGTATTTTTCACTTGTATTTTAGTTTTTCTCAAATCTGAGTATCACTGATTTATAATCACTATAAGAGAGCTGACTTACATGTAATTCTTGTTGCATCACTGCAGATACAGTACCCTGGGAAAAAAGTTCAGTTCGTCAATGAAACATTTTCATTTTCCAAAGTTAATTCACCTTTAAGTTATGGGGCAGAAAGAAGGCGACTTAGGATAAAAGTGTTACACAGAAAATCTAACAATGACCAGAATGCAGTTTCAGAGACCTGGAGGTTTAGAGGTGTGGAGTTTTTAGAGCTCTACAAAGTAATTTCAGCAGAATCAGAAACGAATCTGACATGGTGCAGCATCAAAACTGCAAAGATCTCATGATTCATTTTCTTGAGGGAAGGGTTCAGGCTGAAACACAGTGCCTGTTCAAACTTTCCAGAGGACAACACGGAGGATCTTAGCTCTTAAAAACGCTGTCAGATAAACCACATCACCCATGTGATCCACGTAAAACCACTGTTTGCTACAGCTCCAAACACATGAGCACTTAACGGAGGCTTCCAAAGGCTGGCATCAGTCTCTTCAGTCACTGAATGAAGATTCACTATCAGAACTGTCTTCTGCTTTGCCATCATCTCCCCAGGCAGGCACGGGGGCATCTGGGGTCCTGCAGGCAACAAAAACATTCCATGTTGCAAATCCAGCTGAGAACACAAGCAACTCAGCACGTAACACCACTGTCCTTTCACTACAACTGCAGGCACTTTATTTCCACAACATTTGACACATTAACTGTTTATGGTTTACAAACTCACACCTTAGCGGTATTGCTTCACCTACAACTGAAAGGCAAACACTAGAAACTGTAACTCACTGGACATCAAAACTCTGTAGACACCAGTGTGAATGCACGCCTTTGATGCCATCAGAAATGATGACAGATCATTAAGAAGTGGCAAACACTTGTAGAAAGAGTTGAAAGCAGGCAATAATGATTAATTCAATTTTTTTCAATCTTCAGAGGTTCTAGGGCTGAAAGGAACATTCTGTACACCATTGAGCAGTGTAAATAGTACATGAAAAAAATAAGACAGGAAATGAACAATATTGTATCCAACTAAAACTGCAGGGATAATTTAGAGAAGCAAAAAAGAATTACTCAGAGTGGAATTTGGCTAGAACATTGGGTTAAATTTGACATGCAAGAACAGCCATGGGATTTTTATTGACTACAAATGATCAGACCACTTGTATTTAGTTTTAAAGAGAATATTTAGGATGGATCTTAACACTGCAGCAAAATATTTGCTTGGGGAATCTACTGGAAATGAAGGTGACGGAAGCAAGCCATCTAAAGACTAACGAACATCGTTGCCTGAAGATGCAGGCTCTCCATGGACTCTCCCTCCTAACTATGTAATGACTTTGACAAACAAGCAAGACAGAGCCTGATAAAGTCTGAAAGCAAGGTAGAAAATACACACCTAATTATACTTGGGGGAAAATGATATTCAGAGAAACTCACTTCCTGTATGACAGTTAACATCTCTTGGATAAAATATTGCATTTTAAACTAAGCTGACAGTCATATTAATCATCCTGTTCTTATTTATCTTGGGGGTACAGAATTTATTTCCCAACATTATTTTATTTTCCAATTGTTTAGTACAATTTCTCTGTTGGGAATCCCTAAGGTCAATTTAAAGTGTTCCTAAACATTTTGTGTGCAAAGATGAGAAGCGTGTTAAAGAACTGCAGAAAGCCTTCTCCCTCCCCCCTGCACACCTCTAAAACAAATTAAGAAAGCATTTGCTTTCTCATGCAAATACCACTTCACAATATTTTTCCTTGTTGCTGTGGTAATGACAAACAGAAGAGCTGTGCAAAGACATGTGATCTGGAGAGACCAGTGCAAAACCTCTCATTTATTAAGAAGAGGAAGATGGTGCTGAATTCCTTTTGTTCATGAGTGCAGGACAAACTCTCCTGGAACTGAAGACAGGCAAGAGACGAAGGGTAAGAAACAAAAGTTAAAGACAGGCAATTTGGGAGCTTGATAGAATAGGCAGTTAAAAAAAGCTGTAAAAAGTTGAGAAAGGAGCAATAACAGAAGTGGAACAGCCAAAAGGAGAGTGTAGAAACAAGACTGTATTATTAGAATTAGCACATCTACAGCCACAAAAAACTCCCAGCCAATGGCAAGGAGCTGGGGGAGCTGCAGGAAGTGACTGAGCACACAGCCATATGTTTATTTTCCTAATTTTCTCTGGGACTGAGTGAGCAGACCTAAGGAACCTGAAGACCCAAGAAATGTGGTGTGAATGGCAAGATACATATAAAAAAGTAAGTCTATAATATCAGGGCAAGAAAGCAAGAAAATAAAAGAAAGATCACCCCTGACACCTTAAAATGTTCCACATTATGCACCTTGCTAAATAATTAGCTTTCTTTAACCAGTTTTCAAACCAGTAAGATTTTAAAGAAAATCTAACTAAGCATTGCTGTTGCACAGATCTTTGAAGATGAACTTTTCGATCTAACCCCAAACACATTCTGTGAGCCTCAATCCACAGTAATGTTTCTCTCTTAATGCGAAACAGACAATCCAAACGCAGATACTTTTTTAAAAAATAGCTTTTGAAATTTTAACCTATTATCTTTTAGTTTTATCAACTATAAAAATCTACCCAAACATGAAGAAATAGCAGCATTTATAGCAAGGTATGGACTTGAAATGCACAGCAAAAAATACAACGCATTTAACACACATAGAAAACCCATGTTGTGCTAAACCTATCTTCAACTTGCACAGAGTCTTTTTCTTATTTCTCAATCCATCAGCAAAAATATCCACCAAGAAATAACTACTTTAGGCTTATTTAGACACCAGGAAATAGCTGGGAGCTAAAGTGACTCATCATATGATGATACTTCAGGTTTATTTTGTTAAACAAGTTGCTAGATTCGGAATAAGCCTTTACAAAATGTAAAAAGACTTCACTGGAAAGGAAAAATGGACTTTCTGATACCATGACTGTTTCTGAAGAGAAAGCAAAAGTACTTCAAACAGTTTGGTCGCTAAAATGTAAGAATGAAAGTTAATACTTTCATCAGTTTAACAATTCTGTGAAATGATACAGTAGAACTAAATTAAATGTCAACTGTAAAATAAGACTAAAATTAACATTCATGGCCAGACAAGAAGCTTTGAAAATTAGTATCTATTCTTAGCAGTCTTCACATGAGATTAACTCAATCAACAGCCAAAATTTTGAACTGCTGACTTCAATTTACACTGTCAATTTTGAAGTCAAGTTGTACACTCCATCTGCTGAGCAAATCTGGAAACAACTGCGTTGTCCCTCATGCATCTGGCAAAATAAAATTCAGTTTGTTCTTATTACTCCACAACAATGACATTTTCTTATTGAAGTGTTGAAAGAAAGTATCTGGAAAAAACCTCAGAGTCTAAAGAGGGCAGTGAAAATGGCTACTGACCTTTTATTTGAGTCCTCATTGCTAAATGTACATTGTCAAATGCTACCTTGTCACTGCTATAACTCACAACACCTTGAACAACCGTTTCTAAGCACACATTTTTCCAAATTTTTTAAACGCATGGTTGCACTCCGGCCCTACTGAGAGTCACAAATTACTTACTCGAGAAGATCTGGATTTAGCCCCTCAGAAATCATTTTGTTTCGTATGGCCATTACAGGAACACCCTGTGTAGCAGGAGGAAGAATAATATGAAACACAAACAGGTGAGCTTAAATACACAGGTACTTTAAAACCACACTTCCATATAAATTTATGCATGTCACTTGTCAAACAACAGCATGGAAGAATAATCTCAGTTGCCATCAATATGAAGCTAGAAGCAAGAAATTATTGAGATTCAAGGCCTTTTTAATCCCTCTTATATTTATGGCAAAACATCTAGAGAAAGTTGCAGAGAGAGACTCAAGACTGGATAGGTATATTTGCAATTCAGGCAGACAAAATCATGAAGCTGAAGTTATCTGTACGGGTAAGAATGTGAAGAAAATGCAAAGTAGTACAAAGACAGCAGAGAAATTGTGCTGGGAAGATAAAGAAGACTTGGGCATGCTGAAGGCATACCCGAGAGAGAGCAAAACCAGGGAACTGCATCTGCTACCACTCCAGAAGGATCTCTTAAGGCTGTGCTAAAAACTGGAGAAGTCTAAAAAGCATGGAGAAAAAGGCAAACAGGACATGAGAACAGAAGCACAAATTGAAAGTGACTTCTCTGAATACAACTGCCTGTGCAGTCAGGCTTGAATCTTCTGTGACTTGTGGACAGATTTCAGCCAACTATGTACATGCTTAAAAATTTCTTTCCCTTCCTTCCACAGCTTTATTGTATTCATCAACACCTAAACATCCCCTCATCCTGGATCACATACTCAAGACCCACGTCCTTCTAAGAGATACAATCCAACAAACTGCTCCTATGTTTCCCCTAGTGTTGCTCAAAGGCAACTTGTTGCTTTGCCGTCTCCTCTTGGAAACCATCAGAAATACCATCTGGATCACTCCATGCCAATATAGGATATGTTAAAAAAAAAAAACCCAAATGAGGATACAATTTCTGGTTTGAAAGGGACAAAGCTACTGGTGGTCTACGAAATTCTAAATGAAAGGTGGTGTAGGACTAGTATCTTTTGTTCAAAAGCAAGTCAAATTGCTTTTAAAATAAAAATAAAACTTAAAAATAAAGGGCAGCCATGACTCATGTTCCAGACAAAGACGTGATACGAGTGACAGTTCCACAGGAAGAATCACAGCCAAGGCTTGTGCATGAACACTGAGGAACAGCACACACAGGTATCACTCAATCAGGCACAATATCAAAAAAGGCCACTCAAATAGCTGCAATGTAATAGCTTGAAATAAAAGAACATCTCACTACTTCACAACTAATGTACATTACAAAGGTGAATATTTTGAATATTCATTTGAACATTTCATGACAGTATAAAAATTCACATTTTCTAGTATAAATTTGGACACCAGGGATTGTGTGTCTATACACCATCTTGTACTAATGCTTCTTGCCTTGCCCGACTGCTCTCAGGGTACTTTTCCTTAGGAAAGTCCCTGGGGAGTGAGCCCCCTCAGAAGTCACTGATGAGTTGTTTATGCATCAACTCAAACCAGGTGAAAACAGAATTGATTTAGATCAGACAAAGCAGAATTCCTATTTGCTTCCAATCAAAGGGAACTTGGTATAGGACTTCTAAGAATGGGTTGTTTCTATGTTCACACATAGAGTATGTTTTATTCCAACACTGTGTGCATTAAAATCTGCAAGAAAAAAAATCCTCTCAGTACTCTCATATACCATAGATTCACAAAACAAATCTGCAGTTTAATCAAAATGCCCTTTAAGAGTAGATTTCTTATCTGAAGAAAAACAATTGAGATTGTACCTATATCTGTATATAATACAATCAGAGCATTACAAGTACTTTACCTTTCATGCTTTCCAAAATTTTAATTTGCAAATATGATATTCTTTTCCTATGATTTCCTTGAGTATTGTTGGAAATGTTAAAAAGTAAGAATTTAGTACCTTCAACCTCACTCTACCAAAATCAGTTTGCCACGATTTCATGGAAGAGCTACTTTTAGTGTAGGATAGTGCTAACTCTTTTACTACAAATATTGGGAGTAACAAATAAATTAACAGTTCAAACAAATCTTCAGCTAGAAACTTAACTTGGGCAAATAAGTGACACTAACTGAAACACGTGACCGGATGAGGAGACAAGTTTGGCAAATACAAAAATACACATTAATTTGTAGTATGTTAGTTTGACTTTCCTACCACACTGTTTACAGCTGGCAGGGGAGTCACCAGGAACTGCCAGTACACAGGAGAAAAAGAAATGTGGAAAGTGAGATCTCATTCCTCTAGCAGTAACACAAAAAAAAAAAAAAAAAATTCAAAGTAATTAGACCGTCCAGCACTTTCAAATCCACTTTGAAGTCTGGCATTAAATCAATACAGTAACATAGTGTTCTACTCTCTGCTACTATCCCACTGCTAGGTTTTCCAAATGGTTTGTAATAAGCTACCCAGAAAGTGCCAATTTGTGATTCAAGTGAAAAATAAGGTCAGGAACATCATTCAAAGGATGAAGCAGATCAATTGTAATAATTTCTCTGAAGATTGAGTGAAACTATGAAGTTAGTTTAAACAAAAGTAAATTTTATTAATACTATGATATTGACATACTTTCCAGAATTATAATATATATTTTAGAGGAAAATTTCCACTGAGAAATTGAAAATAAATTGAAGTAAATTCTTCATTTCCAATCTCATTTTCAATTTTGGGCATGTGAAATGAGCTCTTAAAAATGTCACAAACAGTCTCCCATTCACCTTCTCATTCCTTCATTAGCTTTCAAACATGTAAATATTAAGATTATATTCATTTATTTTCTATTTATCTGTAGAACAGACCACAGATAAAGAGCTGAACAAAACCAGCATCATGAATAACAGGAAACTGCAGTGCAACCAAATAGTGAAGCAATCCTTGTACCTCTGTTTTGGTCCTTACAGAAATATGAAGTACTCCTGTTCTGGACTATACTTGCAACGCTGTATTTTGTACCCTACAGTAAAACCAAACTGTAATCATGCCTGTATGCAGGGAATCACTCCGATTCTGCCAGGACAACTACACTTTCAGTGGCATCTTCTGTGCCTCCGGCTAATATCACTTTGCATTTACACATTTCACACCTTCACTTCACAAGTACACCAGCAGAAATTTGTAGAAAGATCTTGCCAGAAGCTGTCTGAAGGAATATATCATATTAATCCATTTATTAGAGAAGATGTGCTAGAATATTGTAATGATTAGTTTAAAGACTACTTTGCAATAAATGTTTTCAGACATTTAAGGTTCACTTACAGCTGTGTGTTACATCTCACCTACAAATAACATCCAAGCCAAAGAATGACATGAGAACTCACTCACCACTTGCACCATTTTGAGGTATCTGGCGTATCTTGGATCCTTGGCCACAGTTGTGACATTTTCCGTTACCGCCTCCGTTTTCTGTAACCCTTCTTCTTGTGTGTTGTTCTGCTGTACATGAAGAACAAACCCTTCAATGGTTAGGTGTACACAGCAGACACATGGAGAGATTTCAATCCACAAAGTTGGGTATTTTATGGTGAAGTGCAACTCTTCATCAAGATTATTCTGCTCTACACTCAGAATTAAAGTTTCCAAGATGTATAAAATCACAATACCCAGCTCTTTTGTTGTTCACTGTTACAAGAGTGTCTTTCTACTTTTAGTTACAATTTTAAGTTGTTGAATAACACACGAAGAAAACTCAAGAAACAATAAAACAAACAATAATATCACTGATAACCCTGTTAATAACCCTGTTAAGTTGTATTTAATGAGCAACACAGCACTAAATGGAAATGCTCTTTTTATAAAAAAATATTTTAAGGAT
The DNA here is from genome assembly GCA_013397935.1 of Dasyornis broadbenti. Classification (NCBI taxonomy): domain Eukaryota; kingdom Metazoa; phylum Chordata; class Aves; order Passeriformes; family Dasyornithidae; genus Dasyornis; species Dasyornis broadbenti. The sequence continues at coordinate 319,062 of VZRN01006297.1, read as the reverse complement.
TATATCTATAAATCCCCTCTAGTAGTCCAATGTCTTTTTTCTTCAAAATACTTATTTGATTCTGTGACAAGGGTTTCATACAGATCATGTAATTTCTAAACTATACTTTTCAGTATAAAACATTATTTAAAGGATAATCTAAAGAAACCAAAGAATTCTTGAAAGTATTTAATTTAAATGAAATGAAAAATGACAAGAAGTTCTATTAAAGGAACACAGAAAACTGTATTTTTTCTACAAAACAAATAATTTGAAAGCAGCATTGGAAACATCCTTTCAGAAATAGATGAACTTTATATACTTAAATATACTTGATATACTTCAATATCTGAGAGGAGGAACATTTTAAAGAAAATGAACTAATGGTGAGTCATTCTCTAAAGTGGCTGGAACATGCAGTGCTGTCCAGTGTCTCCCATGCTGCTGCCTGCAAATCAGAGTTATAATCTTTGACAGGCAGGCAAAAGCAGAAGAGGACTCCACAGAACTGCTTCTCCACAGAACTTCCACCAGATAAGAGAATGAACAGATACCAGAATTGAAGATTCCACGAGAAGAAACTGTAAGAGGAAACCGGGAAAAGAACTCCATCTAGTAATGGGCCAGAAAGCCTCACTCAGTGAAGTGGTGATCACAGCATTTAAAGGTCTGGGTTAAAAAACCACCAACCACACACACACTAAACTCCTCAAAATGACAAAAAATTAATTGCAGGGATAGGATCTTAATGCTGATTCCTTGTAATAAGCTGGTATTTTCTGTACATGGAGGATAATATATAGAAAACCTTCCATGTAATGAACTCCTTAGAATAAAGCATGCTAGAAATTGCAATTTGAGCTCACACTCTGACGAAAGAAGAAAAGAGTTGGAATGATGTGATTTAAACTGTTATTTTCATTCATGACATTCCCAGCCCCCTGATATAATTCATGTTCATATTTGAGTGTGATTGAAGAAGAGGAAGGAGAAATTTACCATGAGATTTGAGTTAGTTCTCCTTATTTAAGGCACATAGTTAAGAAAGGATATAGCCTTTTTTGCTTTAAGTCACTTGTTAAAACAGTGCCATCAGTGAAAAGCTTGGTTTTAGATTTTTACCGTTGATTGCTCACTTCCAATAGACTTGCTTTTTCTATCTACTTCAAATGACTTTAAAAGCTTCACCTGGAGAGCTTTATTCCTTCAATGTACGAGTTATGCTTCATTACTTACTCCAGACTGAGGGGACACAGCCGTCTGTTGATCTGCAGCAGCTTGTGCCACGGGCCCATTTGTAACACTGTTCACATTTGCACTAGACACTTCAAATTTGACGTCTTCTAGGCCAGGAATAGAGGATAACTGAATGCAAAAAACAGCATCAAATAAGCAATGAGCACACCATAAGACCACAGGTACAACAAAATCTGTAGCATGCTGCTTGCCATTTATTGGCCAGGTAGGTTTTACATTAGTAAAACTAGCTTTTTATCACTAGTTTTGGTATTTTGATTGGGGGAAAACAGGGGAATTCTATTCACCTGGCTTCTACAATAAAAACCCCCAAGCACTCCATTGGAGCTTTCACTGTTAATACAGGGTTGCAGAACAAGAAAGGCTTCCACACTTTCCCAGCATTTTGTTACTGCACTTATCAACCACACAAGAGCCATGCAATCTCTGCTACTTTCCCTACAGTGAAAGAAATCACAGCAAGAACAGCTCTATCACCTAACAGATGGGTGACTGGTTACAAACTTTTCAGTTTTCTACATCTTTCACTTTTTTTAAGGAAATGCTGAGAGTGGATATTAAACACACTGCATATCTATTTGAAGGAACATGATTATGAACAATTATGCAAAAATCATCAAGACTGATGATTCCTAATTATTTTAAAATAAATAAGAGTTAGTGAGCACTGTTTGTATTATTACACTACTTTTTTCCCAAAAAGATCTTAATGACTGGTTTCAAAATATCCCACCCTTGCTCCCAGAAAAGCCAACCAAAATTGCTTCCATCATTATTGAAAAAATAACTTTATAGTGGGTGGTTTATTGACTGTGGGATTTTGTTGTTTTTTTTTTCTTTTAGTAAATTATACACTATATTTCCTATACAAGACTGTAGATTATAACCATTTGTCATTTCAGCTAAAGAAGATAAATCAAACTCAACTTTTCCACTAAGTACTACCGGCTCCTTTCTTCTGTATCAACTACATGTTCAAATGTTACACAGTGTATGTAACAAGGCATGCAAAGAGAAAATTTTTGATATCAGGATTTTATATTAGCTCCTTCAAATCATTATGAAAACTTATTTGCCCAGTTCAGACTGTAAAAAGGAAGCTAGTTCATGTAATCTAGGAGGCTGTCACTGTTAGAAGATGAAGTCTATATCCACACAAACCTTTGCATCCAGAATATTCAGTGTGGTTTCAATTTGCTGGATACGGAGAGAGAGTGCTGACAATTTCTACAAGAGAAAACAATCAGGATGTGAAAACACTCCCCTATGCACTTGTACACATAAAACAGTTTGCATCTAGTTAAAAAAAAATCAGTTTTGTCTTCTACCTGCCGAAGGCAGAGGATAGTCTAAAACAGATTATCACATTATGAAATAAATGAAGCAATGACAACCCCTTTTAGTACAGTAGCTACAGCGGTTCAAATTATAAATAATTTTACTCTGCGGTTGGTTTTCCCATATAATGACAGGAATGAAGACAGACTAAGTACAAAAGGAAGCCAAAGTAAACAGGGTATTACTTTGGGCAACTGGAGAATAATGGTAGCCACATTGTACTCTCCCAGTTACCAAAAGATCCTTCCTCAAAGCTTTTTCCAAATGTGAACGATGAAAAGAGATGATGCGTGCATAGGTAACTGAGCAAATGTAAAAAGAAAATCTGATAAATGGTACAGCAGGTGATTCAAAGTCCACAATGAGTCACAAAGTCCACAAAGTCAAAATCCACAATGAATCAGAACTAACCAGACACTTTATATGCTCCAGGTGCACCTCAATCAAATTTTGACTTTCTGTATTTTTTTTTTTTAAATACAACTTAAGTTTTTCTAAATTACTCTATAAGAACTGCCAGTCTTTTAAGTAATCACTACCATACTCCACCAGACCTGTCCAAGTGAAGTTGGCTAGCGTGCTGGCTGGCAGATATGTACCATTCTGACAGCTTTCTGGCACCTTGGCAAGATTCTGCCTGGCTCTGAAGCAGAACTTTAACACCCTAAGAACATGGCAGTTCTGCCAACATGCTAGAAAAAGTAGAAGGAGACTGACAGGAGTTAGTCTTTTTGGATAGTGCACTGACTTGTTTACAGATGGTCCTTTGTTCATGAAGAGGAGTCAGTTCCTATTGGAAGGAACTGTGTGTCCTACATAGAACTCGGTGACGGGGAGGAAAGATGTACAAAAGACAATTACGCAATTTTATGGGTCTATTTGACTAGACAAGAGCCAAGAAATTTAGAGTTAAGGATGGTGTCAGCCCTGATTCTGAATTTCTTGGCTCCTGTTGACTTACACTGCGACCTTTCACATTAAAAACACTTCTGTACTTCGTAAATACAAAAAAAAAAAACTTCTCAAGGAGTATATAAAGCAAGTATTTAGTCTCTTGGGTAACACCACATTTTAGTTAACTAATAACTGTTTTATTAGGCAGACTTCACAGCGCTGCTGTCTGCTCAAGGTGGCTTTAAATATACATGTTCTGATTTCCACAGCGCCCATGGAAGAGGGAATAGTGAGATCAGGTCACAACTGAGTTTTGGACAACTGACAATAGCATCATCAGGCAGTTACACTGTCCCACCTATCAAGTTACAAGAAGTTTAAAAACCTAGGAAAAATTACATTTTTCCTCTGAAGCTCCATATATTCATGTGGTAGCCAAATTTTATACTTGTCACGGGTCTGGCTCTAAACTTCAACAAAAAATAACAGAATTTCTCAGATTACATGGCTTAGCCTAATTGGATTTGACTGCTGCCCTAGCCCAGCTGGCTAGAGCTGTATAGTAGTCTTTGTTAAATAAACTAATGAAAAATTACAAAAAAAATACTAAAGACAAAAAGGTTACGCTCAAAGCCACGTTAGAAAACACTCTTTCTACAAGGGAGGAAGCACTCTTGTCGTGTTCAGTGGACAATTCTAATCTTGTTGGTCTGGTGTATTTCCATTGACTCCAAAGTCACCACATAATCTTCCTAATCCTAAATATTTTTATTTTTCTCTCTTTTTACACAAAACTAAAGTTAAGGGCTTCATGTTCTCTACTAATCACTTGCCAAAAATGTCCTTTTTTCAACATAAAAATTATTTACATTCAGAACCTAGCGTATCACTCTTTTAAATTACACGTGATAAAATCTGAAAGTAAGTGTTGATGCACCACAGGAAAATGGCATCCTTCTTCCATAACAAGAGCCACAAATGAAGCTGCTCACAACAAATTCCCTGTATCAAAAAGTTCAAAGACTGGGCCAAATGCAAAAGCTTAAGGAAACCGGACTGAGTGTGGCACAATCAGGGGTTCATATGGATCCCATGGGGAAAAATTCTGTCTTAAGCACTTACTCAAGAGAAACCTTGAACAGAAAGCTGGCTACATTTTTTGGTTTAAGCTACCAGTATTACTGCATCAATAACATTTGAATGAATGGTTCTCATTTCTAGAATTTTTTAAATTGTATAAATGCACAGCTGGAAAAATAATAAACCTACCTCTTCACAAACAGTAGAAAAGCGGTTGAGAAACTGCACTGTGTGAACCACAAACTGGTTTAGAAAAGCTACAGTTCTCTTCTGCTGAATAGCAGGAACCTGCATGAAAAATGTAAGAAAATTAGGTTACACATCAATGTCAATTTTCCCATTTGTATTCAAATGTTTGTTAAAAAACACAGATTTTTAGAAGAAATTATTTGGAAATCTGTCTTAAGTGTGCCTGCTGTGAATGCATACATACACAAACCATTCCCTAATACAGAGATTTACATATGCATTCATCCAAATCCTTTGCCACTAAAAATCTACTGATGTGACAATTTACAGGACAAACAGAAAAGGTAACAAGACCCAATAAATGAAGGACTGTTATCTTAAAGAAAATGCCTTCAGATGGAATTGTAAATGTTCCTGAAAATCAGTGCTAATATGTTTTAAAAACAGTGAGGAAATTAGAATCTTTCCTTCTGGAGTTTAAGAAGGAAAAGCAAACTTGGCCAGCCATACTAATACTCAGTTACAACTAACACCATGACCAAAATACTAAAGCGCAGTGATGCTGCTAAGTATTTAGTGGCTACCCATACTGGTTCTTATTTGCAAGCCCAGACTACCCTAAAATGACCAAAAATTATCCTCTAAATCAGTTTTGATGCTCACATACTTTTCAGACTAAAATGTAGAACCTTATGTTTGCCAAAAAGAATGCTGGTCATATTGTAACAGACAGTTGGCATTTTTATTTAAACCACTGCAGAAGACTGGAATCAGGACCTTCCACACAAAAGTTTATGTATACAGTTTTAGTGCCTTAGCATTAATAGCCTTGGACAATTGCTTTAAGTCTTCACCTTTGCAGAAGAAATTAAGTTATGAAATTGTCATTGATTTAAGTGGAAGATTTACAAGGAAAATTATTGACAGCCAAACTTTTCTGCAGCACTGAACATCAGTTTGTGAAAACAGTGACTCTCTGGTCTTCACCTCTTCTTTAGTCACTGATTTATCAGGGCATCCGATATGAAACTCACTATGGCAATCTTAAAATGTTCTGAATTTTTGTGAGACTTTTGTTGCTACTATCTCGAGCCTTCAGCCTGTGCACCTGTTCAACAGGACCTGCTAAAGTTCAATTCCGTGGTTCCAAAACTTGTCAAGCAGTGCTTATGACCTTAGCAGAAATCTGTGGGGTGGCATGGGAAAATCACTGGGTCAATCTTTAGGCTCTGCATTTAGGAAACTAAGTTTAAAAAAAAACTTTTTGCAACATTAGAAGACATGAATAAACAACTTCGCAAGGGATTTCCCTCACAGATGGACAGGTGAAAAGGCTTAGTCTTTAAACACAACGTTATCACAGAACTTGTAGCAAAATGCCTCTGGAAAACAGCTGGAAACACAGCTGAGGACCAGAGCCCGCTTGTTCCCGGATGCGAGGGCGGCACCGCCACCCCACCCCATCGGGAGCTCTCCTCGCCCGCAGCCGCCGGGCCGGGCAAGGCCGGGAGCGGGGGGAACACGGCGCTCGCCCAGCACCAGGACCAGGACCAGCGCAGCCCCGCCAGGGAGGCGCAGCGGCAGCCCCGGAGCCCCGGGCGAGAGCAGCCCGTACCTTGGTGAGGTCAATGCCGGAGCCCACGATGGGCAGCCCGTCCTCATCCATGGCCGCGGGCCGGGGCCGGGGCCGGGGCCGGGCGCGCCCCGCTCCGCTCCGTAGCACGGCCCGGAAACAAACCCCGAGCGCCGCGGGGCGGAGCCGCTCCCCGCGCTGCCGCCTGGGAAATGCAGGCTGGGCGGGAGCGCTGAGGAGCGGCTGTGACCCGAGAGTAAACCCCGAGTGTAAAACCCGGTATAAACCCCGAGCCTCTGGGCTGCCTTTATTAGCACCCGCTTTGTGGTGCAGGTGGTGACAGCCGCGGAGGGGCCCTGGCCATGCCACTCGGGGTCACACTGACACACAGCACTTCACAGGCCTCAGGACGTGGCCTAATGGTATTTGGGCACATAGAGTGTCAGAAGTCAAGGAAATAATGAAAAATCAATGAAGGAACTGTTCCTGTGCTCATAAGCATAATTTGAGTGGGGAAGTGCCACACTTTGGATGTGGGGAATAAAAAAGAAGAGCACTGAATGGCCCTGGGTTCTTCTGAAAAAGACGAATTGGTGTGATCTGGAGGCCCTGTTTACTGGAGTAAATCCAAATAGATTGTAATGGAGAGCATTACATTGTATTTGGTGGAAATTCACCATGTTTACTTCTAAATACTGCTCCATTTATTAAACTCTCCTAAATTCAGGGCACTTAAGAAACTACCATAGTCTGAGGGTGTCAGGTGGACAGGCTTCTCATATGATGACATGAGTAAAGATGCACTAATTACTGTAATATTTTAATATTAGACCCCAAATGTACTATGCTAATTTTGGTTTAAAATTTACCAAAAATCTCAGTTTACTTCCAAATTATTACAGTTTGCCAAGCACTCTACAAATCTATATGCAGAATCAATGGTGGCTGTACACAGAGCACTTAGTTCTGTTACTCAAATTTCCATAAAAATCTGATTTATTTACTGAAGCAACTTTTTTTGGACTTCATTACTTTCACAATATATTTATTACTAACCTGCTGTCACATGCACATCATAATTACTCACTTACTAAAGTAGTAAAGCAAAGATTTTTGTCCATACTGCTTGAATTATTGAACAACTTGTGATTCATACAATGCTTTGGAGCACTGACATGTTGTTGGCAATTTCTCACCTCTCCCAAAGGAAGACCAGCAGGCTAACCTACAAAATTTAGTAGGTTTAACTTTCAATTCCTTGCTTATAGGAGTTGTGCAAATTTGGGCAAATGAGCTGTTTGTTTAACTTTCTGAGTTATCTTGCCACCTTAATTACTTTAAAATCCCGAATAAATTATATTCAAGAAGAATTAATCTAATTTTTCATACAGTGTCTATAATATAAGTTTTCCAGGCAATGACACAGAAAATAAATAATGTAAATGCATAATCAGATCTTATCTGAATTTCTAGGTCTGTAAGGCTGGGTAAGAAATCTCTCAAGAATATGCTCTTCTGTGAAGTTTCTGGTACTTCCTGCTTTTAATTTGGCCAAAAATACTGCATAGAAAAGTGCAACACAGCACTTTTTCTCCTAGCTGGAGTTAGGAAATGTAGGGTATGAAAAGTGAAAAACAGAAAGCAGAGGAAAATTATCCAAATTTTCAAAAACCTCTTAAAAGAAGTTTTAATTGAAGTAACTTGTTCAACTGTAGCTATAAATGACTGAACTCCCAAGGAGAGGAACTGTAAAAAATAATTGAGTGATAATATCCAGATTTTACAGTGTGTATGACTTGAAAATGTATTTTGTACGAGCACTCATACCGGATGATAAATGTCAGACTAAGGAATAAGTACTGTACACTATGTAACCAACTGTTGGCAGTTCATACCCTATGCATGTGTACATATATATGCTGGCATTTAAAGGCCCTGTTGTGTAGCTCCACCTTTTAGTGAAGGAAAATAGATTCAAGACTGTTTAAGAGTTACCAAAATGAAGTTTGGTTGAACATTAGTATTTGGAAGATGTTAACTTTCCAGGTGCTGAGGCTAACTTGGAGTGGAAGAGCTGCACATACACAAAAGTGATCAGAGCTCTATCTTCATCATTAGTAAGAGACTACCTGTCTTGTGATTAGGGTACACAGAAAAGTAAAGGCAAGAACGTGGCTTTCAAAGCATTGAAACAGAGCTGCTCTGTGTATTGCACAAAATCAGAGCCTCAGGTCAACTGCAAAACAAAACTGCACAAGCTGAGAAAAACTGGCAAGTGCTACTGTAGCTTACAATATTCATATGCATCTTGTGAGCTTATATACTGTTACAGGTCCCAGGACACCACACTCAGGTTAGAATCAGCCCAGAACTCAAATAGCTATGCTACTGAGAGACACGTTAAACAGAAACAAAAAGCTGATCCAAAAAAATCTCCAGACATGGTGTCACCTGATCCTCCACAAGGGGCAATAGTTGTTTTTAATAAGGTGGTCCAATGAACAGCTGAAAAGATCAGTGTGAATTAACATTTGCTTGATTTCCCATGGAGTCTTCTAAATCCATGCTTGCAAAGGGTATTCTAGTAAAGTTTTCTCGATGAAACTGATATTGCCTCAATGATTTTTCTCTCAACTGAATTAAAGCAAAAACACTCCCCCATGTCAATAATCTTGGTGTGCCAGAATTTGTACAAACCTTGCAAACAGTTCAGAGAATTATCAACCCTTGGCAGTTAAATAGGCTGAGAAATACAAATGTTAGGTATTATGNATAAAAAAAAAAAAAAAAAAAAAAAAGAAAATGGAAACTAAATGATAAATGACTTGGAGTTCTCTGAAAATGGTTCGTCAAGGTTCAGTTTTCCAAGTACTGTGCTAAGGCAACATCAGAAGATTAACTAATTATTTTGTTCTGTACAAAAGAGCATGGGGAACATGCTAAACACATTAGCTGCTCTTTCTTATTTATTTATTATTTTAAATATCCATATTACTTCTTTCCTGTATAAAATGAAGAGCCTTGAACTTGGCAAGATCATTCTTAGGTAAACAGTTTTAAGTACTCCTTAAAAACAGAGTATGAAAAGCAAACATCCTGGTTTCTGAATTAACTACAGAACAAAAGAATTTCTGCTATTTTCCTTCTTGGGTCTTAAGCGATTCTAAATCAGAAAAGTCTCACTCAAGAGTGCACCTGCATGTACCTGGTGCAAATTGCCCTTGTCTATAGGGGTCCTGAGTATAGTGTATATATTCTGGATAGGTAGGAGATGTGTAAAGTTTGCTCTGAGATAGGACAGAAAAATCCTGTTTCAGTTTCCCACCAAAAGGATAACAGTGCTTCAGGCCAATCCCTCCTCCCAGACCCACAAAGATTTTTAGCTACAAGTGAATTAAACCTCCCCTTAAGGCTGCTGTCCCTGGTCAAACAATGGATACAAGAGGAACAGAGCGCTGTTATCTTGAAACATCCTCCAGTCTGCTTATTTTACAGTTTAAGCACACACCAGTTAAGACTGGAACTTGAAAGGAATTTATATTCATTTTAGGTAAATTTTGGTGGCAGCTGGAAAGGAAAAGTTCTCAAGGATAAAGGATGATGAGAAATAGAATATGGTCTTATGTTTTAAAAGGTGACTGTAATCTCACTTACTGATGCCCTACTTCTGAATGGGTTTTATGTGTCCTACATAAATAGGAACAAACAAAAGAATATTTTAAAATCTAACTACAGCTAATAAGGATGGCTACAATGCTGTATGGAGCTGTTACACTAGCTGAAACACCTTGACATGCCTTCACTTGCAAAAGCATGCAAAAAAGACACCCAAGAAAGGAGTTACTTGTGTCTTTTTCTTCTGTCCTTCAGTTCTGGGTCTTGTACGGGAAGGACAGGAAAAATACGTTTCTAGAAAGCCTTTGATTTTCCACTAAAGACTGGAAGTAAAAGGCTGTAGGCAGAAGAAACCCCAGTATGCTGTTTGATAGGCTTGAAATAAATCCCTCTGTCATCTTAAGAGAAATAAAACTGCTTCAGGTTATCATTCTGATTTTACCATGAGCTTCTTTGCTATTAGTGGTAACCAGTTTATGCAAAAATGTTCAGGGACATTTTATGACAGTACATTACTGCATTTTTTTTTTCTTATAAGATAGTGATGGTTGAGAAAGTTAATATAGAGACAGGTGTTCTTTCTGAAGGTTCTCTGCAGAGTTTCAGATATTTGAGCTGTGTTAACTGAGTGAGATTGTCAGACTGAGATGCTGGGACACAAAATCTCTTTAAAAATTACTTAAAAATTAATTTCACACCAAATACCATGTTTAAAAAGTACTTTTTATTTTAATAGAAATAACCAAGTATCAGATATATGATAACCAATTTTACAAAAGCTCTTGTATTTGCAAGCTAAAAATCAAACACAAATTATTCATATCTTGCTTGCTTCTTTCTTGTGTTGTCCAAGTGAATAAATACAAAGAGTAAATTTCTTCACTTTACTAGAAAAAGGCATTATGCTATCAAGTTTCACACTGAAGCCAAATGCTTATTTTACATTTCAGTTACCCAAAAGAAAATTTTATGATCTCCTCCAACTGCACATAATGGAAGAGTTCTGTGCCATGTCAAACCAGATCCTACAGCTGCAGTTCCAGTAAGAATAGGCTTTAAAAAAAAAAACAAAGCAAGAGAGAGAGAAATATCAATACAACTTCCATTATAAATGATTTCTATACCACGCACACCAAGTTGCATAGACAAATAAACACCACAGATTAAATATTTCTTAACAAATACAGTTAAAATACAACAGAAATTCAACTGAAAAATCTGATTCTCTGCTACATAGTTCCAGTAGCTACTTACTACATCTAAGTAACACACAGCAAAATATTCCACAATAAAAAATTGTTGGAACTATTTACATTATTATTTAAAAGGCATGATCTCAAACTTAGAAATCTTTTTAAATGAAATTACTTCTACTATTTCAGTGTATTTACAACTAGTATGTTTGGAACTAGTATCTTTACTGTAAGCATTACAGTATATATATTGACTCCAGCAAAACCAAAATATTTCCTATGTTTCACATTTTCGTTAATGATTTCAAATATAATTAGTTAAAACCAGAAAAATATACAACTAGCTGGTTTTGGTCTCCTTAGAACTAGAGACAGATTTATTAAATAGCAGGTTAAAGGTGTTTTTCTTCCCCCTAGCACTGATACAGCAAAGCAAACTAAAACATATAGATCAAGCAGCTTTTAAAATAGCAGGTTAAGTGTGCTGCATTTTGTTTTTTACTTAGCATGAATGCCATAAAATAAAATAAAATAAAATAAAATAAAATAAAATAAAATAAAATAAAATAAAATAAAATAGGTACACCAAGCAGCAGTTCTGGATGGTGTGGGCTAGTTTATAATTATGGCTTTTAATGATACATGAACCTGATCTGAGGAGAACAGATGCAACTCCAGTCAAAAGTTTACCTGGGGATGTCCTAAATGATGAACCAGCAACTGAGTAGTTGTCTTTCCTGGATAGCCAGTGGTTGCAAACAAATTTTCATTTACTCGGGACCACCTATAAATGAAATGAATCCACCTATGAATAAAATGAATGTACTTTTCAAATAACCCTTTCATAGCATCAGAAGTGCACACAAAGTGGACTTCTCTCTCTTGGGACTGTGTGAAGATGTCACATATTCTACTAACAGCAGAGAAATACATTTAATGAATTAGCTTGTAATGATTCCCCACCCACAGCCCCATATGCACATTGTTGTACAACAAACAAAAATAAATCACAGGAATGTTACACGTATATACTAAATGTGGGCCATTCTAAATTTTACAAAGTTTATCAACCAAGACCCCCTAAAAATGACTTGAGACACAACCATGTTACCAAACTCACAACTGGTTGCATAGACATAGATTTACATAGATAAAACCCACAGAATAGAAACAACACTTATACCTGAATAATCTTGCTCGATCAACATGGACAGGCCTCTTATCCTGTGGATAACTAAAACAGACATTCAGGGTAAAAAACTGTTCCGCAAACAACTACAACTGGTTGGACCAGACTGTGGTCCCTTGCAACCTGACCCATTCTGTGCTTCTGTGACTGACATGCTGTATCAGCCAGGTACCTGCCTCCCCTCGTGTACTAATCAGGGCAGTAAAGAAACCTATCCCAAGGGTAGAAAAATACCTGGAGCAAGTGATATCCCAGATCAGCCAATCACTTCCAGCAACTGCTCCAATTTTAAGAGTATTTTTTAAACACCAGTCTGCTGACATCAGTGGTGTTTGCTCACACTCCAGGGAGAGAATGGCCTGCTGTGTAATCAGATCGTAGAATCGTATTGTTCCATTCTTCTCTGCCACCATCAGCTGTTAAAAGAAATTCATAGAATGTGGTCAACTTAGCATGTAATGGAACTTAAATATTTTCTACTCTATAGAAAACCTAGAATATATTCAAGCAAATACTAATAATACTAAAAGAAGTACAATTTTTCACTTCATACCAGGAAACATTCTCCTGGACACTCTTTCACCAATAAATAAAAACCACTTTAATCTATGCTACTGTTACACTGTTATACACAATGATTATATTATTTTATCTCTATATATCTATAGATATCTATGTATATAATTTTGGTGGTTAGAAAAAACAGTTCATAACCACCAATGTACTGTGCTTTTATAAAGCAAAGAGTTATTAAGAAGTTTCTGTTTTGAATACAAAAACTGACTGACAGACATAGTGCTGTGAAAAAGAACGGATTGTCAAGCACTGGAATGGGCTGCCCACGGAAGTGGTGGAGTTACCATCCCTGGACAGTGTTCAAGAAACAACTGGACCTGCCACTTGGTGCTATGGTTTAGTTATTATGATGGTGCTCGATCAAAGGTTGGACTCAAGGTTCTTAGAGGTCTTTTCCAACCTAACTGATTCTATGATTCTAAGCAAAGTATTAATTACTGTGGCTGTAGAATCTGGATTCACTCTTACTGATTTTATATAACATCTCTTACTTCATCCTGTAACAGTTTGCAACATTTTATCTAAACTTCTTCCATTAAACAAATACACTCAAGCAGCTGTTTATTAAGTATCAGAAAAACAGCATCCTGATTAAATTAAAAAATCATAGAAGGACTGGGTTGGAAGGGAACTTAAAAATCATCTAGTTCCAATCCCCTGCCATGGGCAGGGACATCTTCCACTGTAAAAAGGTTGCTCAGGGCTCCATCCAACCTGGTCTTGAACACTTCAAGGAGTGAGCATTCGCTGGCAACTTCAAGGAGTGAGAAACTTCAAGGGCAACCCCTTCCAATGCCCACATAATGAAATAAGATTTTTCCCTCCATGAGAAGAAATGGTTCCCAGATATTCGTGAGCAGTAATTAAGGAAAGGCAAAGAAGAATAAAAAAACAATAGTCCAATAACACCTAAGTTTGTTTGGAAAAACAGAACTGTCACCAAAACATGCTCTTCTGCAAACTAAAGGTCATGATGCAGTAAGCATTCTTCTGACCTGCAATAAGTTTTTCAGCAAGAGCTAAGTCTGTTAAGTTTTATGAGCTTTTGGAATGGGCTTTTCTTTAAAAAAAAAAAAAATACTGTGCCTGTCTTTGGTAATAGTCAAAGAAAAGACATTCTAATAATATGTAAGATCAGTGTACTATTGCAGTATTTTTGGGAAAATCTATTAATTTTGTTATGCTAACAAGGTTGCCCAGTAGCAAACAGCAGCTAACCCATTCAGTTCTGATTCCACCTGAATCAACAGTTTTCCCAGCTTTCTTAGTAAGGACGGATATTGATATTGGTGGGAAGCGTGATGAGAATAGAGATCCTCCTTCCCTATTGCTATGTAAATATTTTGATATCTTATTTGACTGCTTTTCTCTGTTTTAAGTATGTGTTTTTGTGGTAACCCGAACAACCATTTGTAGCTACTTAAGGCAGTTACTGATAGGCTCAACAGGAATAATAAATCCAAGACTGCAGGGACTAGACCATTAAGGAAGCTGGATATTTGAGTCCATACCAGCTGATTAATCCTCCCTAGTACAATAAAGAGATAAGTATAAAATTACAGTCTATTGATTTGATTTTTCAGAACGTATTTCATATACTTCAAGCAAGAACAACAACAAAAAATCCCTTGTTAACTTCAAACAGATACTTTTCAAAGCTTGGCATGTTCTATAGAGTCTGTGTTATTGGTGAACCGTGTTACCACAACTGAGAAAAGCTTGAGCTCTTCTCCGGTAAGTTAATATGCAATCAGCAGAATAGTTATCAGCAACTGATGTACATAATCAGGAAGGAATATTTCTGATGGGAGGAGTAAGGGACTGAGGGTAAAATGACAAGAATGATGATAATTCATTTACAGTCACTTCACATTAGCAGATGCAACCAATATCCAGTTACAGTGTAAACTAGCTCCTCAAACTTCAATGTTACTACAGCATCAAAGATTCATAATTTAGGTGTGTCCCCCTTCTGTTATTTTAAAGGTGGTGAGGGCAAAAAGCTGAAAACCACAACCTTAAAAGCCTCCTCAGGATGCCAGCAAACGCTCATTCCAGGAGACCGTAAAACAAAATGGGCCTTCTCATTTCCTTCCAAATCCCAGACCCTAGAGAGAAAAGAAAGGAAAAAAAAAGTAAAGTACTAAACTATTGCCATTTGACTGCAACTACATTAACTCTCAGTGCCTCAATTCGTTCAAAAAGGAAGTGACCAAATGAAATAGTGTTCATGCTGTAACATTTGAAGAAGTCAGTAAAAGTGGCCTGTGCTACAGATAATGTATTTTAACACTGATGAGCTAGACAGAGTTTAAGTATTCTGTTTAAATATTCTGTTTAAGTATTCTGTTTAAGTATTCAAGTAATTTGACATTTCAGTTATCTAGACATGAAATGAGATGTTCCCACTTTTTTCATAAGTCAACACTACAGCAACACTACAGCCTTTGTACTACACCACAAATGACAGTGAGGCAATAAACAAATAACAAAGCAGGAAGGTCAGCGTTGGTCCGGCTGATACAAGCAACCTAAAGTGAGGTACCAAACAATTTAAATAATCCCTGCTGCCATGTAAAGGGTAAGACCATGCATTAAAGTATTTTGGCTGCCTAATGTATGAGTTTCCAGTTTTTCCTGGTAGGACAAGATTGAGTCATGGAAATATCAGAAACCAGAAATGAAGCTAAGGCAAACAGAAGGATCTATGGCAGAGGTAACACTAGCCAACAAAGGGTCTTGGAGAGCTTTCAACAGATAAATCACATGTGCCAGTTTAACCTTTTCCTTTAGAAACACCTACGGTACATATCTGGCAGCTATAAAAAATTTAAAAAATCAACAGTGTTTGGTCAATATGGATCAACAAGAAAGTGTATTCTGAAACACCAAAACTAGGTTAGGTGATGAGTGAATTTTCTTTGGATGTGTTCAATAGGAGTGTTAATGAGCCATGGAGCTACTTTGTTTATAAAATGCAACAAAACTAAAACTGAGCCTATTTTACCTCACAGCCACTGCTCAACTCCCTCTTTTCCTACAAAATCAATAGCTCATTTGTAGGACAAAGACATCACAGTTGTGAACATCAGTCTGAACCACAAGGCTCCATGTTTTTTATATGCATTTGGACACTGAAACATACATATATATCCTTCCTCTCTGACATGCAAAACCTTAGCAACAGGCAGTTTTTAAAGTAGCGTTCTTCCCAGTCTTTTGAGTTAGATGAGTAGCCACATACTATTATTGTTTATTCTAGAGGATTTTTGCTGACTTCCTCCAGACTTTTTCAGTTTATATCTCACCAGGGTGCTTAGAGCCTTATATTTAAGAGATTTAAAAAACCTCTTAACTAATACATCATAAGTCTAGACAAAATATATGGGAACAAAGTAAATATATTTAATGAACAATGTTGTTTTCTTATGCCAAACCACAACAGATCAAATATTTGTTCTCCCTGTAGAAAACACAGGGTCTCTAATCTTGAAGAATCAGTGTCCTTACTAAAAAAAGTCAAAACAAAAACCTGACAAGTGTTTTAAAAAATGAAATATCTACTTGATTAGGTAATTTAGAAACATCCAATACTTTCTTCTACTGCCAAAAATTTTGCCTTGTAGATTTGTCCAAGTCAAATCAACACTTCCCCTGTGTATTTACTGTGCAGGGAGAAAATTACGATACAACAGAAGACAGTGAATCATTTTAGCAAACGGAATATGCCATTATATTTCCTTCCCTGAACTGAGTGATGTTATTAGGTGTTGAGACAGAAATTTATGCTTTTTACCTCCCTAACTTTGTTATTTATAAAGTTACCAAATTTGTATTTTTTACTTTGTAAGAATGGCAGGACTGTTAGTAACAAACAGCAAGGGGAGGGGAAAGGGATAAAAGCCTCTCTTTTATTTTCTTTATTGATACCAAAGATAGTATAATTTAGTTTTGGGGGAAAAAAACCCCAAAGCCCAAACCAGGCAATACATGTCAGCATAGATCCTTGTCTGAATGCATCATGTCTATACAATTACATATGTGCTCAATTAACTCTTTTCAGTATTTCTTTGTGACTAACTCAAGTAAAAAATGTGCAAACACCAAAAACTGAGCCAAACTGATTTTTAATTACTAAATTTCTCAGTAATCATAACCAAATCATCTACAGATGCTACCCCCCTATTTCTTCCACATTCCTATCACATAAATCAATCCAAAAAGACTGAGGATTTTGTCTCCCATTCAAAGCTCTTGAAACTTTACTAATATTACTACGATTTTACACCAAAGTAAAATACTGTCTACTTTTTGCCAAACATCCTTATCTTTTGTACCCCTGCAATGTGTCACTGTCTTACTTCTCCTCTTCTTCCCACCAACCATTGTGGCACAGACTTGTTACTGAGCTTGTGATATTTTTTTCCTGATATTTAAAAAAACTCCACAAAAATTTATTGGAGAAACGTTTGAATAAACACAGTTGAAATAAGGGCCAAAGTTTGATTATTGGAAAGTCTCAAAAATAACATGTAATCTACTCAGTAAATTAATTATTTTTTAAGTAACTAAGGACTGAGAAATCATATACTGCAGTTCTCAGAAAACTTCAACTCAAATACAGATAGTTGCAAATGCTATTCAAGAAAACTCTTGAAATATTAGTATATTTCTCTTGTCACTCAAATCCTCAAAACAAATGAAAACTAAAGTTGTCTCTTAGCTTGAAGGTATTCACATTCCATTGGATCAGCTATATTATATCTTGTATGCATGAATATGGATGCATATGTGCAGTAATTTCATCATACAATGGACTTTTATTACAGCTGGCAAAGTAGTCATTAGAACTCTGAAAACTTATCTGGTGGCAATGGAGATGATCTTTATTTTATCTTCTAATTTTCTGAATTATGAATAATTCTACCTAGCAGAACCAAATGCTACCTGGATAAAAATCATCATTTGGAATAGTAAAAGAACCAAACCAGATTGCAATCTTCAGGCATTTCTCAAATACCCAGAAGATGAAAGTAAAAATGGGAATTCTTCCAACAAAAGATTTCAGACAATTTTAGTGAGTGGGTGGAGGCTAGAACAAACCTTGTCATCTGATTCCCAACCACAAAGCACAGTCAACTATACTTGATCCATAACGCAAAGATTACTCATGTCCAACATGTTTTTTGGGGGTTTTTAATATCTAACTTTAATACATTTCTTTGTATCTCCAACAGACATATTCCATGTGCAAGGAAAATCCTATCACTCCTGAAAAGCCCAGAGGACTATGGGGAAGGGAAGGATTCCTGTTACTGAGATCACACAAAGGCAGAGTGAAGTTGTTCCTCATTGAACACAAGGAGTGAGGAGAAGATCTCAGACATGAACATGAAAGTGCAGAGATCAGTAAATACTGCAGAGAAAACAACCAACACTGGCTTTCTCTAAGGTCTTCTGCCAACTCCATATGGATGTGGCTATCAAAGATTTGGACGGTACTAGGCAGGACATGAAAGACTGAAGTGGAACTGGAGAAATTTCTCTTATCTGGTCAGGAGAAAGGTGTAACATATAAGACAATTTTTAGCCATTTATTTTATTTTACTGAGAACGAATTTTAAGTTTTTATGAAGTCTTTTCATAGAGGAATGTACAAATATTCCTTCAGAAAGCTGAGTGATGTCCGCCATTTTCTTTCAGTGATCAAAGGAAATGTCACTGTTACTAAAGAATTAGCAATCAGAATGTTTCAAATCTTGGCATTAAAAAACATGTTATCTCTAGTTTCTTGTAGTATCCACTTGGATATGCAAGCATTGCTCTATTTCTCACTTCTAACTGTGGGGTGCAATTACAGCCTGCAGTGTCGGTAGAAGCAGGAGAGGCAGTGCAGTATCCACTGACTGTTCTTCACTAATACACGTTTCAGGCCATGCAGATTCAGAACCAAGTCCAAGAAATACACACTTCTATTACTTACTACTACTACTGAAATACCTTTAAAGTTATCTAATGCAAAACCAGAGACCACGCAGCATTTTTGAAAAAAAATATGAAGCTTCAGTTCTGTCCTTGCAACCAAAGCAAAAAATGGCTGTTAAGAGCTATCAGCTTATTGTTCCCAATGTAGATGTAAAACTAAATGCTTCTGTGGTATGACTGTTGCTGAGAAATCAACTACCAATTCTGCCAATGGCTTTCTAAAACATAAAGTAACTTCTAAACAAATCTAATGCAATGATTTCTATTTAAAAACAATTTATAGGCTAGACTACATTCTAGGACCATGTGACCCTTAACATAAGCCATGATGTGTCACAAAGGAAATAACTACATCATCTTCATATTTTGAAGACTTCCTAACTAAAAGTTTATTAAGACCAGACTGAAAAAATGTTCCAAACATTTAATCCAGAAAACTTTTTTTTTTTTTTTTTTTTAAGCTGACAGGAGAGCAGTTAATTCTCACACTGTGATTGTGAAGTCCAACACCAGTTGGTTGACACTTGCATCGTGACTGTACAATGTAACAGAATTGTGTAAGACTACATTTGGGGGACATACAGGGATTTATACAAATGCTGTGCAGATTCAAAGACTGGACTCTAAAAAAATTCAAGACTTCTTTATTTTCATAAATTATAATGCACAACTAGCTTGATAAAATGTAACCAGCATACCTCAGAAAGAACAAATATTTTGGTATGACATTTCTTATATGAAGGGACACGGGAAAATCCAATCATACAAACAGATGAAGAAAGAACAACATGAAATAAGACAACTTTTGTAAAAATTCTGACAGAAATCCATAGCTGACTGCACTAGGAATGGGAAGATGCAAATAGAATATGATTTTGGAGGCAGAAATATGGTATTTTGCATTAAGTAATTCACGAAACATCAGATAATCTCCAACTACCAACAGTAGAGGGTGTCAGTTGAACTCATTATGTTTTACAAACATTTCCCATAATTTTTTGGCTTAAGTATCAGAACAAAATGATTTGTACATCTGAATCTGTGTAGACTCCTAGACTGTACTTCCAAATCATAATGGAAAAGCCAGTAGTAATTTTTTTTTTGAAGAGTGGTGCAGACAGTTGCACACATACGGATCTCATTAACAAAGTGGGATGCACATGTTCCTGCACTTAATGCAAACATTCAAAGTATAATGTATAATTATATAGATACACATTCAAATGTATAATGCCTTATTGTTTCAAGGAGTTAAATGAAATATTCCTTAAAACTATCATAAGATATTTTTTCTTATTCATTAAGCTTGTTTTTATCATACCTAGAAATGGACAAGCAAATTAATTACACCTAAACCTTATACAGAATGTTGAAACTACATGTAGGAAACAATAATTCCTGAGTGACACAGCAGCAATTTAAAGATAAGAACTTTGGATATAACCATCATCCCACTCACACTGTCTGTCCTCCAACCAAAATGACTCAATCCCACTCTGAGATGTCAATGTTGCAGCAGCTTGTGGCAAGACCATTTAATGGATGAAAATCTCACTTCCTTAGAGGTCTCTGATAAACTTAAACCTAAACTTTCTATTGAGTGAAAACCAGAGAAGACTTAAACATGTTTGTATATAGTCAGTACATACTGAAACATTGTTTTAAAACTTTATTAAGACTTAAAAGTGGAACTCAAGTCTTGTACTAATTGTTCTAGAACTTTATTCCACAGGAATTAGCAGATTTTGTATCCTAAGACCAATTTCAGGATAGAAATTCAGTACAGACAGAAGAATTATTCCTCTTCTTACATTACTACTGAAGCAAATTACAGAGTAAGTAAAGAATGATTTTGGTAAGTCCCAAGGAATGCATTTTCCATTAGTTTTGAAAGCGTAACCTTTAAATTCAATAGAAAGAGTCTTCATACCCCACATGCATGAATGCAAAAAATAAGAACTCAAGTAGCCAAAAAAAATCCTATTTATTTCCCATGGTTTTTAACCAAAGACTTTATGGTTTATGGCATAAAATGTCATATTTATGAAGCTGAAATCTTGTTAGTATATATTAATTACATAAATTTTATTTCCTTTTAAATTAGTATCAATTAGATTTCTGGTTTTAAAACAGTCTTCTTTCATCCCAGGAAAGCTGAGCATTTAATAAAATAAACAGAAAAAGGCCACGTGGTCAAACAGTTTTTTGGTGATCAAGCTAAATATGAGTTTAGATTTAATGCAGAAATCAAGGATAGGAAATAAATCAGAACAAGATATGGGTAAGTCATCCATTTCTACTACTCATTCCTAATGTCTTTGTTGAAAACATGGACTAGGCATCCATGGAAAAACTGCCTACTCATCAGAGTAAAGAAAGTCAAAGATGATGCTTTCTCAGCTCTCTTGCTGCTCTACTGCCATGACCTGCAAAGTCTGCACAGCTGCCCTCCTGATCTCTCCAGCTGCACTGGAGGGATAAGAAGAGCAGCTTCACAGATTCATGAACAAACATACTACTAGAAGTGGAAGATGGGTGGCCTTTGGACAAAGAAAAACTCCTGCATCAAAAACCTTTACCCAGCATGCTTCAAAGCATTAAACCATGTTTCCGTTCTACTTCCAGTAACAAATATCTAAACACATGCATTTGAAGCAACTGTAATTGTGGTATTTTGTGCTGCCACTGTATTAGTAAGGTACTGTCTTCAGGCTATGTCATCCCACCTCCTGGTAAGGCTAATAAATTTGGACAAGTTCAAAAGTGGACAAGTTCACATACACATACTGGTTTTTCATTTGACCTGTCTGATGACAGAATGCATAGAGAGGGTGTGTATAATATCTTATAGTATAATTCAGTGCTGAGCTATGCATGTCTGCTCTCTCCTATTCTCATTTTATTCCTATCCCAGAAGAGGGGAAAATAATGTATACCATTCCAAAACAACAATTTTCTTCATTTTGAATCTAGCTGGTTCAAAATATTGCTTTGAAAAAAGACAATCCACAAGTCACAACAAAAAGCCAGTCCACAACCCAAGTTAAGAAGAATAGTCCATTTCTTGTCCAGTTAGTGGACTAGTCTTGTTAGAGGGCCATGAAGGCACCCTAAAAACAAAGAAAAGAAATGCTTATTTAAGTGGACATATAAAGCATTCACACATAGAAGAAGTCAAATACTAGTTTTCAATAGTGTTTTGAACAAAATGCATACCTGCAGGTGTGATCATCACTTACGCTTGCAACTTCTTGACCTTCATTGGGAGCAAAGACCAGATCATTGATGTAATTAGTGTGGCCATCAAATGTCTGCCAATCAGAAAAGAGAAGCACTTTTACATTAGAGCTGACTGCTCCACCAATGTATTTAACAGCCCTGCTAACAGAAAGATGTGTAAGTGTTAAGATAAAAGTACCGTTTTACATGGACGGTAAAAAAAGTTTTTACCGGTAACTGGATTTCTTTAAAATATCTAATTCATGTGTAGATTCATACTGTAAATGAAAAGATCTCCCCCACTATTCCTTGTAGTTACCACGGAGGTCGGGTTGATGCTCTTGCTTGACAGAAATCAGTGACTCACACCAGAGCTCATCCTTTTTTCAACCACTGAATTTTGAAAGTAGAAAATAATAAATCTCAAAAAGGAAGAAGAGAATGACCAGGAAGTGTATGTGTGCATGATCTACCTACATTAAAGAACTCTGATTACTGGTAAGTAACTCTGATCTCTGAATCTCTCATTAGGTACATCTATAGTGTTTTTGACAGGAATCTCACAAAATTTTAAGTCAGACCAATGTCCATGTGCAGATATATCTGTTGCTGTTCCACCCTCTTCTATTCAGTCCCACTGATTAAGTCTCAAGGCATAGCTGCTCTTGTTTTGCCCAGCAAGGTATCATAAAAATGACACAAAAATATCCTATGCATAACAGCATGAGGCCGAGAGACTGCAGAAGAAAACAAGGTCGAATGAAAACAAGTTCTACTGTTTTCTGAAAGAAAAACACACTACCTTTAAGTGTAACTATTCTGAGAAACAAACGCACAACTGATAAAAAAAAGCATCTCAAGCACGCACAAGAACTAAATCCCCCTCTCTAAGAGTTTTATGAATGCCTCATCAATTCAATACAGAAACATTTTCAGCAGCCAACTTTTTTTTTTCCAGTAAGTCATTATTTTATGAAAACCTAATGGATTATACTAGAACTAATAGATCCTAAGATGATACTAAACTATTTAGACAGAATGCCAAGTCTTTTGACAATTTTCAGCATTCTGAATTCAAATATCCTGCCTCATTTTACTTCTACAGTTCTGATGAAATATGCTTTTTATTAAACAAAATTTGAAGCAGGACAAGGAAGCCATAATTCATTTCCAAATGAAAACCTCAAAAGGAGAAAAAGGTTTCACAAAGATCCATTAGTCATATTTTACCTTTTGTTTTTTTGTTCTGGGCTTGGTCCAACCCATGAATTTTGGATTAGTCGTGTCGACAAAGTAATGGAAAACTCAAGTGTGCTTCAAGTTCCTTGTTGATAATTACATCAAGACAGTTTTTCCACTGGGAAAACAGAGTAAGATTACTCCGTCTATCCCTCCAGAAGCAACATGTACTAATTGTTTACTATAAGAGACAAAATGTACGGAGATTACATTCTGAACATAGTCACATACTTCCGTCAGCTTTGTTCCCATGTTCTGTACCTCTCCTGAAGATCCCATGTGTCACGTGTGCACCGTGGAATGGATTCGGAACTTACCACATGTTCATCGTGAGCTCAACCTCAAGTTTATGAAATAGGTTTTCTGAGGTAGCAGTTAGCTGTTACTAAGAAGCCACTGTATCAAACTTTACTGAAAGCTAAAGTCAGCAGAGCTCACCCAGAATTTGTGAACATCTGAGATTTTGCATGTGCTTTAAATCAGTTGTTACTTTTCTTGACAAAAAGTCTAGAGGAATGATCGTCCAGGTATAAGGAATTAAGATGATTGTCCAGAGGAAGGATTTTTCACACTATCAAAAAACCCCAGAAGACAAGCTCAAACACAAATTTTACTGACATAAACACACTAGTCCACATTCTTTCTTTTCATTAATGAGTTCCTCACAAATAGGTAAAAATATGTATTTTTAGCTGTTTTCTGATTATTTTTAACATTAGACCAAGCCTGTCCCAGTAACAATATGTATTTTTTTCCTCAGCCAGAGTACATCCTTAATAAAGTTCTTGGACAGCTAATTTCAGTGGTGGAGCTGGCATAAACAAAGCTAATGGCTTTACTGTTAAATTCAAGCCAACACTTCTCATTTGTATTGCATATGCACCAAACCATCATGGAATCATTAAAGCTGGAAAAGACCTCTGAGATTATTGAGCCCAAACATTAACCTAACACTGCCAGGTCTGTCCCTAAGCACCACATCTATACGGTTTTTGAACACAATGATTACACTGCTTCCCTGGGCAGCCTGTTGCAATGCTAGACCACCCTTTTACAGAAGAATTTTCTCCTAATATTCAGACTGGCAGAACTTGAGGCTGTTTCCTCTTGTCCTATCACTTGTTGGCTGGGAGACTGACCCCACCTGGCTACAGCCTCCTTTCAGGTGGTTGTAGAGAGTGATAAGGTCCCTCCTGAGCCTCCTGGTCTCCAGACTAAATAATCCCAGTTCTCTCAGCTGCTCCTCATAGGACTTTTGCTCCAAACCCTTCACCAACTGCATTGCCCTTCTCTGGACACACTGCAGTACCTCAATGTCTCCTTTGTCATGAGTGGCAGAAAACTGAACAGAGGATTCAAGGTGCCAAG
Source organism: Dasyornis broadbenti (assembly GCA_013397935.1). NCBI lineage: Eukaryota > Metazoa > Chordata > Aves > Passeriformes > Dasyornithidae > Dasyornis > Dasyornis broadbenti. The sequence continues at coordinate 294,368 of VZRN01006297.1, read as the reverse complement.
CACAGAGGGACAATACAATTCCCTACTCCTGTTGGCCACACTATTTCTTGTGGCCTAACTAATCCAAAAAAAATTTAAAAATTAGAACTTAGATGTTGAATTTAGCTCCACAGAGTCTGTAGTACCAAATTCATCCCATTGTCTCATTATTTCAACTTATTATCTCTCCATCAGCTACAATGTTAAAGTAACTTTACATTCTCCTAAGAAGTTAAAAGATTTAATTCACAGCTTAACATCATAGCCTCTTGTCTGAAGTGTGATAAAACTGGCAAATATTACATAAATAGATAACTTTAATATGAACACATACCAACTCACAAGCAAAGAGCCTAAAGAACTTTTAGGACTACTTTGTCAGAAATCCTACCAAGCTGACTGTAACTGTGTCAGTTATCCCACGGCTCAGTGGCAAAATCATGTAAGATGAACAACAGTGAAAGAAGGAAATTAAAAGTATGTGCATGTATGAAGCAACACAAAGAGCATTTTCTTTAGACATTTAGTAACATCCATCTTTACTTCTTATGCCTGCCCTTATTCATTCTATTATCAGTATGGCCACATAAGGGACATCCACAATTTATTTAATTTCTGTGTGACAAATCTCATTGTCTTACTAATACAAATTAACACACCAAAAATAAAAGTCTATTTTTTCTCCTTTATACCAAATAAACCATTTTCATGAAAAGAGGCATTATCATATTCTAAAGCAGTAAAAACCAAGGAAGACTCTCCCAAGGATTTTTTTTATTAATTAGATTTGCTTGTTGTTTGCTAAGACCTCACCAAAAAAACTTCAACTGGATAGCACAAACATTTAATTAATAGTAGAACTTGGACTGGGACATTGTTTCAAAGGAAGAATTTTGAAGAAAATCAGAAGATCTTGTAGGTGGTAATTACAGTTACTCCCGTTTGAAAGACAGAAAAGTATGTACAACACAATGATTATCCACAGAGATGATGGACCTAGGATCTGTCACAAATGGAGCAGAAGGGCAGTGAAAGATTAGATTTCACTAAAGACTAAATAATAATTTAAAAATCACATTAGCTGCCCTTACCTTAAATTCATTCTTGTCCTGCAGGTCTGAAGTAAACAGCCTTAACTTCCTATCAGAAGCAGCAGTACAAAACCTACACTCAACAGACAAAAAAATGGCCCTTCAGTCAATCAACATTGTAAGAGTTGACTTTTTTCCAGTTTTCCTTCATTTTAAAAATGCAAAGTGAGATGCAAAGCAAAAATCAACTTTGAAAAAAACCAGAAGCATCTATCTTAACTTTTCCGCTTTGGCAACAAGCAGAATTATAACTGGAGCTTATCTGTAAAATAGTGTACATCAAGTGCCAAGAATACTTATTCATAGAAAGAAATGTAAGCTAAATGTAAATGTAATGTAAGCTAATGTAAAGCTAAATCTGGATCAATTACCAATTACCTGAAATAGCTCTCATAAATGCCACTGAAACTTTCCTTGGAAGAAGTGGTAGAGCACAAAAAAGAGCCCTCATTATCAGTGGTTTAAAATACTGAAACATAAAAATTCATAAATCAATTTCTAATATATTTTATCCCAGAAGACTGTGCAGGAGTATGCAATTATGGTAATTTTGAAGAATCATACAAACTATTGAGTACATTTTAATTCTTAAGTCATGTTTAATAGCTGACTATCTTTCTAGATTTTCTAGATTTACACCTCAATGGCTCTCACAAATAGTATCTGACCTACTCTGAAACACAGCACATATTATGCAAATCAGTACAAACAGCTTTATAAAGGACGCCATTCAAATGATCTCATATTTACTAAAGCTCTTAAAAGAAATGCTTCTTCACAGATGTACAAAGAATGAACTAACTATGTCTGAGGTCCATAAAAATAATGAAAAAATATTATTTACTGTTTGTTCACTGGGGAGAGGGTCAAGGGGCACAAGAAGTAGGACACAAACCAAAAAAATGAACGAAAAGAAAAAGACTATAAGAATACAAATGTTCTAGTGAAGTGTTCAGAGATTTCATCAGTGATTTCTAAAGAGTTAGATTTCACTCATAAGCTTTGAATGGTCCAATATGAAGGAATCAGGGAAAACAGATAAGAGACAAGGATTCATTGTAGCTGTTTATTGTTAAGTACCTTATCTGGGGAGGTATAGCATCAAGTCTGGTTTCAGGACTCCATGCTATGGCATCAACTCTGATTCCATGGTGAAATGTTCTTAGTGTCTTATACTGCATGCCTTCCACTTCTGCATCTTCCTCCTACAGAAATATTGCAGTTAGCTGATTCAGAACAATATCTTAATGACTTCTAACAAATCAGATTGATATGAAAAGGCTTTCAAAATTACACTTATTGGGATCTTTTCAGATCATAATACCTTCAAAGTGAAGACCTGGGGCATAAAGGAAGTATTAACTTGAAATATTTAAGTACTTAAAAGCACATTAAATGATCTCTCAAGCAAGAGGCCAGTGCAGAGCACAAAAATCAGAACTGAGCTACAAGGATGCTGAGCTCATTCTCTGTACAAGTAGTATCTCCACAAATAAATCCACTTATAACAGCATGGTAAATTAGTACAGACTGCAGTGAGAAGAAACAATGGGAACAAAAGCAAGCATGTAATTTAAACTGTCTTCTCTCTGAGTTGCTTTTAGACCATGGAAACACGCTGCCACTTTGAGCATCACTCTTCAAACAGCAGGAGACAGAAAGGTGCCCTCTGTTATCTAACCCTAATTACAGGCTTGCTTATTTTTCCCGCTGGTGACAATACCACATAATAGAAAAAACAAAACAAGAGTTGGGATTGCAGACTCCATCAATAAGCTGACCTCTGGAAAACTTCTAAAAGTTTTCAAAACATCCAGTGGAGCACCTCAAAGGATATTGCTACAGAATTTTCTCTGTGCCACAATTCTGCTGTAAGGTAAAGAATCTCTCTGTACGCCCTCTGCGTAACGTAGAGGCCAAGGAGAACCCAGCTGAGGATACATGAAATTACCCAGTTTTTCAGTGCTTCCCAACAGGAAGAAAGAACAACATTTTCCTCTCCTACTTTAAAATACTCATCGACTCCACATGTGGAAGGGAAAGGAGGATATGAAAATTATAGAAAACACAACTTGTACCAGTGGTTGTCAAAATTTTAATTACTTCCCTTTCAAGGCTTGCACCAGAAACAAGGTAGAGAGCAATACAAATGCCAGTATGTTTTTGTGGTTAGCACTAGGTGCTTTTCAGAAAATTTCCAGCAGTAAGACCATAGGGAATAACAATAACAACAATAATAATAATAAATCAGCTATGCTATTATTAACAACGTACAAAAATATAATAGAGATATATATTGTATAATAGAGAAGCGAGATGAAAGAAAAAAGCTTTGAAATTCCAAGCAATTGTGTCCAATTAATTGTCAAGCATCTATGCAAAAAAACCCAACTAATGAAAAACACTTTTTATGGTATAAAAATATACAATATTTTATGCATATGTATGCATTTTGTATGTATGTTACATTTTAAAATTTTTCACAATATGATAATTCTAAATAATTTCAAAGTAAGATATTTTACTGTTTCCAATAGTCTGTGAAGGAGATCCAGTAAAAACAATTGAGATAGAAAAAAAAAAAAAATTAGGTATTTCTACAGCCTATCCCTAAAATGAAATACCTACAAAATTAGCACAGACACTTTAGTTGTAACATTGAAAGTAGTTGTAATCTTTGCTGTTTCCCAGGCTAGCTGAAAGCTTTAGAAGATAATTTAATCTAATTAGCAAATACATGCAGAACAAAATAGAACTGTGAAAAAATGTGCCAACTACCCAGCAATGATAAAGAACAACATACAGCAAAGAAGAAGTCACATATTTTCAAAGATGGGCATTTAAGTTCTGAGACCAACATTAGCAGGAGATACTAAAATGAGATTACTGTTCCAGTAGAGTATTTCTGACTTCTTTGCAGTCTATTCAGAAAGTGTAGTGATAGAACGAGAAGCAACGATTTTAAACTGAAAGAGGGACGATTTAGATTAGATATTAGGAGGAAATTCTTTACTTTGAGGGTGGTGAGGCACGGGAAAAGATTGTCCAGAGCAGCTGTTGATGCCCCATCCCTGGAAGTGTTCAAGGCCAGATTGGATGGGACTTTGAGCAACCAGTGGAAATTGATGATCTTTAACATCCTTTCCAAACGAAACCAGTCTGTGACTCTATGATTCTAGTCAAAAGGAACTTTATACCAACCTGTTTATACCAGAAGGATGGAAATTTATATTAATATGTATTTTATATATACATATATATTTATATTTTCCTCAATAACAAATATCCCAGACTTGCCAATGTAATAGACAAGTAAAATCATCCCGTTTATAACAGGAAGAAGAGGAAACAGGAAAGTAACCAGCCTTCCTTCAGGAGTGGTGCTGGCAAAGTCAGTTTCAGGAGCCAATTAATCAAATCAACAATAACACAGACTAACCTGAAATCTGCAAGTCCCAACAACCACGTAATTGTTGCCACCATAAGCAATGAGGGAACACCCATCTCCACTGTCAAATGGATTGAATTTTACCACGTGCACATAATCTTCACAATCCACAGTGTAAGAAGTGTTTCTAGTAGAATCTTGCTTCATTTTCAGTGAGCTAAGTCAGGGTATCACAGAAGTGATGTCTTCTCCAGGATGAAAATTTACATTCCTACGCAGACAGTTTTAAAAAGCATGGATTACTCATTTGCATAAAGAAAAAAATGTAAGGGGTATTTGTGGCAAAGCAATCAAAATTTCCTGCAATATATTTAAGAACATAAAAGTTGGACTTAAGCTTATTATTTTTAGATGTAGCATGTTCATTTAAGCAATTAAAATATTTACTAACCTAACATAAATTCAAAACTGTCACTACAGACTGCAGCAATAACTGCAGCTTTTGTATTACTCCTGGCAACCAACCACCAATACAAAAAAAAAGTAACACACCAGAAAAGTCACACACAGCACTTTAGCATTTTCAACTAAATGACAAGAAACTATACATCACCACCTTCAAATTGTCTTTACTCGCCTGCCTCTTTACGGACTGTATGTCTAACTAAAACCAGAGTTAAACAAGATTGCAAGACTTGGTTCTTGAAAATGAAAATGAAAATACTGTCATGCATCAACCAGTTTTCAAGAAAACAGGTTCCTGTGCTAGAACACAAGAGGTCAAGATACACAATTGATTTCAGAATTACTCCTTTTAGTCCCAGTACAGATTTGACATTAGTTTAGGTCTTTTTTGGAAATCAGACCTTTAACTACACACCACGTGAAAGCTAGCTTGAAATCTCAGACTTTTGACAGATTTTGGTGTGTAAATGATCTGAAGGTCTCGGCATCCAAGACTGAATGTTTTGCTTCGGAGCCATCCAGGTTTGACACAGGCATCACTCAAACACTGAGAGACTCTCCATAGTTGTGTATTTATTAATTCATAAAACAAACCACCATATTATCATAAATACTTCTGCCATATAACTTGCACAGCTTTGTTCCTACGGCCAAATCCAAGTTTTACCCATCTGTAGTTGTTTTCCTCTAAGGCTTCCCATGAGCACAAGCCATTATAGAATCATAGAATGTTAAGGGGTATGAATGGACCTCAAAGATCATCTAATCCCAAAGCCCTTCCATGGACAAGGACACCTTCCACTAGACCAGGCTCTCAATGCCTCATCCAACCTGGTCTTCAACACCGCCAGGGTTGGGTCATCCACAATCTCCCCGGGGCAACCTTTTCCAGTGGCTAACCATCCTCACCGTTAAGAATGTCTTCCTCACATCTAATTAAAGTTTCCCCTCTTTCAGTTTGTACCATTACTACTTGTCCTATCACTACAGTTCCTGACAAAGAGACCCTCTCCGGCTTCCCTGTAGTGCCATTTGAGATGCTGGAAGGTGCTATGAGAAGCAACAATTTTAAACTGAAAGAGGGACGATTTAGGTTAGATATTAGGAGGAAATTCTTTACTTTGAGGGTGGTGAGGCATGGGAAAAGATTGTCCAGAGTAGCTGCTGATGCAAGCATCTCTTCTCCAGGTTGAACAGCCCCAACTTTCTCAGCCTGAATTATCAGTCACCAGACCAGTTTGAAAATACCGAGAGTATTATCATCCTCATTTCTTTATGAAACATGATCAGAGCAACCGAGCCGCGTGGGTGCCCATTACCTCCCCCCATCCATGCGCCTCCTTTGCCCTCCTACTCCCTCCGTTTCCCTTTAGGGCCCAGCTGCTGCTCCTCAGCCCGGCTGCTCCGGGCCAGGGATTTCCCTGCCCCGCCTCACACGCACCTCCGCGGCCCCGGATCCCGCACCGGCCCCCGGATCCCGCAGCGGATCCCGCTCTCGCAGCAAAGCCCGCCCGGGGGCGGTGGCAGCAGCGCCTGTGCTTCCGGGGCAGCGGCGCCGCGCCCATTGGGCAGCGCGGTGGATTTGAACGATTTGAACAGGGCCGCCGCGCCCCGGCTCCCTCGGCCCAGACACGCCGCAGCAGCAGCGCTCCGGGAGCGGGGGGACCGCGCTGAGGGGACGGGGCTGCCGCGCCCCAGCCCCACCACAGCGGCAGCGCTCCGGGACCGCGCTGAGGGGACGGCAGCGGGGCCGCCGGAGCCGGAGCTCTCGGCGGCAATGGTAATGTCAATTTCCGCTTCGGAGAGTTCGCAGGGCTCTTGGCTTGTTCGGGCTGTTTTGCTGGGAGCGACAGGTGTTGTCCCTTGGAAGCCTCTCAGAGTGGGGAGAAAAAAAAGCCTCCGGAGAAGTTTTACTCTACCTCACGCTGACTTGCAGCCCACCTGTTTTAGCCTCTGTGACCCCCACGTGACGTTCGTATAATAAAGTGGGTTGTCCACTTCAAACGTTTTGGAAAGCAGCAAGTTGCGATTGCTGCATTGCGTGTTTCCTGATGTGTCCTGTTCCCCTTGCCCAAACTTCATCACCTTTCATAGAGTCGTGCCAATTACCAAAAAACAAACGCACTTTGGGCTCTACCTCAGCTGTGTGAAAAAAGGTCAAGGGCTGGTTTTGTGTTCTGGAAGTAGATGGAATGGGTATTGCTCCTGTACTGTCACTGCAGTGGTAGGGAGCTTTGTTTAAAAAGAACAAATTTAAAGGTAAATTTTTACTACATTGTCATGTACCTCGTCTTGACAAATGCACAAAGGTGAAAACGACCAAAATATGAAGTCATCCAATTTTTGTCCGGGAAGATGGCTTATAGAATTTTTTAAAAAAAGTTAAAGGAAAAAGACTATATAGGTAACAAAAGTGTTTAGAGTTGTCTGTGTTATTAAGCCTTAGAAGTATTAAATCTCTTTTTTCCAGGTTTAAAACATCCTCATAGACACTCACCTGAATGTATGGCAAATGCAGAAAGTACTGAAGGCACTCTGAGACTGCTTTTGGAGACAAAAAGACACTCATTTGTGATAACAGTCCTTTATGTTGGCATAATGTACAAAGAAAGTAAGGGCTTCGTGAAGGCGTGACATACATAAGCATTTTTAACCCCTTATCTTCACAGTTGCCCTGTCACAGCCAGGCAAGTCTGGTTTAATTGGAAGAGTTCATTCTAGGAACTTGATCTTTAAGAAGATACAACAGGGTTTGCACAGCTTGTTGGGAGGTGAAGACCTGCATATTCCTCTGGCACAGTTATATTCATCTTTCTTTTGATTGTCTCTGTCTTCTACTCTGGACAATGGTTATTTTCCAGCAAAAAATTTTACACTTGGTGAAGTGTTTCAGAAGACAATGGCCTTTATTTACCAGCTCTGAAAGGACTACTGTATGTGGAGCAGACTGCATGTTGTTGGCATTACAACTGTCCATGGCTGAAGTCAATAAACAGGTTAGCATTCTTTTCAGTATGTTCTTGGTACTTGGTACACCTCAGACTTGGTTACCTTGCTGTGCTTAGGCACCAGCTTGAAATGCTGTTTTGGCTGCTTGTTAAAACAAGGAATGTCTGAAGGCCAGATGCAGCATAACACTAAAATCAGTATGATTAGGTGCACTACAGAATCAGGGCTTAGAAAAAGGAACTGCAAAACAGATGGGAGGATGGAAGTGCTTTACGTGTGTATTTGGGCCCCAGACTTTAAACATTAATGTGTATCTGCTGATCGTGTAACTTTGTTTATTTCTATTCAATGTTTCTTTTGTGCTGTAGTTCAGGGTGGGAGAACGATGGCATTTGGGCTGCATCTTTTTTTCAGAGTGCTCCGAAAATGTTTTGGAATGACATGAGCAGGGCATGAGTATAAAACTGATCTGGTGTAGTCTGTATGAGTTGTGCTTGCCGCAGTTCATTCTTGGCTGCTGCTTTTCCTGATCTTGTCAGGTGAAGACCTGTATGTACATACAAGTTGTGAGTGTGTACCCAGTACCAGTGGCAATTATATGGCTTTCTTTGTGTGCGTACAAAAAGTGTCTGTCAAATGGTGAGTAGGAGCTATAACCCTAAAGTATCTCTGAAAGAAGCACTATGGCTTGTCAGAGCTAGAGGGTGTCTGAAAACATACCAGAAACAGTTACAGTATACAATCAGGCTTTTGCCCCTGTCTCATCTAACAAGAGCTATTGCCATTTTCATTTTAATAACCTAAATATATATATTTTTAGGTCAATTAACTTAGTTATTGATGAAAAATAAAAAGACTGTTGTTGGAAGACGTACTCAAATGTTGCATAGTAAATCAAACATGTAGTACAAAACTTTAGTGAAATCAACAACCAAATCAACAAGCATACCAGAAACAACAAAACCACATCAAAGTGAAATCCCTAAGCCAATAAAAAACCCAAATAAACAGAAAATCATGCTCTGAAAACACTTTGGTTATTAGCACAGTTGTAGTCATGTGGCATAAGGTCTGTGGTGGAAGTGAGTACATTTAACTTAGATTGGTTAGTATAGATCTAAATCTGGGAACAGTGTCAAGGAGAAGAACCTTCCTTAAGATTTGAAATAGGGGTAACAGTTTGCAAGATGAAGTTCAGCTGAGAGTAATTGCTTTGAGTGTTTGCACCTGTGGATCAGAAGGAGTAGAAGATGAGTTATTAGGTCAAATAAGCACCTGTCATTTTCACACCATGGTTGTTTCAGCTAGTGGGGTGGGAAACTGAAGTGCATAAAACAATTATTTTTCCAGAATCTGTGAGTTTAAGTCGTCAGAGTTGTCTAAAATGTGTTGTAAATCTCTTCTAGAACTGGAGCTTTGATACTGGAGGAAAAAGTGCTTCATTGTTGATTTTAGAAATATATTTTCCCTTAAGAAATTTGTGTTTGTATATTTCTGGTTCTGTATAAAAGCAGTTTTGTTGTGAGGTTAATCCTACTCTGTGCTTCCATGAGGGCATTTCGTGTGCTGGCTGAAGAATATTATGTTCTGTTCAGTGTCTTGTATTTCTTGAAATGTTTTCCCAAATTGTCCTGTTTCCATGCTGGCAAATGAAGAAAAATGCAGAGTTGTTTTATAGTGTTACTCCCTTAAACTCTTCTATCTGCCTCTCTCTTGGTAATGAGACACTCCTAGCTAACTCTGCAGCAATTTTATATATGTTGGTTGTAGTATGTTGCAGGAAAGAGCCTGGCTCCATCCTCTTTGCACCCTCCCTTCAGACATTTGTATGCATTGAGATCTTCCCTGAACATTCTTTTCTCCAGATTTAACAGCCCCATCTTTCTCAGCCTTTCCTCACATGTGAGGTGCTCCTGTCTCTTTACCGTCTTTGTGGATGATAAGTGAACTTTGCTGGACTCAGTGTGTCAGTGTGGATCCCGTGTACTGAAGAGCCCAGAACTGGACACAATACTTAAATGTGGTCTGGCCAGTGCTGGGCAGCCTTCTCTACAAGGGACAGGCTCTTCCTTAGAAAAAAAATTTTGAGTAATAAATAATTTGCCTGGATTTTTTTGAAAGGTAATTATATTAGGAAATTATATACTGAAGCTGTTTTACTGTCTTTCCCATACCCGTTCCCACATCATAACTAGAAGTTATTGTTTCATGTATTTTTGTTTTGCTTAACAGTTGGAGTTGTTTTAACTCTGTTAAAGCTCTTGCTACTTAAGTCTTGAGGCATCTGCCCTAGCTGATGAATAGGATTTTCTCTTCTTCTCCCTCCCACCCCCTCTCTATACAGGTGTCTGTTTTGAGGGTGTCTGTTTGTTTCTAACCATCAGGGTTCTTAATTCTCAGTTTTGTGTTTTTATTACCGCTATAATTAATAGTGTTGACTTTAGTGCCGATTTGTTGTTTGGATGACAAGTACAATTTTTACTTTGCCCATTCCATCATTCTGCTACAACTACTGTTCCACAGACCCTTACATACAAAACCTCTCTAGTCCTGCTTGAACAGATCATAGCTCTGCTCTCGGGCCCTGGTACTTTTTCCCTCAACACCCCCCTCTCACTCACACAAAAAGGAAGGTGTTCAGTACCCAAGCCAAGTAATATTGCCATTTCTCTGAGCTTGGGGTATTGGCCATAACCCTAGGAGGATGCTTGGAAAGAATAGAACTAGACCCAACACAGGGGTGCTGGGTAAACTCAGCAGTCTTTTAGGCACATATTCCAAAAAGGGTTGGTGAACACTTGTTTGCGGGAGGTGGAAGGCAAGATGTTGATGCTGAAATGTGCAACTTTTTGGTTTTTAAAACAATTTTCTGTCAAAATAGAAATTGATTTGCTATGTAGTTAGCACTAGAAAACTTGCAATATCTACAAAATACTAAAAAATGGTGTCTTTAAGCATGAAATGTTGATACTGCATTTCAGACACTCTAAAATAAGAGTCCCAAGGTAACTTAATATACTGCACTACCAGGAAGTAAAGATGCTTTATTGGTTCTATTCATATGAAATTAAATGCTTACTCTGCCTATAATAAACTGAAAGCATGGGACTTTTTGAACTTCCTTAAGCTATTAGCCAGTTGACAAATGCTTACTGCAAAAAACCACATTGTTTTTAAAATTAATTTTAAAACCAGAGACTTGACAAATTGACTGTGTAAGTAATGGAATATGCCATCCCAGTGAATGCCTGATTGCAAAGGTTAATATCTGGAATGCAAAATTATTTGGATTTAAAATATTTTTGCAGCACTAGTATAAACTTTACTAATCTCTGCAGGCCCTTGATCTGGTGAGGAAAGGTTTTGATTTATTAGATACCTTATGAAGTTTTACTTTAACTTTGTACTCCTGAAGGATTTTGATTCAAAATAAAGTGAGAAAACATTTTTTTTCCACCTACTGCTGCTTTGATCTGTTTAAATTGAGTTATAATATGATCATTTTTAAATTTTTTGAGGGGCTGAAATGAAAATCCAGTGCTTTCTGAAAACATATACCATTTTAATATTCTGGTTATTTGTGGAATAACATAAGTTCATAGTGCTAATCTATCATAACCCATGCACAAATTAAAAGGTGAAAAAGTACTCTGGACCTGATATGTGTGAATGTTCTTTAATTTTAATTCCTAGTTCTTTGCCTAGACAATATCAAAATAGTTGACTTTCAGGACTTTGGAATCGTGTGTTTAACAAGGTCTATTGAGAAAGCTGTGCCAAATGTGTTAGAACCCTAAGGTGGGGTCGTTTGGACTGGAACAACTTAACTTATTAGAATTCCTTATGTTTTTGTATTTAGTGTTGTGTTCAGTTGCTAATGGTGTTTATAAGTAATGAATTTGCTTAATGTGGAGATGTCATGAAATAGAATTAAACCTTTGCTCTAGACAGGAACCATCTGCCATTATGGACAATGCAAAGCAAGGTTTGTTACTTGATCACAGGGTATTTATATCATGTTACATGGTAAATAACAGCTTTTTGTTTTTTTTTTTT
>VZRN01006297.1:199112-282415 GCA_013397935.1 Dasyornis broadbenti | reverse complement strand
TTTTTTTTTTTTTTTTTTTTTTTGCTGCCATATATTGGGGAATGCTTTAGATACCAGTAGTGTGGACAAAAGTTTACCAGCAGGAAGTGCGGACTGGTACTCAGTTTAAAGAGCAGGGTGTGGACAAAACTGAGGAGTCAAGTTGTGAAAGAGAAGGTGGTTAAGAGCCAGTAGTTGGAGGAGAAGGCAGAGGGGCACATGGAATATAATTTAATAATTCTGACAGGAAGAGTGTAGTCTAAACTGTAGAGTTACTGTTAATTATAGTACTGGTAACAGGTGTGTGCATGGCTTTCAGGTATTTATTAGAACTATGTAGCAACACTATCAATTGTATTAACACAAGAAAGGAAAGCTTTTTTTTTTTGACATGTTTTCCCAGCTTACTGCTTGAAGCAAGGTAAGGGAGCTATATTTAAAGACTTTGGGAAGTAAATGCCTGCCATGCTGAAAACTATTTCTGCAAATAAAGAACTTTATGCAAGAAGTAGTCCTGCAATATTCAGTGTGTTTTCTCATGGGTAAAGTTTGATGTACATGCCTGGTATTTTAAAGATCAGGAACAAATACTGATATAATATAACAAAATTCAATTATAAAAGCAATACAGTGGAAGAACTTCAGCTATGAGTAAGGCTTTGTTTGCGATAAATTTAGATTATAACAGATTTTCAAATATATATGCAGCTTGTTTTAAATTTATTTTTAAAGCTATCCTGAATATGAAACTTTTTTTGCTTTCTTTTGGTTATATTAGCAGCATGGAGACTTCACAGTATCACTGAGTGATGTGTTGGAAACTTGGAACTATTTGTTACATGACAAATTGGGATTATCATATGAAAACATGAAAGAACCTGAAAATTATACTGATGTAAAAAAAGCCTATCATGCCTTCTTAGCAAGAAGCAATATGTTAGATCTAATAGACATATCCCAGAAGTGCTCTAGTCTTGGACTTTTACCTGAAGATGAAAGCATATCCCCTGTAAGTATTATGTTTATTTGACCTCTTATATTGTTTTGGCATATTTTTAGTTCCACTTATGGATTTATGACACTTCTAATTATACACAGGACCTCTGGATTATCCACAAGTAACTTTATTTTTCTGTTGAGGAAGCACTTGAGTTCAAATCACTAAGTATTTTAAAGAGTTCTTAAATTCACTCAAAAATTATTTCTCTCTGTTGTCCTGCTGGATAATTAAGTTCCACAACTCTTCTATGAATAAATCACTCCTTGTCATAAACTGAACTGAAAAATAAATGCAGAGATTTGATAAAACTGGAACAAAGCTTGGTAATTAACATGCCGTGGAGTTTTGGTTATATGTTGATGTATAGCCAAATATTTTTAATGATTACCATTTTGAAAATACCTTGTTGTTTAAATAAAAACTTCTGTATAATATGTGTATTTGCATGTTAGATCTTTTTTTCAGAGGTTCCAGTTCAGCCACTCAGTCACAGCTCTGTTGTAGTTTATTGCAAGTCTTTTGTTTGTTTGGAGTTTTTTAATGTGTTTCTTTTTTCCTCTCTGTTTCCATGGGGAAGGTAGGGAACTTGGGTGGGTTAATGAGCTCTTCCTAAACCTGGCATAATATATTAAATGTTCTCTAAAATGTAAGGAGTGGCTTTTAGTGCAAGTGTATAACATAACTGTTTGAGATAATTTCTGAGTTAATTTGAATCTTACACCTCATTTCTCTACTATAAGAGTTGTACTCTTAAAGGATTAAAACCAAAAGTAGATTGTAAGAGCTGTGCTAACCTCAAATACTAGCAAAGTGGCAGAGAGGTAGGTTTACACCAGGTTTTAAAACCACTTTTGCTTTCTATTCATCTTCATATATAACTTAATTCTGATCTTTCCATTAAAGGTTCAACTGCTGGAATTTATTTCTGGCATAATGAACGCTCAAGAAAATAATGCTTCTGTTCTTTCTACTCCTACACAAGTCAACAGAGAGGGCCAGGAGCATAGGAAGGTAAAAATAATTTTTTTCTCTTGTAATGTTCTGTAACTATTGAAAAGATGAAATATAACATAGTTTTATTTTCCAATTATTGTTATTCAAATGGGGCTGGTTTAAAAAAAAATAGAACCTGTGTATTCAAACTCTGTATCACTTGAGTATTTTGTAGGTGTGTTTGGGGCTATGTGCTGAAATTTGTATTCTGGAAGACAGTCCAAAATGGCAGGCGCTTGATGTAGACTTAATCTGCATTGAAACACCAGGGAATAAATTTTTCTACAAGTACACCATCACTCAAACATTGTCATGACTAAGCATTGAATAAGTGAAGTGATCTCCTTTGATTTAATTTTATTAGCTTGTACACCCTTACAAATGGAAGAAATGCAAATAGTCACTGTCGTGGTAGCTGTAGCAAAGCAAACAAGGTTTGCCTGTCCCAACAAACGACTTAAGGACTCTCTAGAAGTACTGATTCTTTTCCTTTACCCTTTCAACCACCCAAATAAGAATCTCTGAATATTTTCTAACAGTGTTTGAAATGCTGGAGCTTTAGTCATTTCCAAACTTGCTTTTCTCATAATAAATGGCAATTTCAAATCAATATTTGTGTATAACTCAAAATATTTCTGAACAAGAATATATTTTCTGTGCTGAGGTTTTCCCTATACAGCACTTCTACTTCTACCACAACCACAATGGCTTTCTTGCTGCTCTGACTTGTGCAATAAAAATATTCTATACTCTTTTTTAATCTTAGTATTTTTGAAGTTAATGACAAATTCTTACATAATTTAATAGCACTAGTATTTGCCTTGAGATAGATAAAAGATATCTGTGAGGAGGTTTTAGAATAGAAATTTATAGACAATTTTAATAACTAGAGATCCAACCCTCAAACACCTTGTGAATGTTCAAGTACCGTATATGCAATTCTAACTTATTTATTATGTTTTTCATCAAGACTTCCAGAATCCTCATGCATAAAGTAGCATTTTGAAATGATGCAAGGTGAATTCTTCCTCTTCCAAAAATTACATCAGTACATGTCTAATTATCTTTAAAATAAAATGGAACATAATTTAGCAGCAGGATGACCGATTTTTATGATGTTTTCTTATGCAGGTGAAAATCCTGGCGAAGAAGTCAGTCTGTTCATATTTAAGCCTTTTGGTGAATTCTAAGGATGATCTGGCATTGGCTCATATTCTAAATGTTCCTGACAGAGGACTTGGGAGAGAAGCCTTCACTAGCTTGAAACATGCCTCACAGGAGAAAAAAATGTCCATTTTCCTGGTATGTGTGTCAAATGAAACCTCCTGGAGGTCAGAGTCAATGAAGTAGATCTCTAGCAGAGAATGTGGCTTTAATCTAATAGGCAGCATTGTTGTTTGCAAGCCAAGTCATATACCACCACGAACATGATTTTCAGGATAGAAAAACAGTAGATTCTGTAGGAAGAAATGGGTGCTTATTTGGTAATGAGATCTCAAGATGGACAGAAAAACTACTCTGTGTGTGCCTCGAGAGATCTTAAATGGGATCTTGGAAAAAAGGCATCGAGACTGATCATTCTAAACCGTGACCGAAATCCTGAAAAAGTTTGCTGTCTTAAACATGAGTATAAGATAGGCTTTTATTACTGCTTTTAAAATTTGAAAACTTCTTGTTAATCAAGTGAAGTCACGAATACACGTATCAAAGAAAAAAGGCAAAAGAAGGAAGATGTTTCTGCTTACCAAATACCTCTAAAAGTAATTGTGGTGCATTAACCCCAGCTAGATGCTCACCAAAGCCGCTCTATCACTCACTACCTCAGCTGCTCAGGAGAGACAAAATATAATAAAATGCTCGTGGGTCAAGATAAGGACAGGGAGAGCATTGCATTGCTCAACAGTATTGTCACAGGCAAAACAGACAGGACTTGGGGAAAAATTGGTTTAGTTTTTTGGCAATTAAATCAGATTAGAGTAATGAGAAATAAAACTAGTTCTTAAAACACCTTTCACTCATTACCCCTTCTTCCTGGACCTAGCTTTACTCCTGATTTGCACTACCTCTTACAGTGGCTCAGGGATGAGGAGCCAGGGTTGCATTCACTTCACCACATGTTGTCTGCTGCACCTTTCTCTGTGAGGGCAGGGCTGCTCAGACCCTTTCCCTGCTCCAGCATGGGGTGCTTCCCGTGGGAGACAGTCCTCTGCAAACTTCTCCTATCTCCCCGGCCTACCAAAACCTGACCTAATATAGAAATGAGGTTGAATTCGTTCAATATCACAGTGTAGTATTAAGGTTAACAAAACCAAGTCATTAACAATGCTTTACAATGTGCTTCAGTTCTAAAGTGCTTTAAATATTTTGGTTCAATAATAAACCAGCATTTTTATGCTTGTCTGTCACACCTTAGACATCTGGAACATAAAATATTTCTGTGTAGAAAGTGAAAACCTGCTGGTGAAAAACCCTGCCTTTGAAATGTAGAGTAGAATAGAGGCCAACATTTGGAAGGGCAGTATTATATTTTTTTTTTCAGCTTTGACTTATAATTTGGGAAAGATGATACTTTGTCACCTGCAGCTTGATCAGCCTTGAAATTCTCTTTAGGCTGAGATTGATATGGGATATCCCAGCTCATTTTACTTTCAAAGGCAGAGAACTGGAAAAAACCAAACCCCAGACAGTAACATAGTCTTTCTCATAGCCATTGTTTAGGAATTCAAAAAGCTACAGCATCAACGCGCAGTGCTCCCAGCTGTTGAAGAGTCTAGTTTGGTACGTGAGGTGCATTTATATCTGCAGTAGTTGTCAGCGCAGAGCCGTCTCAAAAATAGTTGAAATACGGTGAAGAAGAGTTCTTTCTCTGCAGAACCACTGTAGTGCCTCGTACTGAAAATAGTCATCAAATTTTGCATGCAGTGTAACTTCAGTACAGACAACAGAAGTCCAAGTTAAAAACAATATGGGTATGTAGTCACTGAAGCAGCTGTTTTCTCAAATGCTTATGGTTGAATAAATATGGAAAATTTGTGAAATCTCAGTTAAGGTTTAATTATTTTAGCTCCTAATGCTCTGTTAATTGTATTAAAAATATCAAAAACTGTATGTGTTTGGACTGGATTTACCATGTCTTCTTCACAGTTGCCAGAGGAGAAACTTCTCTACTGTGTAAAGAAGTCATCTTTTCTGGCATCTGTGTCTTGTAGAAATCTTGAAAACTAGAGTATTTTCCATTGGAAAGGCAAGATGCTATGAACTGTATACGTGATCCATAGGAATATAGCACAAAGGAATACTGGCAGGTTTATTTTCTGTGCTAGAGCAATTCTAGTTTTGCTCTTTCCAGTCCTAAGAGCTCTTAAGATTTAGCTCTGTAGTTTGAAATTAAAATTTACATGTAGAATTAATATTACTGCATCTGTGTCTAGTGTGTTGGATTGTTATCCTTACCTTTTCCTTTCTGGACAGCTGCTAGGGTTTTTGTTCTGACTATTACCTTAAAATTTTGTACTCTCAGGTATACTGCTTTTGGCACATCTTTTCCTTGTCTTACAGCACATAAAAATGTATGGATACTTTCAGCATGACAGAAGCCTTAGCTGTCATCATTTTTCATAAGATTTGAGTATACATTTTTTGCATCTCTGAAAATTGTTATAATTCTGAAGTCAACTTTTATATGCTTATGTTAAAATTGTCCTTGGGTCATAGACAACCCTCTGAATATAAAAGCAGTTTTTGAGAGGCCAGCAGGAGCAGCCACAACAACAAAAGAACTCTGAACCCTGTTTTAATAAGTTTTTTGTCCTAAGCTTTCAAAAGGCTGATGTAAATATCAAATTAGCTGGGTCATTTTTGCTTTGGTTTGTGTTTTCTTTTTTTAATACTACTGTACTATTTAAATATTGATCTTGCAAATATTTATGGTGAGATGTACAAAGCTTACAATTAAGGGGTATTTTTTGATTTCAGGTAAGTTATTTCTACTATCAGCCTGCTGTTACACAGTTTGCAGACCTGTAGGAGAGGCTAGCTTCAACATCTGTACAGTTCATGTCTGTCTACAGTTTGATATTTCTGAATATTTCTCCTGATAGATGGCAACATCTTTTATCCGGACCATAGAACTTGGAGGAAGAGACTGTGCATCTTCTTTGTATGATCCTTTAAGAGCCCATGTAAAAGGGGTTTCCAACTTTGTTAATTTTATTGACAAGCTCCAAGAAATTGTTGGTGAAATCTTAAATACAAGGTAATAGATTTTTCTGTTACATTTCTGTTCTGTTTTGTTGAGCAGCTCCTTTTCTTGCGCTTGTGTCCCAATGAAGAGGAAAAAAAAGAAAATCTAATAATTTACTTTAAGAATTCAGCATAAATGTTTAAAAATTAAACCTTATTTTGAGTATAAAATATATATTATATATTTATACATATAAAATATAAATATTATAAAATATAATTGAAAAATAATTGGGATATGCTTATGAATTATTGAAGGAGTTTTTTGTATTAAATTATTATCAAATCTGTGTATGTATGGTGGTTTGGTTACTTTCCTAGTTGTAAATGAAATTACAAAGATTTCCATCTTGTGAGTCTGGTAAGTGCATAAACTGATATGTGCTTTACTTCTTGCTAGTTAATTACTTCCTTTTGGTCATTTCGTTCTGTTTGCCCTTATGCAAGGGAATCTTTTGCTGCTAACAAATGACAATGTTGGTTATTTAGCTTTGTCTTTCTTTCATTTTAACTATATAAGTGAAGCATAAGAATTATTCCTTAGGGAGGCTCTGGTGGAATCGCTGATTTTGAACGTGTTTGAAAAACTGAAGTTAGTCTTTTGGGCAGGCTTATAAATGTGTGATTAATTAGAGAAGTGTAAATGTAACACAGGAATTATAATTGGTAAGTGCTGGCATTGTTACAGAGAGAAGAGCTATTTTCTTAAGCTTCACAGAAATGAATAGTTTTTTCATTTATAATCAGTAATTTTTCCATACAAAACTTCGGCAAATCAGCTATAATAGTTCTGTCTTTGATACTAAAGAACCTTTTTTTTTTAGTTTGAATTGAGTCTAATCCTCATAGTGGAAACCAAAATGGTATAAGTAAGCATTGTTTAAGTTTTAATGTTCAGTTTCCATTGAAGCTGGAAGTGGGAAGTACTTCTGAAGTTGTTTTGCAGTTTTGTCTTATTTTTTTATTCTGCTTCTTTGTTCTTTAATTTCAACATCCTGGATGCCAGAGACATACTGTCTGTGCTGCTGATTAAAGAAAACTATTAGCTCAACATATCGTATATGCTCTTTTTCTTTGTTTAAATCATATCTGGCACTGTTTATTGATAAAAAATGAGAAATGGAAAAATATTTATGTGCATGAACCTTTTAGGATGGAAAGACCACTTTTTCAGGTAAATACAGTTCAGAAAAGTGTAACATAAAATGCTATATCTTGTTAATTACCCCTCTGTTTAAAAGAGAAGATGTTTAAATTTGAGAAAAATCAGAGTGGGATAGTTGCTGGGAGTTATCAGCTACTAACTGGCTGATTTCTCTAGCATTGGAAATGCTTTTCCACATGCAGATATTTATTGTGTAACTCCATGCTGCACCTGCTATCCCATTTATTTTGGGATATAATTCTTATTAATATCAGATTCCACCATGTGCATTAAGTTGGTTGTACACATGTAAGTGTCACTGTTTGTCTTGGTGACCAGGAGGGGAAGGTGGCTGTACTGTGGTGCTTATGGTACCTTTCATGCTCTATCTGGGCTTTATACCCTCACAATGTAAAATATGGTTTTTTTTCTATGTATCTATAGGTGTTTTCAGGTGTTTGGTCTGTTACGTGAATGAGGACTGTCTGTGTGTCCTGCTTGTGTTCAGACAGTTCTTGGGAGTTCCAGGGGATGCAGTTCTATGCAAAAGAAAATTCTCTAGTTCTGTTACTGCTGCAAACTAAAGAGCAGAGGGGGGAAAAAAGCAACAATGCAGCCGAAGTTTGAGTTGCTTCATCTTTAGAAGCCTGCAGAGAAATCTAAGAGCAAACTAGACGACGTGTCTGCAACATTGCTGTTTGTGATGCAGAGATTAGCCAACCTGCACTAACCAGGTCTCTGTATTGGCTATGCCACAAGAAAAATGCTGTATTTTTTGTTATTTACTTAATGATTAGAAGTCTGTTATTTCAGTTTCATTTTGTTACAGTGGAGACCTTATGAAACTTGTAATTGCAGAAAATACAAAGTAGCCAAATATATGCTGGGTCATTGCGGGACACATGTTGATAAGAGGCTTTCTTCATCTGCCCCATTAATTTGGTGTCTAGATTTCCAAATCAAAGGAGAGATCTTGAACAGTGGTGGGAAGTGCTTAAGAATATTTTGAACTTAGTAGGAGATATTGCGCAACCAAGGATCTGCTAACCTATGGAGAATAACAAAAATGTGTTTCTCATCTTCCTTTTGTTCAGCTAAGAAAGTGAACAGTAGATTAGATGAATGAAGGGAAATCTGTCAAACAGTGGAAATTTAATGAAGCTATGATGGTTTGGTTCAAATATGGCACTCCTGATAGCAGGAGAAATGGAAAGACGAAATGAACTTTAGTAGTTTTGAGGTGCAATCACTGAGAAGACAACATTCTTACACATCTCTGGCATGTTGAAATTGTTTGTCTTTCCTCATTCTGTAGATGTCTGAGATTAGAGGAAATCACTAATCTTTCAAGAATCAGTGGCATGAACATCCCTTAACATTTGGGGGTGCTGTAAAAATTGTCATATTAAAACTATTTATAGATTTGTACAAATAAGACTTGGACAATGTTAATACAGTAAATGGAGAACTTGGATGTTCTACGTTTTTGCGCCTGTTTCTTGACAAGGAGCACATCAATGTTGTATTTGTCAGCAAAATGGATGATTATTCAACACCTTAGGATCTGAAAACCCTTTCCTGCTGGCATAAATTAAAAACTGCAGTGCTAATCCACCATTCTGGAAACCCTTTTAGGCCAGAAGAACTTCTGAAATGACTTTCCCCAAGTTTGTTAAAAAACGCATGTGACTTAAAACTGAACGACACAAGCCACTTGTCATATTGGTTACAGTGCTTGATGGTTTGCATGGGGGTATATGTGGGGTGTGTATACATTTTGTAGAGTAGCAAAGGTGGGGGGTTGGCAGCATGTTTTCCCCTCAGTTGGGCGCTGCCCTCGGCGCAGGCAGTGGCCACTGGGTGTCACCATCGCCCAGCTCACGCCGGAGCCGGGTCGTGCTTGCCTTGCCCTGCTTGCCCCAACTGAGCGGCTCCGCATCTCGGGCCCCTGCAGCCTCCACAGCCCGCTGGAGCATCTCACAGCTCACCTTCATCATCTGGATTAGTGCTCTCTGCTTCCCCTTGACAGGGAAAAAGCTATTTCTTTTGTGCTTCTTTTATGAAGCTCTGTTTGCATCTCGAGGTGCAGTAGTATTTGGGGAGAGAACGAATATTGGTCTCTGTCTGGGCTCGTGCTGGATGCTTGAGTTAATTGGACTGTGTTCGCACAGCCCTGGAGGTTTGTGGTCTAATGTCGCTGGAAAGTTGTGCAAGCGTATGCAAAACATTGTATATAGGATTGCTTAAATTTAGGATTATAGAATAATTCAGGTTGGAAGGAACATCAAAAAGTTTTTAGTCCAACATCTCGCTCAAAGCAGGGTCAATCATGGAGTCAGCTCAGGTTAATCAGGGCTTTATCCAGACAAGCTTTGTACAGTCTCCATCCTTGGAGATTTTTAATCTTCCCCTTGGCAACCTGTTTCACTGCTTTTGTCCTCACGGTGAAAAGTTGTGGGGTTTCTTTCTTATATTGATTTGTGACTTCTCTTGTTTCAATTTATGCCTATTGTCTCTTTTTCAGTGTCTGTCAACATGACGAGTCTGGCTCCATCTTCTTGGTTGCCACCCTGTAGGTATTGGAAAGCTGTTCATAAATCCCCCTGAAGTTTCCCTTCCACGGACTGAACAAGCTGTTCCCTTAGCTGCTCCTCACAGGGCATGTCTCCCTGACCAGCTTGGCAGCCCTCTGCTGAGCTTGCTCCAGTTTATCAGTGTCTTTCCTGGACTGGGGGCCCAAAACTGGACACAGTATTCTAAATTTGGTCCAACAAGTGCTGATTAGAGAGGGATAATCACATTCCTCAGACTACTGGCTACGCTACTGTTGATGCAGCCAAGGATACTGTAGGCCTTCTTTGCTGCCAAGGCATGCTCCTGGCTCACGGCTCTCTTGCTGAACATGCACCAAGACTCCCAGGTTTTTTCCTCAGAGCTGCTCCCCGGCCTGTATCATTGCAAGGGGTTATTCCTTTCCAAGACTTCGCATGTCTTGTTGAATTTCATATGGTTCGTGTCAGCCCATTCCTCTTGTCTGTTTAGGTATCTTTGCGTGGCAGCTCTGCCCTCAAGCGTATTGACTGTTCCATCCAATTTGGTGTCATCTGCAAACTTGATGAGCACGTATTTTTATAGAGTCACTGCCAAAGAGAATAGAAAAAAAACAGGTTTCAGGATAAGCTTCTATGTTGCTCCATTGTTGCAACATGTTTGCTACCTTCTGAGCATGATCATCCAACCAGTTTTTAACTCCTCTATTTGTCCGTCCATCCAGACTTTAACATAAATACTCATGTGTTGAGAGTATTCTGTGACAGTGTTGAAAGCCTTGCTACAATCAAGGTAAATGGTAGCCACCCTGGTCTGCAAATCAAGTCATTTTATTGTAGGAAAAAACAGTTTGGTCAGGCATAATCTACACTTGATAAATACACGCCTATAGTTACCAGCCACCACCTAATCCTTCATATGCCCAGATACACTTTCTTAGAAGACTTTGCATTATTTTGGTGTTGTCTTTTTTTTTTTTTTTGCAATGATTTGCTTTTTTCTAATTGTCAGGGACCTCACCTGGTCACCATGGTTTTTCAAAGATGATATGAAATTGTCTTATGAGGGCATTTGCCAATTCTATTAAGGCTCCTGGATGCAGACCACTTGGTTCGATGTACTTGAATGTACTCAGTACTGTCAAGTGAAGCCTGATTCGATCTTTATTCACTGCTGGCAATTCTTTTCTGAAAAATTTCTCTACTCGGACACCTGGGAGACCATGCTGGTGAAGGCTGAGGCAAAGGCAGCACAGAGTTCTTCTGTTTTATCTGTCTCTACACTGTTGCAAAATCCGCCTTTCTGCAAAGGTCCCTCATTTTCTTTGTTCAGCAGGTGAAGCTCCTTTAACATTCCTTGTAATTCTCGTCTCCAGCTGAGCTCTAGTTTTCCTGATAACATCCCTAAATGCCCGGGTGATGTTTCTACATGTTTTGTAACCTGTCCCTTCACCATTCTGTGTCAAGCCCTTTTGCATTCAAGCTCTGGCTTCAGTTCCCTGTTTAGCCAAGCTGCTTTACTGATATTTCTGCATATTTCCTAAGTATTGTGATGGACTGCTCGTGTGCTCATAATATAAATTATATTATACTATAATAATATTATTATAATTAATAACAGCTTTCCTGAGCTCCTTTGCCTTTTAGGGCTTTCTCACAAGGGATTCAATGGCTGCTTATCAAGACTCTTATTCTGGGAAGAATGCTTGCTTACTTTTATAGTAACTTTGTCACCAGACTTGGGTAGCAAAGCTTGGGATGGAGAAGAGGAGAAACTCTAGTTTCTGCCACCAACCTAAAAGAAATTTTAGCCAGTACAGCAAAAGCAGCGCAGCAACATGGAAAAATACTCTGCAACAGGACTGGTTTTTTGCTTTGTTTTTGTTATGGACATAATAATCTGTGAAACTCCAAAGGGTCTAAGGTAGTAGACCCTTCACTTGATATTTATTAGAAAATTAGATTAATAATCATACATCCATTGCTTGAGGTGGAATTTTTGAGTACTATGAGTGCTTTGATATAGTTTTTTTTTGTCTTTTAGAGATGTATTTAAAATCTAGGTAAGTTCACTGATACAATTTCATTGTTGAAATTTTGAAATTAAGTTAACATGAGCTACTAATTTTTTTAACTTATGCATATAACATAATTAGAAATAAGCCTTTAGATTTGCTTCGAGCCACAGTTACTGCTCTGTTAGAAGCGTTTGTATTGTTTCCTAAATAAATTTTGTCCCTGTCTTCTACCCAGGTAGATCAAGCTCTAGTTGACATCTTCCTGCTTTGTGTTTGAGAATGGAATTACTGCTGCTCTCTTCCTATAGGTCAAAATTAGCTCTAAATTGGATAACTGATCAGTTGTTATCAAATTCTAAAACATCTTTTAAATCCATAACAAGGAAAAAAGGCTATGATCTTCTCCTACCCTGTGTTTGTGATCTTTTAAGACACTTGTTCCCACTACCTGAGTCAGATAGCTTTATATTTATCATGGTTTTTATGTCTGTTGAAGATGAAATGAATGACTAAAAATGTCGACCTTAGTATAATAGAATTTTGGTATATTCTTTTCTATTCTTGGAATAGGCTTCAGGAGTTTGTTCTGCTTTCTATCAGGTTTTGAATATTGTCCATATTCTCAATTTTTTTCTTGTTTTTGCTATTTTAGTCTTTTCCACAAAAGATATATTTCCAGAAAATGAATAAAAGGGCTCCTGCATTGTAATAACTTTTCACACTAAGGCCTGAGCTCTGGAGGAAGAGCTCTTACGATGTCATTTAGATTTTTGGTAAGCAGAGGAGCTTGTCTATATGACAATCTCAGGAACAAAACAGACAATGTATGCTATTAGTTTCTTTCAAATTAGTTGCTTCTACCTAAAAAAAAAGATGATTTGATAAGGAAAATGAAATAGCAATAGGTAAGGTTGGGACTCAGATGATGTAAAGCAAAAAGGGTTCAAGTGGGCTCAAGATCTATGAATATTTTTAATAGAAGAAACCAGTGACAGAAGATATGATTTTTCCAGTGCCTGGGTACCAGGTGGAGTTTCACACTGTACAATTTTTTTTAAAACTCTTTCTAGAACCATTGGTGCAAATAAGGCATTTTTTTTACGTATGGTTGGTTTTATATATATGTAGCCTTTTGTTTTTCTCTTAGCTACAGGACAGGTGAGCTGAATCCTGCTTGAGCAGTCCTGCTTGTTTTAGTTCATGTTTTTGAAGCTCACTAGAAATGGATTTAGTAACTAGATTAAATATTTATATTTATATATTTTTTTTATTTATACATATTTATGCAAGACTAATGACACAACACAACTCATGTTCTGGTAAAATGGCATAAGCTATGGCATTGTATTTCAGTACTAATCCACACACATTGAATCAGCATTTTATGTCTTCGCCCGCTGATATAAATTCTAGCTGAAGTATAAATAAACTTTTCCTTTTCTTTGCTCCAGTTAGTACCCTGTATATCTGATAGGAGACTGGAACTCGTTCCTGGAAAAGAAGGAATATGTGGAGAAGAACAGATTAAATGAAGTTTATTTCTAATAGCAAATATCTTTAGCTGGCATTGGGCAATAGAGGGAAAAAAAATAAACATAGAAAATGTTTTTGTCAAAGGTTTGTTATTTTTTCCCAGTGGAAATCTGTAAGGTAATTGAGTCACATGCAGAGCAAAGCATTTAAATTAAGAGCATGATTATCTTAATTAACAGTGCTAGTGCCCATTACTAGTTGTATAATATTTTTTTCTTCCAGCATACATATGTGTATATATCTTAAATGTGTGGAAATGATAAAGATGTAAATCAGTTCAACATATCTGTAGACAGAAATAACTGAACCTGGTTTTCACAGGGAATTTCAGTCAATCCCTTCACCTGCTTGTTTGTCTTGGAGTTTTAGGTTCAGCGCAGTGTTTTTGGAACAGATATTCCTCATTTAATACAATACTTTTCTCATTTGAGGATAGTATTTTGGAAAATGTAAGTTTGGGATTGAGGAAAACAGATCAGTCTGGCAAGAAGCATCAGGAGATTTGGCTACAGTTCCTATATGCATCTCTGAAACAACTCTTCCTCAACAGTGCTCTCCTCTTACCTCTTGACAACTTGCAGTGGATTTTTTTCCCTCCCTTTGAACTTTTCATTCCTTTGTGGTTAGATTGAATTGTGGGGTTTGGAGCAGTGGTACAACAGATTTTTATTGTTTTTTTTTTAAACTATCCTTTGCAAGATGGGGATGGCTCATGACCTGTATACAGAGACTTGACAAGGTGATTTTTCTTTTGACCAAGTGCATATGTTGTGCTTAAATTTCTTCAAAGAGTAAGTTTTTCTGTGTAATGAAGCCTGGAAATCTACAAATCTAATGTGAATTAAATAATCTTTAGTCTGTTAAAGCTAAAGTTGAGAATTGTGTGGAAATATTTGGCTTTTACCTGTTAAAAAAAAAACAAAACAAAACATCCAAACAAAAAGAAAAGTTTTAACGTCAGGTTTTTCAAGTTATGTACAGGAGTCATGTTTGGCCAGAATAAGCCAAAGCACTAAGGTCCCTGGCCCACCCAGTTTCCTCCATGTATTTTAAGTGGAAACAATACGAACAAATTATTTTTCCTCTGAATCAGTTCCTATTCTTACCTAATTCTGCCCAATTAGTTTATATTTTATGTGAGTGTAGACATGCAGTGTTTCATTTGATGAACGTTCTCCCATTCTAAAATTTATCTTTGGAATTTAATGTGTACAAAACAATCTTTACTTGCACTTGCAAGATATCCTCTTAGGGCAACCTGGCAAGAGCGTGAAGGACACTAGTAAGAATGGAGGAAGTTGAAAAATGCATCATCATGTCACTCTTGTCTATGTGACCTGGAGTAATGAACCATTGCTTTGGGGTTTTGACAGAACTGTCATTTGCAGCATCATCGATATAAATAAAAATTCTACTGTAGGTGCCAATAGCAGCTCAGGATGCTGCATTTCTGCTTTGATGTGGACTGTAAATCTAATTTAGGGGAAAAAGGGCTTTTGGGGAGGGAAGAATTATTATGTAGGAGGGTTGAGTGGTTCTTGAAATGCTTTTTCTTTGTCTAGGCTCAAGCAATGGTAAAACATACTTACTGTTTTGTGTAGGTGCTGGACAAAATTGTTAAGCTTTTAACTCAAGGGGCTTATTCACTCTTTCACAAAATCTTAATTAAAGTAGTCAGACACATTTGCTGAAGAAAGAGATTAATAGAGTGTGCCTTTAGAACTAGTAGTAATGTTCATGTAGTGTAGTTGCTATCTATTTAAATAAAATTGAAAGAAGACTGGGATTTTGAAGCACTTTCACAAAGCACAAGAGATTCAAAAATTGAATAATGTTTTAAACAGGAATGAATGCTTGAGTGAAAAATTTTGTTTACACTTAACAGTTTCTGAGCAAAACCATAAGTGTAGGTTTGAAGAAAGTACTTTGGACTTCTAAGAAGTTAGTTTTGTACTGCATCTCAGGGTATTACTAAATGCTGAATTCATTACCTTTCCTTGTAATCTCTTTTTTTTTAGCAAACTATTGTGTTGGGCAATACATCTACACTGCTGTTTGATTTAAAAGATCAAAGCTGTTCTCTCTGATTAGCAGTGAAGACTGGCTATGTTCAACATTAATAGGTATACTAAAGTGTTGCCAAGATTAATGTGGAGATGACCCTGTGCCTATTTTCAGAATCGCAGGGGGGCGAATTCTGTCAACAGTGAAGATGCATTTGATAAAAGGCCGAAGCAATGGGGATCCTTTCTGTCAGGCAGCAGAGGAAGTTGTACAAGATTTGGATTTGAAGATTAAAAATATTATCGATTCGCAACAGGAAA
Organism: Dasyornis broadbenti; assembly: GCA_013397935.1. Lineage (NCBI taxonomy): Eukaryota > Metazoa > Chordata > Aves > Passeriformes > Dasyornithidae > Dasyornis > Dasyornis broadbenti. Next base: position 266,633 of record VZRN01006297.1, on the reverse strand, counting down.
CCTTGACTGCTAGCACTACTGGAGTCAGTCCAGCACGGGTAATGGGATTTCTTTTGTTCTTTTTACTATTTAGCTTTATAAGAAAGCAAATGTCTTTTGCCTGTTTTGTTTCTTTTTCATTTTAAAAGGACTATCTTTAGAGTATAATCTTTTCCTAAGACTATAAAGTAGTGTCATTTCTTCTACGCTGTGGCTTTAAACTTGTAGGAAGACTTATGCTTGAGGATTACACTGTGGATTTTAAATAGCTGATTTACTTAAACTAAATTTCTTACCTCAAAATTGTAAATAAAATACACTTCAAAGCTTAATTTGGTTGTGTAGTTATTATAAATGTAGATACTTGGAAGTGTCAGGTTTGCCAGATTCCAAAGCAGTAAATCTATAACAAATTTCCAAACAAAAGAACCTCATGAAAGTAGAATTAAGATTTGAGAACATGTATTTGTAATTTTTTATTAAAATACACAAGTTTTAATTAGTTCAAGTATTTCTAGGGGTAAGGAGTTCAAAATAAAGTTAAATATGGAAAGTCTAAAACATAGTAAAATGTGGAGTGGGAGGGAAATTAAAACACCAGACAATCATGTGTAAGGTTTTCTCTTTTGGTGTTTCGAGACACTTATGAAAGTATTAATGACTTTGTTTTCATGGAAGCAATCAGGATATGTAAAGTTCTGTAAGTCAGGTGTCGAGCATAATACAGGATTTCTATTTGTGATTCATGTACTTTGAATCTACTCAGGTTTAGATTATAATCTTTTTGTGATGAAAAAATCAACCAACTTTATTTTGTTTTACATTGTTGCTGTATGAGATATCTAATATCATGTATTTTTCCAGCAAATCTAAAAAAATTGTAGACACTTTGAATGTGTTTAGAATGGTTAGGATGCTTTGCTTTGTGAAATCATTGAAATTATGCCATGGTAGCAAAAGATTTTTAACAGATTTTAAGCAAACCTTCAGTATCCTTTTTCTTTTTTAAGACAGCTAAAACCAGCCACACCCTATTGGCCAGTTAAGCTGCTTTAAATGTGTGTTTCCATTGAGTCTGTTGGAGTATATATTTCATCCTCATTTTCCTTTTTGCTACGAGTATTTTTTCACTGTATTTCCCTGTTTCCCTTTCATATCCTTCTATTTGTGTCTTTCTCATCTGAGAAAATTGTAGCTATCATCAGTTCTGTCTTTATTAGTAACACAAGTAGCTGAATAAACTTTAAAAAAATTATGTAGATCACTATAAGCCAGGTTAAAGCATTTAAATAAAACTTCATTCTTCAGAAAAATTCACCTTTGCTTTTCCAAAATAAATATTTGTTTCTTACTGTTCTCTGTAAGTTCATAGTCTAATGGCAAGTGAAAAACTTGTCCTCATTTTCACCCCATGAGCTTTTTTCAAGATTTTTTCACTTCCTATTCTGTTTAGGAGGAGGCAGGATAGAGCAGCTTGGCAAGAGCCTGGCAGATAAACAAAGTGAGCCACCACAGTCCTTTGTGGTGCCTGAGGAATTAGAGATAAGGACAGTAGCTGAGAGAGGTTAATGGCCAAAATGTGGGCTGAGCTTTGGTAGAGAACACATGAAGTAAGGAGAAACTTTTGGTTCTTTGTAATTGTGAAGGGATGAGGGGTAGAATACGTGTACATGGTTTGCCTGTGTCAGCACTGTGTTTGTTGTTTTGGTTTTGGTGAGGGGAATTCTTTTTGTTGGTGTAAATGAAGGCTGTGAAGATTGTGATGAATGCCTATTTTAACAATGATCGTTAAACACAAGAGTCACAGGGATGAGGGGGAAAAGGGAGCTTTGACAAATGTTAGGATAGTGATATCAAATGGCATATTTTAGCAGAGCTTGGTGTGAAAGAACATTTTACTAAACATAGAGAGGGGTAGGTTGCCATTTGTAATGAGAAAAGTAAGCAAAATTGAACAAGTCACATAAGTTTTCCAAATTCAAGCTCTAGAAAAAAGAGCATCTGTGTTGCTCTATTAAGATCTCAGGATAGTAAAGATTAATGCTTTGTTCTGATTTTTATGTAGAGCTTGGGTTGTTTATTTTGATTTCACTTACTAAAGAAACCACTGATGCTATAATTATTCAGAAAAAATTATCTACATTCAGTATAAGTTCTGTTTTGTTTGGATGTTATGGTTTTTTCCAACGTAAGCAATTGAATAATTTCTTTGAGTGCAAATTTAAAATATGATCTGAAATAGCTGAAATTACACCTCCACTAGTCCTGGGAAGGTTGCTTCCTCATAAAATGTACCTGAAAAGAGTAACTTCATTAGAAAAATATTTGCTTTTCTCTTGGCAGTGGCAGTTTTCTTCCATCATTGCTCAGTTTTCCTGGTTTGTATAGAATCTAGAGCTCCAGGAAAAGCCATTACTTTATGCAGCAGGAAGCTCTAATTTGTGTTGAAGCCTGTACGAGTGACTAATAGAAATTATGATTTATTTCTTCAGAAGAAAATTACTACTGTAAATGGAATCTGGCTGGTGTTTCTGGAACTAACCAGAATAGTCAGGAGTAACTAATGGCCACTACCCTTGAAAGACAGAGCAATTATTTTACTAAAAAAATAATTTGATTCATGATTTTAAGCGTATTTATAAACAAGATTTTTTTTTTTTTGCAGGGATTGTTGTCTTACCCGGAATTTTTATATTACCTTGGACTTTTGTCCATGGTTAGTACACAGAATGTGTCACTGATGTTGTAGTACTTGAGATTTCTGAAAGTTATTTTATGGTAGTAAGGAGGTTATGTTGTTTTCTAAAGATGTTTTTTTTCCCTGAATTTTCCTAAAAGCAAATATTTTGCTAATGAAGTTACTCTTTTCAGGTACATTTTATGAGGAAGCAACCTTCCCAGGACTAGTGGAGGTGTAATTTCAGCTATTTCAGAGCATATTTTAAATTTGCACTCAAAGAAATTATTCAATTCCTTACATAGGAAAAAAACCGTAACATCCAATCAAACCAGAACTTATACTGAATGTAGATAACTTTTCCTTGGTGTATCATCAGTCAAGATGGTGCCAAATTTGTGCTTTTGTCATTAGAGAAATTCACCATGACACACATACGACATTTAATAAAAATCTATGTTATGGCGATGTAATGACTGAAGAGGTTCAGAATAAAATTTGAGGAAATTAAATGGTACTGAAATAGGCCAATTCTGCAAAGCCAAGTAACAATCATTTCTGTAATTGCTATTTCTAGCTATTGATTATAACTTATAGTAGCTGACTGACATGTGTTGCTATGGTTTCTTGAAAGCTACATAGACTAATTGATGTAATCAAATAGAGAGAAAAATAGAATTTGATCTTTCCAAGACTGTGTTTAAAAGCAGTTAACTGATTAGATAAATGCAGTTCATTGCTTGTCTTGCCCTTCAGAATGCAGCCAGAGTATTCAGTGTTTCTGCATAGTAGTAAATAAGAAAGGCTATAGTTTTTTAAAAACTGCTACGGTGCGTTAAGCCCTAAATGTCTCTGTGGAATTCCTAGTACCTTTAAAGAAAACTAGAGCAAACTTTCAATTCCTAAAGTCCCACTGTGGCTATGGATTTCTCCATCTGTACTGCTGATGGTTGCATTGAGCACTTCCAGATGCAGATTGGGCTTTTTCTTTAAGGAATTTTTTATTTTTGTTGAAAATCGTGAGGAATTCACCCAAACAACAGGAAATTGTGCCAAATACCTCCGCTCTCAAATCTTGATGGAAATCTCACTTTTAACCAACTGTTTTAGCAGATTGTTAGTCAGAGGGGTTGAACTTCACCAAACATGTTTGTGTACCAGAAAATAGAATGTTCATTTCTGCTACACAGTTTCATCATAGATTTGTATATTTTCCGATGTGACTTGTTCATCAGTGTATACATGCAGCTGGCAGTGATCTAAACTCTACTAATTGTTTGGGATGAGAAAAATTTTCCCATGGGGAAGTTCCCCATAAATGCTTGCTGCAAAAGAGAAGGAGGGGGTTCTCACATGTTGTGCTTATGTTACATTTGATTTTTGGAGGTTAGCTATTGGTCAGGCTTGTTGAACTTTGCTGCTTTATGTTCTTTTTTATTTACCTTCAGCCAAAATTGCATTCCATAAATCATGGCACTGCATATTGTGGCAGAGATACTGTAAAGGTCTTGCTAATTCTTCTGGATGAAGAAGCTGTCAATCCTCCTACCCAGAACAAAGCAGATCTGTTATGCGACAATGAAAGCTTAAATTTGTTTGGCATGACCTCTGTTCTGACACTCTTCAGGTGAGTATTAGGAGGTTGCTTTTGTTGTGTTAGTTTTTTTGGGCTTTTTTTTTTGTAATAGATCTGAGTGTCTAAGGGAGCATTGATGTTATTTACACAAAGCAAATAATCGAAGTGCAGTCTACTGTGAGATTAGGTGTAAAGGAAAAGCATTTTTAGGACAATCTTGAGTTTTCAAAAGTGTTCTAAGTCTTCATTTGCATTTTCTGTATCTTCAAGATACTTTTGTAGCGTGGGCTTTTTGAGACGGTACATTTCTGGGCAGCACAAACTCTGAAGGACTCTTGAAAACTCATTCCTGTGGGCACTGACAGGGAAACTCACCTACCCATGGGCTGAAGAAGCAGTGATGACTTATTTGGTCACTGGTCCTGAGGAATCATCAGTTATTGAAAAAACAAGATGCTGAGAATTTTGGCATTATGGGTTACGAGGGGATTCATGAGCCAGAACAATAGTGTGGACAGTAACATGATGAAGCTATTTTGGAGCTACATGTTTTGGCAATTAAAATGTGAGAAGCATTGCAAGGCCGGCAGAAATTTTGCACCACAGGCAACTAGAAATAAATATAATAAAGAACAAGCTAAATAAACTAAATTTTATTAATGAAAAAAATTGATAAAATGAGCTAAATAAATAAAGAATGAATTATTGTTGAAAAACCTGTCCTCATAGGCACATTGACCTGCCATGAGCTTAAACAGAGAAGTAATTATTTACAAAAGCACAGATTGGTTCTTGTTTCAAACCAAAATATCCCCCGTTATATGCATCAATAATTTTTTTCATTATAGGCATCAAATTTTTTCATTGATGCACATAACTGGTTACATAATGAAATGTAAGAGAGTGGAAACATTTTGTGTGAATATTTCTATTGAGAAGTCTGAAAATTATGTTGAATATCAACCAGATGCTATTCATAGGGGTGTAAGTAGAATGGTGGCTTGGAAGCTCATTACCAACATTACAAATAATGGTAATAATACTGTGTCTGCAGAGCTACAATATTGGAAACATACTGCAAAATGTGTACCGGAAATTAGAACTGTACATTTGGTTTCTTTATGCTCTCTTCAGTTGTCACAGTACATGTGGTTCCTTAGGAAGGTAGAAAAAAAAGTAAAGCTTGGAGTGTGAAGGTACTTGCCTTCCTGTTTCTGATGCCTTTACATGTAGTAAATACTTTTCTCTTTTTAATACAGCTCTCCAGCACGATCCAGTGGATCTTCTCCAAAACCTCTTAGACAACGTATTCTGAAATCTATGGATAAAAGAGTAATTAAGGTACTGAGTAAGAATTGCTATGACACTATTGAGGCATTGTAATGATAGTGATAAAATAAAAATAACAGTGTTGCATTTCAGCCAGGTATTTGAGACTTTAATCCCATAGCTAAAGAAATGTAATTGTTATCAACTTGCGGTAATTAGTCCAACTAGAGCAGCATTGTAATATGAACAGAAATAGCGAAAACTCTAGAGGAGAGAGGCTTTAAACTTAAAAATACTTCCTAATGAAGATTTCTTAGTGAAGGTGTACTGAATTAATCTATCTCTCTTCATTTACCTATCTGTGTAGTTCAGGACCATTGAAATAAACCAAGCTATCTGAGAATAGAGATAAAACTGAACACAGGAACCTAATTTTAGTTCTGATCACATAGACATTGAAAAAGTGTAATAATGATGTTTTCATTGCTTTTTTCTTTTGATACCTTTTATTCGTACCCGTCATGTCTGAGGACATTTCCATGACATTGCTTTGTGAACAGTAAAGATGCTAATGTTTACTTTTTGAAGACGAAATGGAACTTTAGAAGAATATATGGGTTTTGAGGGACTCTATTCAAAAGAACAACTTCAGTGTTTCTGAAAATTGCGGTCTTTCAATGTAGTGCATTTTACATAATCTTTTTTTCCTCAAAATTACCAAACTTGAATGTTGGGACTATGGGTGGAGACAGAGCTTGTCTTCTGCAGTATTTCAACAGAAAACTAAATAAAAGTAGTGGCATAATAATTTTTACAAACTTAGTGCTGACAATATATAAAAACACAAATCTAATTAGTATATAAGGAAGAAGTGTTCTAAGCCATCAGAATTAGTTCTAGAACAGCACGATGGAAAATATCTTTCTATCACTGGACATTAGATAAACTTGAACACATAATGTGTGTCTAAGAAGTAGAAAAACATTAAAATGAAAAGCAATGTCAGTACTTCCAGCATGCTTTTAAAATATGCTCCAACCATTCTGAGTGCTTTTTTGGGGGTTGGGCCAATGATGGGCATTTTGGATACATGCACTAATTATGATGAAATTGAGTTTAAAACTCATAGGCAATTTATGAAAGATTGATAAAGGATCTTCTTTATATTAATTTTATGTGAATACTGTATTTAAATTGCAGCTTTACTCATCTAATAGCAAAGATGTGTAATAGTGTTTGCATAAATTATTGAAATACATAATTTTCTTATCTTAATGAAAGTTTTGTGTTTGGATGCATGAACAGCTGTGCATCAAAGTGCAAAAATTGTCTAAAAGTAATTACCTGTCACATTTGAGACATTTGCCAGAAACATCCAAGTTTTTGACAAAAACAAGGAAAAACTATGAGTCAACTAAAATCGTTGTTGCCAAACAACTGATGACTAGTAACTAAAACTCAGATAGTTCTCTGCCATTCATATTTGATTTCTACCCTCTCAAAATCCTGCTTTTGTCCTTAAAATGTTGATATTTTGTTTTATTTTTCTGTTTTTTTCTCTCACTTTACTAACAATTTCTAAAGTTTCTTTTGCGTGTTTCTACTCCTCCCTAACCTTTTTTTTTTTTAATGGAGACATGTAAGTCCCTGTTTTTCTCTTCTTTTCTCTTTCTCTGCCTTCTTTGTGGTTGAATACATCTACAAGAAGAACTTCAGCTATCAACAGTTCACAGACCTGCAAGTGACCTAAGTATCCCTTGTGTCAAAACTGACATCCTTTGTTAATTCTATACCGGCCTGTGGACACCAAGTTATTGATCTTGAGGTGGTAGGTCTGTCTTTCCTGGTATGTTTAACACTGAAGAAGGTATTTTATGTGTTATAGGTTCACTCCATGGCACCTCTGGAATATTTTTCTGTATGTCTACTCAAGTGTAACTTATTAGGTGTCCATTTTACTTTTTGATGTGCTGCTGTGTGTTTTTCTTGGACTTGATAGTTGCAACTTTGTCCTACCTTTCTTCACTGAGGTTGCTGTTCAAAAAATTGTTATCAAAGCGATTAGATGCTAGATGCCATTCTACTGTTTGCATCTCAGTCTGTTCCTTTAAGTTCTTTTCCATATAAACTGCTTGGTTTAGCCTGTCTGAATCCACTGACTATTTCTGATTTGCTGCCTTGCTCTGTCCATGCTTATATTGAGCCTGCAATACCAGTCTTTGTTCATTTGTTAATTTTCAGATGCACCCCTTTAGCTGTCTTTTATACTGTTTCTTATGGCTGAAGGGATTTCCTACAGGTATCTGCAGAACTCATTATACTCCTTTCAAACCTTTTTCAGTACCTTTAAATCAGCCTCTCCCCAAATCTTAGTGCTTTGCGTTGAGATAGATGTCCATTACAGTGACTAATTTCAGTTCCTTTCTCTGTGAATCCATATATTTCTTGTCTAGGATTGTAATGTCTCATGGTAGAAATAAATTTTGTTCTGTCCTTACTGCACAGCATATAGCACAAAGCATTCCTTGTCCATGACTATAGATCTCAAGTGCCGTGGTAATATTTGCCACCTTCTTACACTGAGTGTCAATCTCCATTATTATTCCACGCAACCATCTTGAAATGTGTACAGGTTGCTTGTAACATTCACGGTTACAAATTTCGTTATGTACAGTGTACTCATGTTAGCAATGGATTCAGAAGAGATACCAGACATTGTTTTTTTTTGAGTAAGAGAATAGCAATATGATGTTTCTTCTCTATATCTGTGGTCCTTCAGAGAAGTTTTTTTTGCCATATGTGTGATGATAGCATTAGTTTCAAAAAATTGCCCTAAGGACCTTTTTGCCATGCTGCCTCTGACAGGTGTTAGGTGGTTATTCTATAGTAAAAATTAATGATGACTTGTCCCATAAAAGTTACTTTTTCCATGCTATTTGAGAGGGGAAGGAAAGCACAGTAGTGGTGATTGTTTGTATGCTGAGTCCCATCCATATATATGTGTTAAATGAAGACGTTTACGAAAATCTAGGAAGCAAAAAGAGAGACACCTAAATGAAAAATAAAATTTTTAAAAAGTGATGGAGAAAAAATTGTTATGCTCTCTCCTGTCTCAACAGGAACTGGTCTCTCAGCTTCTGTGGAATTATGTGGAGGAATGCAGATTGATAATATTTACACCTAGAACACATCATCACACATCAAGCATATGTGTTTTAGTATCTAAAAATAAGGATAGTGGATAAAGTAAACAGGTAGCGATGAACTGGAATTGGTGTTCAGAAGTAAAATAAATCTTGTGGATATTTCCATTGTGCCAAAACAAATTCCTGGCAACAGTGAATGACAAAGAAATATTTTTTGTCTTTCAATCCTCATTAAATACTGGAAGAAACACAAAGATCACCTAACTGTAATGGCATTTGTTCGGAAGCAAAGCTGTTGCTCTTATTCCTTGACGAGAGAGAAGTCTGGGGAACAAGCATGTTGCATGTTTCGTTTCCTTTAGCAGGAGTAGGTAAGAATAAGATTATGAAACTTGGTCTTCCTTTGAGAGACAGATTAGTTTCAAGTTTATCTATTGTTGAAGTGAAGTGTCCTCTGGTAAATGGTATTTTGTAGAAGGAGTCTTTAATTCAGAAAGGTCTGTGGAACATGTATTGAGTTATGTCTCTTGCCAGCTGTCCTTACCATTCCTGTCTGCTTCACAGAAATATTTAAGAAGCTTAATTGGACAGGGGAGAGTTGTTTTATCTCTAAAGAGTTCATCCAACTTTGTCTGCTTTTTTGAATCCTACATCTAGTTATATGAAATGAGTAGATACCCTATTGTTTAACCCTATTTTGTTGATTTCAATGGGTTATTAAAGTCCTTCTTAGCGGTATGAGAGGGGAATGAACAGGCTGTTACAATAACCTGCTGTGTTTAGGCTTTAGAGCAACTTAGGACAACAAAAATGTTGCATAACAAGATTTGCATCTTTCTTCTGCACTACAAAATATTAATGAGACTTTCAAGTTGTGGGTGAAATGCTGTTCCTGAACTAATGGGATTGAGTGAAACTGGGAACTTTAGGAGTTAAGAAGGGAAGAACCAAATTTATTACGCTGTAAGCATGCAATATATGAGAGTGTAACAGATCTTTTTTCGTAAAGTTAAGATTGTTTTGGCCTTTTGATATATTGTTTTAGAAATCCTGCTGCATTGTTAACAGACTTACCCTGAAACAGCTGCAAGGACTTTCAGTAGTTTGGTGTGTTTTTTCTTAATGTAACCAGAGACAACCTTTCCTATATGAGGCACTATTTCCCTCCAGTTGGGAACATAGCTGTAGTTTTAGTTTTAAGAAGAATTTGTGGCTTAAGAACTCTAACAAGTCTTGGCATGCTTGAAGTTCATTGTAATTTTACTGTGTATAAAAATCCTTCCAAGAAAAAAGCTCCACAAAGCAAAAATCCTGGTCTGCCTTTCTCGTGTGACTTTTTCATGTCTCTATAAAATGACTTAATATCTAGCTTCATGCACTGCTGTTATTTTTCATTGCTTAGTCTCTAAATGCTGTTACTTGAGAGAATTGTTTTGCCTATTTGTGATTCCAGTACAAATAAACGGTGACTTGGCAAACTATCAGCAGGAACTTATCAAGAGTTTTCTGTATGCCCACTGTAATTGTGAACAGAAAAGTCATAGTAATAGAGAAAATAATCTTCTTCAGGTAGTAGTCTCATCTATTGTTGCAAGAGATATTTATTTTTTAAGTGGAATATAATTATGGAGAGCATTGAAGTGACTGGTAGTTTAGTAGAGAAGTGAAGGGGAGGAAAAGGTTATATGTTCAGCACAAAATCTGAAGAAAGACTTGGTGTCAGTTGATAAACCACATTTGTGTAGAAAATACCATTTTTATTTCTACAGGACCCCTAAACTACTTTATTTAGGATTCATAGCTGTGAGTTTTGCTTGAAAGCCAATAATGAGGTGATTTGAGGTTTATGTTCTCAAAACAGTAGCAGGTTATTTTGGGATAGCAAAAGGCTGGTACAATATCATGCTTAAAAAAAAAAAAATATCATAGTCTCAGTACAATAAAAGCTTGCCATTACCTGAGCTATCCAGGATATTTTTTTAATAACATGCTTTGGTTTGGTAAAGAAATAATTTATTGTTTTGTTGCTCTTCCCTTTGTACTCTTTTCCCTTTTTCAACTTTCTCATTCAACTTACCTTGATTATTATTTTTTCTAGAAGGACAAGGTAAGGGTGGAGAAAATAATTTTTCTTTTTATCTCTTTCTCTCTTCCAAATAGTATTCTAGTTGTTTGGCTAGAAAATAAAAACATGTGTTTGTTGTTACTGATGTAGGTTTTCAAATTCTATTATGCCATTCCAGTGTATAAAAACCAAATCTCAACATTCTTAGTGACTAAATATTGGCAGTACTGTCTGTATGCAGATGCTGGAAGGAGATCTGGAACAGATTATAATCTAACTTTCAGAAATAAACAGAGCATGCACCATTAATATTTCACATAAAAGTGAATGTTTTATATGGGCAACTGTTTTATTTTGAACAACTGAAAATTTTTTCTAGATACAGACATCAAGGTGGGAGAATGTACTGCTTTATCTGCTTATTAGGACTTTTAACAGGCCTGCTTGTGCTGAAACAGTCATAAATTCTATCTTACTTTCTTCCTGCTAAGAGTGGTAACAGTCAGCCTTTTTTTTTTTCTAAAGTGCAGCAGAATTTTTCTTTGTATGGGGTAAGAGCAACATCCCACTTGAGAAGAGGGGATAGTAAGTGAGTTCATGGTATGCCATTTGTGTGCAACTACTCAATTAGCAAACTGCTCTTTCAACATTTTTTTGCTCTCCCAGAGCTGTGGGTCATTGGAGTAGCGCTCTTAAAGGAGTGAATTTTAGGGAAGGTAATGTAAAAGAACTCTAAAAGCCTTTTTTCTAAAAGCTTTTTCAAGCTGTTGACAGGCTTCATTGTGTGCTTCAAGTAAATTTTAGGTTGATCTTCTTAAAAACATTCCAGTGAAGCTCTATTTCCTAATTCAGTGCTAGACTTGTGCTCCTTTGTGCTGTTAAAACTTGCTTATAGAGGCTTCTCCCAAAGTAATGCAGTTCTTTACACTGGTGAGTATACATTCCTAGAGTATTTGACAACTTTAACTGCTTCAACAAGTTGCCTTACACTAGATATATACCCTCTAGATTAGTTCTAGGGTCTTTCACTAGATATACCCTCTAGATTAGTTCTAGCATCAACAGTGTCATTTGGTAGAGCTTTGTGTAGTGTTTGCAAATGCCTGAATGGTGTCTGATGCAATACAGACATAATTCAAGCTTCAGTGAAGTTGACACACAGATGGGTTTATGCTGTGAGGTTTTTCAGTATTTGAGCTTGACTTCTGTCCTTTGACTCCACATATGCTGTCCCTGCAAACTGAATTAGTGAAGCGTCAGATGGGAGTGGTTAAAAAGAAACACTGTTGTTCATAAAAAAATAACTGGATTTATTGTGGGTTATAGAATGGTAACTATCAGGCTTTCTTGCTCAGATTTTATGTTCTTCATGCTGTATTTATTATAGATTCATCAGCTTAGCAAAATCGTAGCTTATTTGCCTCTTGCAATATGAATGTGGTAGAAAGCTGTTCAAGTTATTGTTGCATAATTTTTGATGTGTGTCATTTACTGAATGATAATTGAGAATGGAGGAATTTGTAAGGGATTAAGATGAAGTTTTTCAGAAACATATCAAATACTGGAAAATGTTTTTCATTTGTATTACAATAACCTGAGCCTTAAAGGAAATGTAAGCCCCTTATCTTCTTAATATTGTAATTGTACAGTATGATGTTGTTACAAACCTTGTAAATGTCTATGCATATCGTCTTATTTTGTGGTAAATGTTTTAAGTACAAAGTAGATTAACACTTAAGAGATTTGAGTTGCTGAGAGTCAGGTTTGTTAGTTTACCCTGTTAAATCTGCTTTTCTTTCCCAGTCTGTTATCTGGCCCAGATAAATTGCAGTGTGAGAGTGATGGACAACAGGGAAAATTTGGTCTTTCTAACTCTTGAAGGGAATACTGAGGTATAAAGTAAAAATAGATGTGTACAAACATATAAAACCAGAAAGAACAACTATGTTTCTCTAAATGAATGGGATTTTTTTTCCAAATAGATTCAGTGTGTTCACCTGGCTGATGGCAGCACCACGAAGAGATAACCAGGTTACATCTCAGTGATAAGCTCGAGTCTGTCATCTTAAATGTATGAAAGCAGGATCTGATGAAAGTGGCATAAATTGTGACTGAATTTTGTGGATGAAGTCCTCTGTAAAAGGGGATTTCTGGGAACATTATTTTCTGTCATTCTGTCTAAAAATGAGAATTTGAGTTAGTAGAAAATTGTATATCTAACGGTCCAATCTGAACAGTAAGGTTTAGTCATGCTTGTGTTGAGAAGAAAAGTAGACTTGCATAGTGCAAACTTTTTACTCAGAAAAGTGGCTGTAAACCTCTTATTCAACAAATCACTCCTGCTATCTATTTATATAGCAAAATTTATTTTGTAACAGTGTTTATTGCTTGCTCTTTTCTCCGATGTTTTTACTATTGCACCTGTTCAGCTCAAATTGATTCAAATTTGCCTGTGCTATTGTGATAGAATTATTAGCTAAAAATCCAAATGTATTGTAGTTATCTGCTCTTTGCTGTCTTTCAATATAATTTGTATAATCCAGTGCACTTTCAAATAGAAGTGAGGGCAGAATTTGCCTTGCAGAACCTATAGCATTGATTATCAATTGAACAGAAAGTACAAAGCTTGACCTGAAATTCTCAGCTGATGTGAAGCTGTAATTTGCAAGTAAGCTGAGGAAGTTTGACCCGTGACTTAAGCTAAATGGGTATGTTTTGACAAATGTGGAGTTAGACATTGGCATTCAGTGGTGAAATGGCTTCGTTTTGTGAATAAATGGGAAATCTGAAATAGTACTTTATATTCCCCTTTCAGGTATAAGTATAGATGATGACCTACAGAAGTATGAAAATTGACTGCAGTAGCCATGACACCTACTCAAAACAGGAGTCTATCAGAAAAAGGGGTTAACTTCAGACAGAAAACTGTTGAAGCTCTGAGAGTTAATGTGTAACTTTCTGAAAGAGCTGAAAACCAGATTTTTCAAATTATTTTAGGACTTCTGATAGAATAATAAATGATTATTCTTGAAAGCCTTTACACTTCGTAAATGAATACTTAATTTTCTTTTTTCGTGTGAGCATATCCGTTTTTCTGGTATTCTATATGAAAAGAATGGGAAAGCTTATAACTTTACTAGTCTTGCAGGTGTTGTCTTTCACTTTTGTAAATAACAAAAGCTAATAGCAGATTGGTATTTGCAGATGAAGCAATCTTCAATTAAATCCCAGTTTGCCTGTACATATAAAAGTGATTTGAGTGAAATGAGAGGTCAGCCTTCCCACACAATTCCAACCCGCAAACAGCCTGTACCAAAGCAACATTTAAAAACTGGAAAACACACAGGTAAGCTTGTGGTAGGATTGAATAAATAAATGTGATAGGTAATATTTTAAATGCTATCCAAAAAGCCTTTAGTAGAACTCAGTATTAATGTTTTCAAGAAAAAAGGACCAAAACGTCTTGTTCTCTTTGTCTCATATGCCAGTTAAATCTTTTGGCAATAGAATTGTAATGCCAGTGCTTTGAAAAATGCATTGATGCTATCTTGAGGTAAAAAAATGATATATGTTGCATATATTACTTGTTTGTTTTTATTCCACAAAAGCAAGCCAAGTGAAATTTGTATTTTTGCCATTAAAAGGGGGGAAAAATTTGTTTTACTGCACTACAAACTATACCATATATAAAAATTCCATGTCCTTTAACCCTCTTTTTCAATATCTTAAAGTTATAAATCTTCTTCCCTAAGTTAGTTATTACATGTTTTTGAGCAATGTAACTTTAAACTGGCAATGCACTTATGAATACATAGCAAATGGAATTGCAATGACCAGCATAGCTTTGTTTTATTTGGTAATGCACTAGTTTTGATTTAAAGAGAAAAATAACAGGGCAGTCCTGATAGAAAAAGGATGTATATTCCCAGGTAACTTTTTATTTCTTCACATATGTTTTTGATATTCTTACATGACAGAAGGTACAAATTCATGTCTTGATGTACCAGAGCTTGGAACTATTTCTGAAAGTGTTCACCAGACTAGAAGTTATACAGAAATGGGAAAGCTGAGTTGTCAGCCAAGGCACAAGAACTCCGAGAATGAACAGATGGATTTGAATAATGACAAAGTAATCTGTGACAAGGAAAGTGAACCATCTTTGCAAAAAAATACTAAAAGACTTAAGACTTCAAACAGATCTCAAAAGGAATTGGACAGCAAAACTGGTGGAAAAAGAAAACAGACCAAAACTGCAAGTAAGAATAAGTTGATTGCTGGTCAGGCAAAATTAACTCGCTTTTTTCAACTGTAAGTTTTTGTTTTCACATACATGGTATGTTGACAGTTGTACAATTTTGTAAGCAAACAGGTGAAATTCATTAATTACTTCCTTTCATGCTTGAATAGCTGCAAGTAACTTGTGTATTATATTAGACAACTACTTACAAGTCTGGATTATGCTGAAGTCTTTTATTTTTTAATATCAATACATTGTCAATAATTACACTATGTTATTTTTGGTAATGACTTATGTGTCCCTCTAGAATGTGATGAGAAATTATTTTTTGGATGAATATGTATAGCCACACTAAGACTCAGTAACTTCAAATTACATTAAATTCAGAATAAAATGTTTAATCTTCAAAGAAGGTGGTGTAGATCAGTAGTTTTCACACTTGCCAACACGGTCGATAGACTCTTCCCAGCATACACCTGAGGACTATAGGAGAAAAAAAAGTCTTAAAGTTTAAATCATCAAAGAACTAGAATTATGACCTCTGGATATATTAATTTAACAAGTGCTCCCTCCCCTGTGAGCCAAATCATAACAGACATGGAGCTTCTAAATGAATCTTTATCAAATTGCTATATTGACATTGCACTGTACTTTACCAGAATGAAATAAATTTTTGTGTGAAAATAAAATATATTTACTGTCAAAATCTCTTCTTCCTATAGGGAACTTAGCTGAATTTTCTTCATCTGTGGTCTCTCTTTCGTGTATTGACTCAATATTTTGGATTTCAGTGTCAGCTGGAAAAGCCATGGCTCCCTTCAGTGCAGGATAGGGTAGTTGTTTTCTGCCTAAGTTGATTGGCATAACATGATTGAAGAAATCATGTCTGGAACCTCTGTCCTATTTTGAAGGAAAACATGAGGTTTGTCTTTAAATAAAGTCAGTTCTGTTCACATTTTGTACTTTATATTTCAACAGTACAGTTATTTTATGTTTCGAGGTGGTATCTTAAAAGTAATGACCTGCATTATGTCTTTGTCCCAAATGTTTTGATGGATATAATTAAATAATGAGTCTCATGTTTGGCAAAGCTAAAAATCTGTTGCTGCATATAGGGACATGCATCAAATATAAGAATAGGTTTCCCCCCATCTCAAGTTTTGGCTACTATCTGTAAAAATCAGATTAAATTCAACTGTCCAAGTTACACGTTTAGAATCTCGGCATTAGATTTATAGAGTTGAAAATATCTTTTCTTGCCTATGTTATGTTAAACTGCTATTCTTGTATATTTACCTGGTTATTGCTTTAAATTGTTGTACTTGTTTTCTAAGGGATAGAAATGAATTTCAGTTTTACAATTAAGCCAAAATGTAAAACGAACTCACCAAGAACTTCATGTTTCCAGCATTCTTTTCATTGAAAACACTGCTGTCTTCAGTCTTGTAGTGCTTCAGCAAAGGTATAGCTCCCCTGTTCATAGTTTTATCTCCGTTTTGTAGAGTTTTTCCTAGATTTAGTGTGGCTAGCAACATATCTTCATCTTCTACCTCTTGCAGAGATTTTGAAACCGAGAACAGAAAACCTTGAGAAAAAAGAGAGAGAAGAGAGAGAATTAGCATGTATGATGTGATGTACATTTTTAGTTATTTAATGCTTGCATAGAGGTTCAGCACTTCTCAAATTCTAAGAAAGCTTTTCCAGTTGTAAAGTAATATGTTTTCCATTTCTGGAATCACACACTTTATATATTTTACAGGTTGAATGGAAACTACTTCAATGGCTGATGAGTTCATTCTTTTAAAATGGCTCTTATTAAGGAGTAACCTTTTCTATAATCCTTCTAATCCCACCTGTTTAGAACTAAAACAGTTCTTTGTCATGGATAATTTGCTTCTTTGTATGTTTTTAGAACAGAGTAGATCCTTTTGGTGGATCAATATAACAAAGTTCACAGAAAAAGTGATGTCCATTTGTGTTGTTCATAAAGCCTTACCTCCGGTTAAGACAATTTTAAGAACTACAAAAGTAAGCAGGACTGTTGTAAAGGTTTGTGTCATAGCTTTTGATCAAAACTGGGTTCACTAAACAGTTGAAAATCATGGAATTCAATGATCACTTAGACTGCTACTGTGCTAAAGCTGAAATCATTAATTTGTATTTTGATGTCCGTTATGTCAGGTTGCATTATTCAGAGTTGATGGCTAGAAATATTAATTAATACCTAATTAGCTGTATGTGTCTGTATTTGTCTGTATTTTCTTACTGAAAGTGGACCTCTCTCAGCCACAAATGTAACATAGTCAAATATGCTTGCGCTAAGAATGTAGAAAGAAAAATAAACTTCAGTTTTTCATTTAAAAAGTTTTGAAATGTATATATTACCCTGTGAAAGGAAATGTGGAAGTTTCTGCAAACTGTTGTTTTTTGTTGTTGTTGTCTGGGGTTTGTTGGGTTTTTTTGGGTTTTTTTTTGCTTTTTGGTGTGGCTTGTTTTTTGAGGTTTTTTTGTTTATTTCTTTGGTTTGGTGGGGGGTTTTTGAAGGTTTTTTTTTTTGTTGTTGTTGTTACTGACTGGTTTTGTTTGGTTTTGTTTAGGGTATTTTGCCTTATCGGGAAAGCAAATAGAGCCAGTTGAAATTTAGCTAATCTCTTAATGTCAGTGATGCAAACCACACATTCAGTGGCTGTGTGCATCCTACCTTGTACATCATGTTTGTTTTATCCTTCAGCTTAGTGCAGGGGACCAAACATCCTGCTGTTCAAGGCATACAGTAGGAAACTGGCCACTGTTCACTGCTAAACTTCCTGGAAAAGCACCTACCTTGCCAAAGTACCTTGTTGTTAAGAATTTTCATGCGAAAATATCATGCTGAACTAAGCAGATTTTGCTAAAAACCATTTTTGGTGTACCCACTTTTCTCCAGATGAGGAAAGTGCATTTAATCCTTTCTGGGCAGAGCATCTCTCACAAACAGAATTGTTGCTTCTTATTGTTTTCATTTCCTTGCTGTAGAGTCTGTACTTGCCTCTGAGAAATTGAGGAGTTTTGTTTTCTTTGACTTTGATTGCCTGGCTGCAGAGGAGAAAAATTTGAGAGTTGATTGTACGTGGTTTAATACTTCTCATCCTTTATCTTTTTGCTAATTTGTATTTCCCCCTCATGATAAATATTTGTACAGTTTTGTTCAATGAATAAATCAAAAACCGTGAATGCTCTCTTCATAATGCGTTTGGGAATCCTCACACTCTGATGTCTACACTTTTATTTCTTCATCCTGCAACTTTCAACTTTAGTAAAAAAATAAAATGTTTTAGTACATCAAATTCTATGTTTTACCATTGTTTGTGAAACTTTTTTCATTCTTAAGTAGTAAATATTAACCCAGTACTGCTTTCAGAACAATTAGTAGATGCAAAGTAGAACGTTACATCTAGTTACAACAACATATGAACTCTGAACATCTGAAATCTCATGTGGTATGTGTGAGTAAATAAAATCTAGGTGATAACATGCCTGGAATTTCTCTTATAATCATTTTGAATTCTTCTAGGCATGGGTTACAAAACAATTGTAATAGTTTCATTTGGCCTTGTAACTACTGTAACTGCCATGTACAAGTGCTTGAACCTAATGCCAAGTATTGACTGAAGAATAAATAAAGCAGGTATGTATTGTATAAAGTCAATTATTTTCTGTTATCAGAATTTAAAAACTTCACAATGCAAGAGAAACTATTTAAGCTTATAAATTATTTTAGTTAATCTTAAAGCACAAAAATAATTGATCAATGGTATTTTGCCCAATGGCTTACTACTGATTTTAAAAGGTAGTTTGGGGTTTTTTTGTTTGTTTGTTTTATTTTTAACTTGGATCTTGTACATTTTAAACAAACAGCTGTATTTTAGTCTGAGTTGTATCTGAAATCCTAACCCCTTCTTGTGTATTGGTCTATCTAAATACCTCAGTGTTTCAGTTCCAAACCCCTCCCACCAAACCCAACAAGCAGGTGTTAAAGTGGAGATTCTCTGTGCTAATAATGGCAAGACTGTATCAGCAGTTCAGGACAGATGAGAGGTAATTAGCACACTTCATTATAGATTGTGGGAAATCAAGACTCTTGCCTAGCACTGTTTTGTTGTTCCTCCTGCTGAATTGGTAGTCACCTAGAATCAGTAAATTGATTCAGCATGAAATAGGCACAGTGCTGCTTATAACAGGACAGCTCTGGACTTGTGCCAGGAGCACAGCTCTAAATATTAGGAGAACTTAAAAGTCATCTTCTATAAATGAGTCAGGAGAATGTACAAGAAAAGGGTGGGGGTGAAACCCCACAAAGTAGATGATTTTTACCAAATTTCTGCCCAAGATCCAGAGTACCCATTTCAGTCCTCTGTTGAATTATAGTTGTGTATTAATAGAATGAAATGTTTCATTTGTGTTATAAATTCATTTCACAGTTGGGAGACTTTACAATATTTTCTGCTGTTTCCTTTGAAAGGCATTTCAGAATTTCATTAGGAGGATGTGCATAAAGATGTAAATATTTCTTAAGGAACTATACAGCAGAGGAAGAGAACAATTTACATATAGTTTCTTCCAGCAAAGTTAGTGATAAGCACGTTGGTCATTGTGTCTCCTTTTACACTCATACTCTGTCAAAGGAGTTTGAAATATTCTGTTTTCATGTAAAAATCTGCATTTTTGAGAGAAGTCCACAAAATTGTTGTGGACACGCCACAGTCAATTATTCTGTAACCAGCTAACAGCAGGAACTTCCTTATGAGACCAGTGAAGAGGATAAGAAAGACTGGGCCCCTTTCCTTTGCAGGCAGATGAGAGGATTTCAGCCAAGAAAAAAATACAGAAAAATGCAGGAGGTACAACTGCAATTTTGAGCTTCATTTGAGCACAGGATGTCTGTGAGAGGCTTTGAAGCTGGCTATCCAGTGCAGCCTGCTAAAATTCCTGTGATTTCTACTCTTCACCATTACTGTTCGTATGGTTTTAATAGCACTGAGGTGAGTCATTTGTTTTGCATAGCTGACACTGAGGCAGGAGGCCTTTTTTGGAAATACTGACCTTGAAAGTTCTTTACCAATGGTACTGGAACCACTGGTGGATGAAGCCCCCTAAATGAATGAATTCTCTTGCTGATGCACAGTGATTGCAAGACTGACCACAGCTGGCATTTGAGAAGAGCATCAGTTCTTCTCTTTAGTATTATATGAAAGAGGTTAAAGGAATGTTATTATCAGTATTGTCCATATTATCCATGAATTCTGTTAATGGTGTAGTGGTGTTCCACACATGTCAGTGCAGGTTCTCTTACTGAGCTGAATCCTCTGAGTCAATTTGGATGATGAGAGTCGACACACTGCTCTTGTGGAGATAGAAGAATGAAACAACTCTACCACAATTTCCTTTTTGCAGAGCAAGTGTTCAGTAAATTGGCACTTTGTCAAAATCAAAATAATTTACTCTTTGTCACCTGTTTTTTTTTTTTTTTTTACCAATAATGTCAATTTTTATTTAGGTTTTTGTTGTTGTTTTGTTGGGGGTTTTTTGGCATTTCATTCTCTTTTAAATACAGCTACATTTTCATCTCAATGGTTTCTACTTATGCTTTTCTCTTATGACAGTATAATGCTCAGTTGCTTGGAATCTTGGTAGTTATGGAACAATAACATTGCATTATGAGTCCATGAAATATTTTTACACTGTTTTGGATGTGAGGTACATTTTTGAGATACACTGTTTTGTAAGTTATTCTTTAAATAAACACAAAAGTCAGAGGTGTTTACACACAGAAATGCTCTAGCATAGTTTTCACATTGTAAGCTGAGCCACATACCTAAAGTGTTAGTCTGGGTTTCTCCTCCTGCATTCTGGCAAACGAATCTGTTATCTTTCAATTCTGTTATTCTACAAAGGACCCACCAGGTATTCTCTCTTTGGTTTGCCATACCAGTCTGTGAATTTGGCTATTCTACCGATTACTCTAGCAACAAGGGGCTTGGAACTAGATGATCTTTATGATCTTTTCCAACCCAAACCTTTCTGTGATGCTACTCCTGCCATTCATGTGGTATTAGCACAATGGTGTACAGAATGTTACAATACGTGTGTTCTCTTGATTATTGCAATGCTTGTGGTTGTTATCCAAGGACTAGGAGTGACGTTATGATTTAGTGACTCTTGTATCCTTGAACATATTTTCTTTATTATCTGTGCCAGCAATCTAACCAAATTGTACCTGCTTCTGTTATATCAATTACAGTCAGGTCTTTTTCATCCCAAGTATGTGAACTTTGGGTATGATTGAAACATCTGTCTCACAGACTCTGAGGAAGAGGAATTGCAGGCTGTTAATCACAGAGTTTCTACTGTGTATTGCCTTTGTCTGCAGAAGAGACTGTGCTACCATTGATACTCAAAAGTACAGCCAGATACTTATAAAAGCTCTCAAGAGTTACTGCACAGAGTGGCAGTCACACTGGAGATTCTGGTGGAAGCTGTCCAGGAGAAATCAACTAAGTTTCTGGACATATTACGTCCCTCCATGCCAGCATGCCTGGTGATTCCCATAAATGAGGGCCTGTCGGAGTCAGCCAAATTACTCTGGCAGATGTCTGCTTCCTTAGTGTTGACAATCCAGATGGGTGGATTGTTGTTATCCAGTGCTTTCTGCAGGCTTTGAACAAGTCTATAGCCACTGGCGCCAGGGCTGTGAGCCATGGCAGCAGTCCACTGGAAAGATGAGCATCAAGGTCTACAAAGAACAATGCCACAAGGTAAAGAATTACACCAGACATTATTTAATTAGAAGCAAAACCAACCTGCTTTGAAATGATCTTCTTCTAGATATGATCTAATGCTGTTTTGATCAGAGATGTCTTTTGTGGAAGATAGCACTTCTGTCAGTGAAATGTCAATCATCATTTGCATTGATATAGAATCATGAAAGATTCACCTTAGCCAGAGGTATTTTATGAGTATTTTATAAGACTCAGTTATTTCCAAGCAAAATATTAAAATAGTTAGCCTAAGATATTCCTATGTTTAGCACTTATTTTGCTTACCGCATATCTTGAATATTAAGGGTCATTTTCCCAAAGGCAATCAACAGCTGTCTTCTTTGATAAATGTGCTGCTGCAATTACTTTTGCCAAACATTATGACTTCAACTTGATCATTCATTTAGTAGCCAAGTTGTGGTTAGGAATATTATTTGCAGCTGAAATTATTGTCTCACCATTTTGGAGGTCTCTGTCATTCATAGTTGCATCCACATTGACTCCCATTCAAAGAATAATTGCTTGCCAGTGGTATGTCTCATTCTCTGAGATGTTATCAGCAAACTTCCCATATCATACTCTGTTTTCATTTTTGCTGGCACTGCCTGCTGTGGACATTGAGTTGTGACTTTTAAGTGAGCAAGGGTTTCTGCTCTTTACAGTCTACATATGGGTATGAAACAGCTGAGAACGTTTGATATTTCTATGGAGATCATCATTTTTATAAGTGGAAGTGCTACATCTATGCAAAGACTAGAGCCACAAGGATTACAGCTTCAGCCAGGAGGCTTGTTGCATCTTTGCATGGAGAGTAGTTCTTTCTGTACCTGTAGTGATTTGCCAGTGTCATTCTGCTTGGGATCTGAACACTCCTTACCATCTATCGAACCCTTGTTTGCTGTATCACACTGCAAAACCAGTTAGCCCTTCAAAATAATGGGACTATTGAGGGGAAAATGTCGTCCCCACCACTGTCTTAATTAGTATTATTAGTTTAATTAGTAGGGAAATATTATGTAGACACAATCTTGAAATCTCCTGTATGTTCTTGACAAATGTTTTTCTTGACTAAAATGTGAGGCAGAGATTACATTTACCCATTGCATACCCATGCCAAAGTGAAAATATGGAAATTTGAGCTACTAATAATATCATAGATTTCATGCATAAATATTGGTGGTTATTGGATTTTCAGCCTTTAGCTATTTTTCTGAACTGCTAAGATTGGATTCAGTTGAAGTAGTTTACCATTTCTAAGATATTGCAAATATGCAATCATGCTCACATTTGGTGACCACTACCTGTTGGTTCAGAGTTGCCATCTATAATTGCAAACATTAATTTTAAATAAACATGTTAGGCAATTTCTGGCAAGGAACAAACAGGTTTTAAGATTGAATTTTATCATAAAATCTATGAATTCCTTCCTACTGCAAGGATAACAAAGCAGGTCACAGTCATTCTGGGAGACTGAATCTGGAGTGCACTGATGATGACTTCTTGACACAGGCTGACTGAAGACTTAATAAGGCAAAGCACTCTAATAGACCTGGTGCCAATAGTTAGGAACTGGGTATGAGGATTTGTCTTAGCTTTGTCTGCAGTGACCATAAAATGATGGTGTTCAGGACCCTGAAAGAAAAGAACAGGGCAAATAAGGTCACAGCTTTGAATTTCAGAGGAAAAAACTTTGCTCCGCTTAGAGTTCTGCTTGGGACAAACTCATGTGAAAGTCCTGGTGAGAAGAGGGGTCCAGGATTGCTGCATCACCTCCTCTAAATTCAAGATTTGTCCATCTGAAAGTCAAGGGGCATTGACAGGAGGCCTGAGCTGATTGGTACAAAGTTCCAACAAATGCTCAATCGTAACCGTATAGGATGTGGGAGTAGGGACTTGGGAGATGAGAGAACACCACAGGGGAATATGTTTGCTAAATTAAGGTTTTCCTAAATACTAGTATGCCATTAGTTTAACTTTCTTTTTGTTTATATCTCCTGCTTCAGCAGATGCATTGTCTACCTGATTTATTAGTCCCTCTAGTAAATAGTCTGTAATATTCAACAAAAACACTTTCATCAGGATGTAAAAGTGTATAGAAGCAAGTTTAATAACATGATCTATAAGCGATCAGAGTTAATTGGTTTTCTTTCTGATCTTTTGTAGTGAAAATTATTCTTGTTCATTTACTTAATGAAAAAATGTCTGAGTTTAACATTTAGCATAAGTATTTTTAACCTGAAATGATAAACTTGTCCTTTCTGTCTTGCAAGTAAAAAATCTCTCTTGCAATATCACTGCTTTCTGCATGAACAATTTTAACCATTAACAACTTTTCCCAGCATTTGTATTTGTGGGTTCTAATTCATACACATTCATCATTATGTTTATTTTAATATGTAATTACATTAACATATTTTATGTTACTATATTTAATAAAGCTATAGAATATTCCAGAAAATGTAATACACGACTTCTGACTATGGAAACATTGTATTTGTTAGTGGGAAATGATGAAGTGCCACATATTTAGCCATATAGTCATTGGTGGAAAGTGGTGAAGAGCCTTTTTTTTTCACTTCATATTTAATGAATGTGCAACAAGTTCATATTTATTACATTCTGTAGAGTTGCTGAGCATGAACAGAAACAAAAGCTGAAGAAAACAAAGAGAATTTAACTCATGGTATAGTTCTATCCTTCTTGGCAATTTTGTACAAAGAATATGCCCTGCTTGACTTCTGAATCTGACTTTATTTCTGATTTATGTATAGTATGTAATATTGTCTCTAAACTGAATGATTTTGTTCTCAACGTCGTGGAGAAATATGTTAAGAACTCTGTGGTAAGATATGAAAATGTCCAGGTTAGATGCCATGCTGTTTTATTTGCTTTCTTCTTACGTGTGTAAGTTGAAAGAGAAAAAAGGGGTTCTAACCATTATCACAATATTTTGATAGTAAACTTCTGCTTAAGTGCAGTTACATATTAGTCCTTTTTTGGCATTCTCCTTGCACCATTATTTCTGATTATGTAATCTCTTGAGTATTTTTGTAGATGAAGTCATAGATAATCTAAAAAACCAACAGTGTTTTTATGTTAGGAAAATGTGTCAATTGCAATCATCTAGATTTTTTCCTGTTGTCAATTTTCTTTCATAAACAGGCAAACATTTCTAGAATGGTAAGGAAATTGTTTATCATCAGCATCCTAAAATGGGCACAAAAGCTAAACAGTTACACATGACATTGATTATATTGAATAAGATCATCCCTGCAGTATTTTCCACATGATGATTATGCAAAATCATGCTTCCGATGACTTAATTGCAGTTCTTTACATAATTTTTCATTAGAAATAATCAAGCTCTACATTTTGCTAGGTATTGTCATTAACTTTACATATTTTTGTGAGAGCTGTAGTGCTTAATGAAAAATTGATTTTAATTATCAAGAGAAGCTGAGTAACATTTCCTTCCCATTTTAAACACTAACTTGTTTCTTCTTATAATAATTTAGAGATGAATCTTGTCAAATCAGAATGCATTTTATCAACCAAAAGAGGTGACTGAAGTTAAACTTATAATCAGACTTAGACATATACATGCTCTAGGAAACAGCAACATTTGACCATCAGATATTGAACTAGAATAAAAGAAGTGGAGAAATAGTTAAAAGTAATTGTAAATTATAGTTTAAAATACAAAGATAAGCAATTTATGTGGATGATGTATTCCATTGTTTATTGTGAAAAGTATGATAAATGTTGAACTAAGTCTGCAATTGAAAGTGCAATGTTTTGTAACGTGTATGTGCCAAGGTTTACCATAATTTGCAAACTTAGGGGATCTCTGTCATGTAGGAATTTCATGTGTTGGAGGCTGAGGTCTTAGGGTTTCACAAATGTCAAATCCAAGACATCCATAAGTAGGGTCAGTGAATGCATTTTCTATATATCATCTGCTACAGAACAATTGTTTTAAGAATTAGAAGGTCTGAATGCATCTTTCTTGGTCAAAAGAGCAGACAGAATATTTAATTAGTATAGTCCAAAAGACCTCATAAGTATAAAATGAATATAAATGCATAATACTTCTGGTACTGACCAGCAACAGCTTTTCATTCAAGTAAAACCATCTCTGTACAAGTCCACATATTAAGAAAACATAGTAAAGTTAGTTTTCTTTGAGTGTTCTGGGACTGAATAATGGGTCTCATTGAGATTTTTTGCTTTGACTTGACATTTCTAGTTGAGCCAGACAATGAAATATATATTAATATGTCACAAGCTTAGAAAACAAATGTTGTTGGCATATAGAACTCAGGCTAGAGTCAGAGTATTTGGTATTTGGAGAGAGATTCACATGGAGAAGTGTCATGTAATTGATGATATTAATAGCAGCAATTACTGGTATAAGTTTTTAGCTTATTGGAATCCCCAAACGCTGAGCATGTTCGTGTTGACAAAGGGTGTTGAAAGGTAGATAACGCAGTCAAAGGTCAGTGACAAATTTTGTTAAATTTTTGATAAATGTTGCATCCCCTTTGAGTGTCTGGATCTTGGAGACAGCTGGCCACTTTTCCAAAAGAAGGGTAAGATATCAGAGAAGTATGTAAGTGTTGACTGTAATTGTGAGCACTCTAGTTTGTAGGAAAGGGTCGTGTTCGCTGCTGTGGGCAGAACACCACGTGTCCCTGGAGGCTTCCAAAGGGAAAGCCTAGAAGATTGCTTTTGCCAGCTGGTGCTGAGGGAAAGCCTCGAGTCAGTAGCGTGTAAGGTTAGTATGAGATTGAGAGACGCTTGTAGGTCTTGCTGATGAGGAAAGGTTATACTGTGAACTAAATGTAGCTTTTTCACTCTCAAGCTGATCACATGCTATGCCCTGTTTGAGAAGAGTGCTTATATATTTTTTGGTTTTGTTTTTTTTTCTTGTTTGACTGAGAGTGGTTCCTTTCATTACTGCTAATTTTTTCTGTTCATCTGTAAGTCCTTTCTTGATGTGACCCCTGCACTCTGAGGAAACAGAAGCTCTCTCTAGTTTCTGACAGCACCTTGTATCTGCATGTCTAACATCATTTTTGCAGCTGCAAAGCGAACCATGACTCTTTTTTTTCTTCATCTTCGCAAAAATTATCATACCCCTTCATTTTTCTGTAATCTTTTCTTATAAACATAGCTTGCTCTTAAATGGTATGGCCTTTCTTAATATTCCTGGCCAGTCTGTAAATTAAAATCAAGAATGCTGGAACTGTATCTTGTTTAATGATATTCTGTTTGCAGAACATAGGAAAGAAATGCACTTTTCAAATCTACATTGAGTTGAAAATGCAAGATAACTCTGGAAGTTCATGGCCCTGTGTTTTTATGAATTGGTGAGATACCAGTTCTTTCTTTGGTAGAAAAGTCAAAGTTTAATCAGAGGGTCCTGTAGACAACTATGGTAAATTATACGCTTTCTGTTCCTGTAGGTTTTCCAGTTAGGAAGATTTAATTTGCAAAATCAGCTTCAATGCCTAAAATAAAAGTAAATGCAGAAATAGCTATTTTTTTTCTCTGTTTTGCCATATAAAGCTGAGGTCAGCATGAAGCATGTTACAAACAGTTCTTCGTAAGGTGCTTGATCATCACAAAACCAATGAGAAATCAACGCTCTTTGGTCTGTGCAATCCCTGTATTTGGGTAGAGGACTATCCCAATGGCTGCACCTAAGCAGGAAGCTGAACTGCACAGTAGCTGCCTAACAATCCTGTTTTAGCCTGGCTGGCTGCATATTCACCCATTGGAAAACGTATCCTGTTAGCAGAAGAAATACCTTCAGAGGGGATTCAGTTCATGCACAACATATCTGAGTATGTGACTGAAGTCCAGTATTTGTTCTTTGTTTTTTTTTTAATATAAGCAAAACCCCTTGGAGTGAAGAGAATAGAAACTATATTTTTAAATTTTAGCAGTAACAACCAGAACTCTGCTGTTTTCCGTCTGACATAGGTAGGTAGGTATGTAAGAGGTATTGTATTTGATTTTGTTTCTGGCATACAACATACAAAACTATGTTTCCAGATGGAATAAACCATTCATTCACTTCTACAGCTTAATCTTTCTTTATTGTCATTTTTTTCATTAGTGTAACATGCTCCACTGTTACTGTATAGTTTATTTCTAGAATTGGGATGTTCTCTCCAATACTGTATTCTTACATTTTTCATAAGAAGTGTTGTAGTTTTAAGGTTTCCCGATAATTTCTGGCAGTTTTGTTTTGTTTTTTTTCTCTGTGTGTGCGATAAAGCTTGTAAAATTCTCAAAGACATTTCTGTATCTGCTCTAGTAATTTGCCATTATTCTAGCATATTTCAAATTCACTTTCAAAAATGTTAAAATATGGGTTAGATTGTTTCAGCTCTAGGCTAGTGAAGAAACAGAGGGGTTTTATAGTTTCCTATGTATATAATACCTGTTTTCAAGTTATAAGGAAAACAGGTTACAAATACTAAGATAATTTTAAAACTACATGTTAAAATAGGTTAAAAAGAGATTGGGGGGTAATTTTGACAAACACAGAAATTTTAGGAAATTATAGAATGCATTTTATTCTTTTTTAATTCTTTTGTTTGCCACATAATGTTTTTGTGGTCCTTGAAAGTATTCTGAGTTTGGAGCATTATGCCTTCTAAACGAATAAGGCAATGAGTAATTCAGTGGTAGGAGTTTAAACTATGAATGGTAAAGTTTAAAAGAGGAGCTGGGCCTGTACTTGGCTAATAAGAGAAGCTTTGAGCTAAATCATGTAATTTCATTCTTTTTTTCTTCATTTCCCTGATGTGTCCGGTGGTAATAACTAGATTTTGTGTAATTTATTCATGGGGTTTACTTGTCGCTTTCAGAAGTGAAATGTGTTAGTTAAGCACTAAGTAAAAGAGTCAAAATAAGGTCTGTCTGAAGCATTCACAGATATACAATTATCACATTTTAACTAGAAAACACTCTCTGTAGTGTGACCTTTCATGTAAAATGCATATAAACACAGCCATAAAAATAAGTTTTGTTAAGAATTTATTCTGTTGAAATGTATTTGTGCTAAGTGCTTCTGAAAGTGAGAAACTACAGTAGCAGAAATACTATTTATGAAAGGGGTGACAAAGAACTGCTGCAAATGAGACTGTAAATAATCACATTTGCTTCATCCTGTTTAGAGAATAAAAAGTAAAGTGGATTTATATCAACAAAGCACTTAAGCCCATTTCTAACCTATGCATGTCAACAGCAGAACCAGTGATTAACTCTGGTAACTCCTGTATTTTTGCAGCAGTGGTGCTGTGTTAATACCCCATGTTACAAAGATTACACTGCTCTATTGCCATCAAAGTTCCTAAAAATGTTGTTTAATGTCATTTTATATGTGCTCATCAACTGCTGTTGCATAGCTGGGGTGGGTGGTATACCTCAGTGGTATTGCCAGCAACATTGTCACAGGTCTTTTCCTCTTCCAGTTTGGTAATTTCACATGTAATCAGGGAAATTTAGTACAATGATGGTGAGTAGTAGCTCTTGTCACTGGCATTTAATTTCGCCTTCAAAAGAAAAAACGCTATGTTAATGTAGCTTTACGTTAATGTATCCTACAGTGATTTGGAAAAAGCCTATTATTTAGCAGAAAGCTGGGGAACGAGTACCTCTCTCTGACACCCACCATCCTGTTCAGTTCTTAGGTTTTCATCTGTCTGGCTCCAGAAACTGATGAGAAGTGAGCACATTTGCGCTGCATATTTTACACGTACCTCACTAGACCAAAGTAATTTATTCACCTGTAGATTATTCACTGAGAAATGTACTTGTGGTTTAACATTGTATCTGAATAGAAACTGAATTTATTACCTAACCTGGTCTGATCTGAAAATAGGGGGGAAAAGGCACAAAATGGACATGATGCTGTTCTACTACGCGTGGCCCAAGGGTCAGGGGATCTGTATGCAGTTTAGTTTTGATGGAACATCTTTTCACTCAGTGAAAGTAGTATACCTGATCAGAGCTTCTGTTCTACCTGTCTGCAGAAGGTCTCATCCACTTGTTTTTCCTTGCCAGGTAGCCTAGAGCAGACATCCAATGTAATGTCACCCACACTGGTCTGGTCTTTATTGCTTATTGATGAGCTCTTGGGTGCCTCCATGCATTCCAAGTATCCTGTCACATTAAAAACAACTCCATTGGCTCAGCTTCATGGCATATCCTTTTGTAAAGAGCCTGTTTCCATCCATTTCAACACCGTGGATGTATGATCAGTCGTGCCATGTCTCCATGATCGTAACAATATCATGGTCCTGCAACTGCACACAGATCTCTTAATTCCTCATGTTTATTCCCAATTCAACAACAATTAATGTACAGGCTGATTTCCCAAAAATTGTTGCTCACAGTAAGGCAAATTCTACAAATCAGCAGAGTCATAAAAATAATAGGAATATATTTTAAAAAGGAAAGTGTTTGTTGTGCTCTACTGATACCCATTCAAGTACATAAAAAGTATGTTTACTCTGTGAAGCAGTGGGCCATATGCAAGAATGCTGCTCTTTTCCAAATATTACATCACAGCTCTTTAGTATGACAATAGCTTTAGGCATGAGGTAAAACTTTGAGTGCCATTAGTTTAAACTTATGTGGAAGGACGTTTATGGCATTATGGAAATACTGCATTGAATTGCACTTGTTTCCTACATTTGTATTGGGCTTAAAGAAGTCATTAGCAATTTGCATTTTGAGAGTATTGTTGGTACAATATGGTGGTGTGAGTCACCAGAAGCTTAGTGGCATAAAGAATTGCAGCCTGAAGGAAAAAATAATAATAGTTGGCCTAGAGTACTGCCTCTCATTTGGTACATTATAATCATTGCCTTTTTATATCTTGTTTTTCAAAATATGGATTTAGTGCTGGTAAAAGGTACTGACTCAGTTTGGAAACTTTTCCCCTGTCCTTGAACAGGCAGGGCACAGGCAGCAGCAATTTGTGTCTGTGAACAGATGTAGCACAGGCAGCACAACCGTGATCTTCCCCCCGCAGTTCAGCCCTGTACCTTGAATATGACTTTGTCACTGATTGATGCTCATCGCCTTCTGGCTTGGGTTGCAAGTTGAAGTTGTGATGTGTTCTCGCGCTCAGTCGGACACAGTGGTGCCTCTACTGCTGCTGCGTCAGAGTTCATTTTCCATTTTCTGTTCCTCTTAGGGGCTCAGTGGACTGGTTTGATGACCATGGCAATATTACCA
Organism: Dasyornis broadbenti; assembly: GCA_013397935.1. Lineage (NCBI taxonomy): Eukaryota > Metazoa > Chordata > Aves > Passeriformes > Dasyornithidae > Dasyornis > Dasyornis broadbenti. Next base: position 235,632 of record VZRN01006297.1, on the reverse strand, counting down.
GGTAGTTAAGTAAAGTGAGTGCTCAGTTAACCCTGAGTTCTTTTAAATGGCAAGATAGCATTTTAAGGAGGCTGGGCATACCTCCATTTCTGACTTAGTGGTTGCTTTTAAGGCAGCCTTAACTGGAAATACAAGAAGTGTAAACTCCATTGCTTTTTATACACACAGATCTTTCCCTAGAATTCACAATGTGTATAGTTTTTCACATAAGGATATTGAAAAGGAAGAAAGCAAGCATTAGTTTGGAAGTGAAGAAGTGAAAAAGATTGTGATTTCAATTACAGTCCATCCCATGAAAATATAGCATTTGTAAGTTGAGTAAGTTACACTACTTTGGCCAAATAGAGATAAAACAAATTCTTTTGGCAAAGGTATAAGTTTTGATTATCCTACACTGAAATTGATGGAAGAGCCCCATGTATTATGATTTTTTTTCTAGATGGGGAATATTCAGTATAAATAGATGTGAACCTGTTTAAGCAGCAGTTAGTTCAGGATCTGGAATCCAGATAAAGTTACATCTAGAGTTTTGTTTACTGAAAGCTGTTACACATGAATATATTTCTTAGTCACGTCTTGTGAAAAACTGAGAGGATATCCCCCACGCCAGTTTTAACCTCTCAGTTCTTTCTGCTCCAAACTTCATGAACTCTCCTGCCCACTGTTCATAACACTATCATGGTTAGTTCTTTTTTTCCTGGAGACTTCTTGTGCTTGTGGCCATATAGGCCATGAAATAAAAGGAATAATATCAGCTTTTTTGGCTTAGCCTCCACACTTAAAGAAGTTACAAGAAGTTATACTATTCTAACATCTTAACATCACAACGTGCTTGTGTGCTGGTTTATTTTAAAAACAATTTTAATTTGTTAAACAGGAAAACAAAAATTGTAACCCAAGCCCAAAAAGCCAACCTTTACTGCATCAGCCTGGGTCAGTGTACCTTGGGTAGACCAGAGCTGCTTAAAACTAAATTTAGACCGGTTTGAAACTGGGCTCCAAATCTTGTTTAAAAGTGCTCAAGTATAGTCCAAAAATATGTCTTTGGAACTTGCATAAACTCACAGTACTTGGAAGCATAAATAATTACTCCAACTGAAGTTACTATGACTTTTAAAGATATTACTTTTACAAGCAAGGATATTAACGTCTCTAGCTACTTGCTGCTGCTATGTACTGGTGAATTTGGATGGCTGTCAAAAATCTAGAAAGTTACTAGAAGTCTAAGAACGAAAAAGGCATACTCAAACTACTGAGTTTTTCAGAGTAATAGCTGCTGAAACAGAAAATCCTCACCAGTTCTTTTTTATAAGTTCTACGTGTGACTTATGGCTGTGAGACTGCTTGATCTGGGTGATGAAACTAATTTTCTTCGTGTACCCTTTTTTTTGCGTTTTGTCACTTAAGCTTGCTATTTGTCATGGTAGCATTTTGATAGCAACAAAGATGAACATTTTATTTATGTAATGATGATGGAAAATGTATTTAATTTGGTAATTGAAAGTAAGGTTTATTTTATTTCCTTTTTCTTTTTTGTGGAGATCTAAACTTTTTCCTATTTGACATCACAGAGCTAGTCAGAAGAGCATTTGCACTGAGTTTGGCTATTTTGTAATTAGTAGAAAAATGTATTTGTTTTCTTGGAGTATTGTGGATTTCAGTGTGATGCAAAAACAATGAAAATGGTTATGGAGGAAGGATTGTCTTAGATTTTAAATTGTTTTGTGCCAGAGACATTTCTATCTCTTTTCCAAATGAATGTATAGTTATGACAATTCGATAATAAGTAATATATTTAGCCATATTTTGTGCTAAAAATAATTAAAAACTCCAGTTAGAATGTGGGCCCAACTACTAGATTTATTTTCTTTCATTATTTCATAATTCCAACTCATTAAGTTCTCCTCTTTTAAATTTTGGATACAGGCATTAGAAGTCTCTCTGTCTTGTCTACCCACAATAACCTTTACTAAGCAAATGTCCTAAGATTTGAAGAATCAATTAAAGCAGTAAATAATTCCAGATGAAATTACATGTGTGTATATATATATATATAAAGAATTTTTTTTTATTGGAATCTTGAATTTGATGAAAATGTAGTAAGAAACTTGCTTTTGGAGGATATATTTCCAAGCATTTTAAAACTGACCATCATAAGGGAAAAACCCAGCTTTGGCAGTTTCTCTTTTAGAGTTACTGTGCAGAACTTTGTCAGAGTAGTTCCTGGTTTCTGCTGAAAGTCACCTGCTTCTACTGCATGATCTGATTGTGGATGTCAGCATGGGGATTTGGGTCCCCAGCTGGAAATGCCAGTTAAATAAATGGAAAGCAGGTAATGGGTTTAAGAACCAGGGTTCACTTTTTTATTTAGCTATTTTTCTTTTAGAATTTAGGAAGCAGCCCCCCTGTGAACAGCTAAGTCAGCCTGATGAAGCTTGTGCTTTGGAACCCTTCAGCTGCTGGGTGTATGTGGCTACCAAGGCGGAGTTTTCCTGAGTGAAGCAAAATTATTTAAGGTCACTGAAGTTTCATTGCATCTCATATACAATCAGCAAATGGAAAAAAGATTGCCAGGAAAAAAGGGAACATAAGGTCAAGTGAGCCCTATTAAAGAGTGTCTAGTGCAGTATGATGGCCAAGTACTGTCCTTACAACTAAGAAGAAAGTTAAAAGACCTTAAATCAAGGCTCAGCTTCTGCCTGTCTATGTCAAGAGCTGTATAAAATCTGGCAGCACCTCTGGCTGTGGTGCTAGTGGAAATATACCTGCAGACCCACCAAAACTGATCTAATTCTGGGAGGTTCATGTAATATGACCTATCCAAAACCGGGCAGAGACTGCATAGAGAGGTGATATTTCTCTCAGGAATGAATAGCACAGTTGTTGCTTCTCGTTTGACCCCAAAGGGTCTCTGGCATCTTTACCTGCTGTCAGCGTTAGTGAATTAACTGTTAAGAGGTAGAAACTGCCCCAGCTGTAGCATAGCTCAGTTACAGCTATGCTGAAGAGGTCTTTTCTTGATTTGGTATTCAACTGCTTCAGTAACTGCGTCTTGGACGTTAACAAACTTTACTGACAAACCTGACAGATAGCCTTTAATCTCAAAACTCTTCCCTTCTTATCGGATTGCTTCCCCTTGAAAAGTTAGACCCAGGGAGGATATTGCTCAGTCATGCAGCTCATCTCATCAGTTTTGTGTAATATCAACTGCATTAAATACATATTCAGAGATGAAAAATTCCAATGGTAGTTTGTATTAGAGTTCTAGGAGTCCAGGTGATTAGCAGATAAAATCTTTACATACCCTTTGGAGACATGATTTTGTTCTTGGTGGTTTGAGTTTGTTTGAAATAAGTGTTCACTTATTCCCACTTTTTGGCCTCCCTTTTTGTTATTAAATAGTTTTTATTTTTGTTATTAAATAGTTTAGTGAATGATCCTTGACTATCTAGAGATGATCCAAACTTAGTAGTCATCTCTCACCAAAGAATGGGTATTTCTCTTCTATAAAACTACCTACCCACTCGATCAATTCCAAAACTTCATTTTTATCTTTGTACAGATTATAAGATCTGTGTTTGGAAACAATTCACCATTCCCAATTTATAATTTATATATTTCTTCAGATAACTGTCACTTACAGCAGCAATGGTAATAACTGTTTACAGGTTTACTTTCATTGTTAAATGTGATAAATTTTGAAAGACTCAATGAAGGAGCTTGCTTCAGTGTAACTAATGTTTTTTAAAAGATGTTATGTGTTATTGTCAGTGTCAGTATTTCCAAATGCGTGAAATTTGGCAAAGAGATTCGATTACTTATTTCTCCTAAGGTGGCTAATATCTTATATTTCCTCCAAGATTTTTAGTATTACTTCATTCTGCACCATGTCAAATTATGTTTTTAGTCTGTGCCAACAAACACTCTGTACGATTCTCTTTTCTCTACTGGAAAACTGAAATCTTGTGTAATTAATTCTTGATTGGTATTTATATTGTTTTTACCTGGATTTTTATTTTCCTGGGTTTTTTGGTTTGGTGATTTGTTTTTTTTTGGGGTTTGTTTTTGTGTTGGCATATTCTGGGCAACAGGAAACCTCCAATATTCAATTAAATATCCTTGTGTGTTTTAAGAAAAATTGATATATCTTTTAGAACGCAGGAAATTAAGAAAGATTTGTAGCTGTCAGTAGAAATGAATCTCAGGCAAAAGTTAAGGAAAATAAAATAACTTTAGTAAATTAACTTAAATTTAAGAAATCTGTACTTGGATGTTGTCTGATTGCAATTCCCATTTCCTACTAGCTAACTGAAAGCTTTATATAATTTCCATGAACACTGGAGTCTCAGCTCACATTGTTTGGCCCTTAGCTGGATTTCTTCTAATTTCTTTTCAGTTTTAGTCAGAAACCCCGTTGGCTTTTTAAGAGATTTGCAATCTGTAGCAGTCATATTATACAGAACAAGAGGAAGAGTCTGTGCTTGGTCTTCTGTTTAGCAGGAAGGCTGTCTTCAACAGAAGTGCTCCACTGCTATTGCTTTTGCAACATATCATTACAATCAGTATCATTTGTTCCATGCTTTTTCAGCATCTGTGAAGCAGCAGCTGGTTACTGCTTTCTTCATCATCAAAGTGCTTTCAAGGACATTGGGCTAGAAACTTCTAGGAGGATTTTATTAATTTGCAAACACAGGAATATGAGTATTTCAATGTTGGTTTTAAATGTAGGTCAAGTAAGATGTTAAAAAATATTGGGGAAGGCTCATCCACTGTGGGAATGTGTGTTAATCCAAATATGAAACATCCTCTTGGAAGCAATGGAATAGTCTTCTTGTAATTTGGATGATTTGCCATGATCTTGATAGTTTTAATTTTCTTCTTTATAATTACCTTTTATTTTGCTAGGGATACCGGATATAAAATTGGTCCCTTTAAATTTAATTGTTGATATAAAATGTCTACATTTGATACACCTCACTCTAGGGATTTACAAGGCTCTAACATGAGTAAATCTTCTTCAAAGAGACATCTTGGCACGTTCTAGCCACCTATAAATCTTCTGCAACACTGAACGTCTACAAATTGTGCTTAATTGATAGCCACCAGTCTACATTTCACTTCTGTGAAGTCTGGACAATAAAACCAAAAGGATCTGGACATTTCCATTTAGAAGGCATCATGCTATTGGCATTTCCTTTGTTTATTTCTTCTTACATGAAAGTGGAATTCCATTTTTGTGGCAAAGCTATCCAGATACATATCATGAAGAGACAGTTGCTGTCTTAGCTAATCCAGCAACATCTTTTTAATAATTCAGCATAAACTTGGGGAAGTTCAGATACAGAATGGTCAACACTTAAATGCTTTAAAAAGGTAAGAAATCGTGGTGGAGACCCTATGGGACAGAAGAATATTAGATTATCTCAGTGCTTTGTCATATTCTTCATTTAGCTAAGGCAAACCCATTCCAGATAGTGTTGAATAACACCCATCAAATACACGGCTAAAGTGCTTTGAACATGCTATATGATGACATCTCGGTGCTACTTGTTAGACCTAGAAATTCAAAATAGTTCTTTCATAGTTCTTTTAAAATGAGCTGTTCGGATTTGTCTACCTATCTACATCTTGCTAAAGTATCGATACTTCTATTGCACTTCATTTGGTAAATATATAGTCAAGTCATTAAGTAGCTACTATAATTTTTCCCAAGGAGCCTCATTTATTTGATTCTGTCGTTACAAAATCGTAGAGTCATTGAGAAGGGAAAGGATCAACCTCCTTGCTCAAAGCAGAGTCAACTGCACACATTGTTCACGTCATTTGCAGGTGGGCTTGAACATCTCCAAGGGTGAAAATTTCACAGCTCCTCTGGGTAACCTGTTCTGGTGTTCAGCTCTCTGACATTAAAAAGGGGTTTTTGTTACATATGAGAGCAATTTCCATTATTTTATGTTGCCTCATTAACTGTCAATGGTTACATGTGGAAATTGCCTGGCTCTGTCTTCTTTACTGCCTTGCATCTGAGATTTATGCACATTCTCCCCTGAACCTTTCTTCCCATGGCTAAATGGTCTTAGCTCTCTCACCCTTACCTCATATGTCAAAAATTGGAAATTATTTTTATTTAGGTGAGGAAGCAATATTTCATATATTTTTAATACAACTCTAAAGTTTATCCCAACTGCCGTATTGATGTATTTTTGTTATTGTTAGGAATCTTACTATAGGTATGCTGATCCTAAAATCATCACATTCTTCCTCACTCCCTACCTGTTAAAATATCTCCTAGGACCTCTGTGTGTCATTTGAGTGTGTAAAGTGAAAGAGTGTGTATCAATCATCAAATATTTCTCACTACCGTTTAAAAACTGAAAAAAAAATTACAGTGTCTGCAGTTGTGTAACATTTAAGGTGCAGTGATTGTAACTAATATTGCAGAATACTAAAGTACATTTATTTCAAGTGTATTTCGATTTCTGCCACCAGGAGCTATGTGTCCTTTCACATAATCACTAGAAAAATCTTGTTTTGGCTTACCCTGTTCATAGAATCATTTCCTTTTTGTTGGTGGTCTGCTCTACACTCCCTCAACATGGCGGAAAAGCATTTTGTCCCTCTGTCTTTTCCAGCATGTCTGCTTTACCTTAGAATATAATAAATAATAAACATTCTCCAATAGAACCTTTCTAAACTGCAATATACAGTAGCTACCTGTGTTTTTTCCTCACTTCTTTTTCCAGTATGTGTTGGTTTTGCTTGGCCCAGTTTTTGCTAGTGGGGGGGCAGGGGAGGGGGGGCCACAAAGATGGCTCCTGTGTGAAGCTTCTCGAAGCTTTCACCATCTCCAGCAGAGCCAATCTTTGATGGCTCTGAAGATGATGGACATGCTGCTGGCCAAGGCTGGGCCAATTAGAGATGTTGGTTACGCCTCTGTGAAACATATTTAAGAAGAAATCAAAACAATGGGTGCACGCACTTCCTTTTAGCCAGAGGAGGAGGAGGAGGTGAGAGCATGTGAGGGGAAACAACATGGAGAGACCAAGGTCAGTGGAGAAGGAGGGGCAGGGGAAGCTCCAGGTGCCGGAGCTCTGCAGCCTCTGCAGGCCGTGGTGAGGCCATGGTGAAGCAGAGGTGCCCCTGCAGCCCATGGGGCCCACGGGAAATGCTGAGATCCACTCGCCCATGCCAGAGAGAGTGGATGCCTGGAGGAGGCTGTGGTCTAACAGGAGTCCCAGTGGAGAGAGAGGCCTTGCTGCTGACATGGAACAGCCTGGCCTTGGAGGTCTATACCCCATGGACGAGGGATCACACACCGCAGCAGTTTTGGGAGGGCTGTCTGCCTGTGGGGGGAGCTCATGTTGTGGCAGGTTCAGGCGGGCTGCTGCTCATGAGTTTGGGACCCATGGCTATGCAGAGGAAAAGACTCCTCTCCCTGAGCAGCAGCAGATCTCAGCGATGAACTGACCTACCCCCTCCCCATGCCTTGTTCCCCTGTGCAGCTGCTGGGAAGGAGGGAGGGGGGTGAATGGAGAAATGGTGGCTTTGAAGGGTTTATTTTACTTCTCATTTACTCCTCTGACTCTGTTAGCAATAAATCAGTTTGCAACTTTAAATTCAGCCTGTTTTGCCCTGAGTGCATCTTCTCTCATTTCCTTATCTCAACTCATGAGCCCTGTGTGTATTAATTATTTTTCTCTACTCAACTGTGGCAGAGTAGCCACAGAGTGGGGAGAGTGAGCGAGTAGATGTTGTGGGTGCCTGGCATTTGGCCAGGGTCAAACCTCGACACAGTAACATCTAATCACATTTCTAACTAGTCTTCCTTCTTTAAAATTTTTTTCCCCTGAGTTAATTTGTAGCTTCTAAGGTTAAATATTCTCTGCTTGCAAATTTGCAGTAATATCTAGTCTCCTCTATGCACTATCTTTCAATAGATAAAGGTCAGTGAGGGACAAGAAATACAACCATGTGACCTCAAATGAAAAGATCAGGCAAAATTCTTTTCATGGGGCTTACACAGAGTAACAAGCGCTAAATGTTGATGTTCAGGTTCTTACTTGGAGACGTCTCACTCTGGTCATGCGTTTTAGAATCTCATTCTGCAGAAATGGGTGAAAGACTTTCAATCTCTTTCTTGCAAAATTTTATGCACACAATGGAAACAGCAAAAAAATCAATAGTAGAAAACTTTTTCCATTGGAGTATGACTTAAAAGAATCATAATTTCACAGAATAATATAAATATAAATAGCAGGATATAAAAGTAAGTAATAAAACACGTTACTCTGAAATATATCAAGGTATTGATTGAGTATTCAGGATGAGGGATACGGCATCCTCGCTGTTTTCTCAGATTGATTTGAAAATGGAGATACATGAATTCCGTTTAGATTTTAAGAAGAAATTCTTCACTGTGAGGTGGTGAGGCGCTGGAACAGATTGTCCGGAGAAACTGTGGATGTCCCATACCTGGAAGAGTTCAAGGCTGGTTTGGATTGGGCCTGATCTACCTGTTCCAGTAGAAGGTGTGTTGGAAACTGATCATCTTTAAGGTCCTTTCCAACCCAAACCATCCTATGATCAGCTATGGAAATAGAAGAGGTTTTTTTCTGTCTTACTGATTTGCACTGTGTGGTGGTCTTCATACTAACTCTTAGGTTACATCTTCATTTATCAAATACAGCTTTGTTTAAAAGCCTGATTAAGAAAATGGTTAAAATCCTAGAGTCTGTTCCTCCCGGCCCCCCTTTCCCTTTTCCCATTCCATATGTGTTTATGAGCTTAGTTATTACGGGGAATGTTATGTTATCCCTATAAAATTTTCCAGTAACTGCATGATACTACAGCTCTTGTCTTGCATCAATCATATCAAGCCAAAATCCATGATTTATAACCAGTAAATTTCTTGACTGTAGTGGGATTTTTGCTCAATTTAAGACCTTCAGAATTTGGTCTGTAGTTTTCCCTGTACTAAAAGAACTTGATCATGTTTTCATGAAATAAATCCAGTATGCTTTTCTATTGGTTTCTCCCTTCCAGGATCTCATTTCCTCTAAGACATCTGGCATGTAAAATTGGCTGACAGGAATGTTGCCTGGTGCATGAGCCTTGGAATGTTAGCACTCTAAAGCTCAGTGCCATATCATGAGTGTGTTTTTCATAATGTTGGGAAGGATAAGTTTCCAGTTTATTCTTGTGCACAGGCTCAGAGTTTTTCTTTTAACAGTGCCTTCACCAGTTGTTACATGGAGGAGCTAAACCTGTAGCTGGTGATGTGCAGAGAGCCACTATGTGTTCTATTAACCAGTCTCAAAACAAGACATCAAAGCTGAAAGGCTTGATTTCCTCTCTGAATTGAATGCCATGAATACATTCACAATGATTGTAGATATTTTTTCTCCAACTTGTGTTTTTACTTATCTGTTACAAGGTTGATGGACTGTAAAAATATTTGCTTTACAGAATAGTCATGCTCTATGTCTTTCTAGTAAAACAAGCAAACCCAAACACAAGTCAGACTGAAATCATTCTTTGGTTCCACTAACATGAGAGATTTCAACTGATCATACTTCATTTTGGATGGGGCTCTTAGGCAGGCGTATAGCTGAACTATTTTTAGGTTTTTAATATAAGGAATGTATAATTGAAATATTCCGAGCTGCTGTCATCTACTGCACATAACATATGAGTGGCATTATTCCATTAGTCAGAATTGCATCACATTTGAGCTGTCATGTATTCAGCTATACTGAAGTCAGGGAGCTGCAGCTTTTCTCAAAACCTTCTTAAGGTTCTGTGTCTGTCATATTAAATGATCAGGTGAGTGCCAGATTCAACGGAGCTCACTGAATACACTGAGGCTATAATTGCTGCGAGAAGTTGGAAAAGCAAAGCTAAGGAGAAAACAGGGGTGGGTAATGTGAGGTACAAGAGGAATAAAAAGGCAGGGCTTGAAAGCAAAGAAGCAAAAAAGAATTTGTTAAAGTCAAGGGGCAGAGAAACCAAATGTGCACTGCTTAAGCTTCCTCAGAGGTTGTCTGGTCTGTCATCCCTGGCAAACATTCCCAGTTTCTCAGGCTGTTTTCTCCTTGGTCTCACTGCTCCTCTTTCTTGCTCAGAGCAGACTGAGGCTTTCTCATTTGTAGGTTCCCTCTCGGCATATTTGATTTTCCTTTCCCGTCTGGTTTTCTTTAATTCTGTATCATGCAAAAATTTTCTTTTTTGGCTGCTTTACATCTGTGGAATTCCAAGGGGAGAAATCAGATTTTTCTTTTTTTTTTTTTTTTTTTCTAATCAACAACAAATATAACAGTGAAATACCCTACTAACTGCCCTACAAACTGTAAATATCCTCACACTGGCACTGTAATAAGTGTGTATAAACTCCTAGGATTTCCACTGCTATGGAGGTAGGGAACTTGCTTTGATTTTTGTATTGTTGAAAGATAGCAAGTCACCAAAAAATGCTTTTAAAAAAAAAAAAAATTTTAGAGAGCCAAACATTTTGCATGCTGTGCATAACCCTGAGTCTCTGCTGAGAGCTTGCTCCAGAGACAGAACCTAAAATAATATAGCCGTAGAAAGGATACTGCATGAATCTGAAACCTCTGCCTGCTTCAAATTTCAGCTATTGGTTTTGCACAAAGGGAGTAGTTTCTTGTTTGTCAGATGTAAAATAAAGCTTTCTGTGTCACATACATGTACAGTTCAGAGGAACAGGTTTAAAAAATTTCTAATAAGGTTATTTTTAATTTCCAGTAAATTACATAGTTCTTCATACTGCTGTGTGCATAAAGGATTTAAAAATTTATAGTAGAAGCAGATTTTAGCATCTTCCTTGGACAATTAAAAAGAAATGTGCAGAATCTGAATTTTGAACTCAAGTTTATCTGTACCTGTAATATTCTTCTAAATGTTTAAGAATTCCTCTGTGCTGTATAGATCCATTGATATCGCTTGCCTGTCAGACTGCAGTTAATGGAAAGCAACAATCTTTTAATGTGTCTCGTTTACTCTGCCGTCTCTTTCCAAGACTGGAAGAATCCAAGCTTTTCATATTTTCTTGTGTGTCACGTTTCCTAGATCAGTGCTCATCTTTGCATCCCTTTGGTTCTTTCCATCCAACACCACTTATGGACTTTGACGCAAAAACTGAGTAGAGCGTTCCAGTGGAAGCCTTAATGCTTCTGAAATTCCTGTAGTTTCTTTCCATCTTCTATTATTTCTCCCCTAGTTCTGAATATGAATTTTACTGAATATGAATTGGAAATAAATAGTTAAGTAAATTTAGTTCATTAAAGAATTAAATTTAGTTCATTAAAGATGAAGAATATTTCTCATTGTATAATGAAATTTATGTGCAAAATATGTATGTCTTTTTCTTTTTTTTCTTTACTGTGGTCTTTTTGCATTGGGATGTGAGAAATTTGTCATGTGGGGTTTGTAATTTTGAATCTATAGCATGATGTTAAATGAGTGATAAGATGTTCTAAGTTGCTATATGAGAAGCCTTGTCACAATTTCTCAGTCCTAGATTTTGTGCTAATTGAGAGGTGAAGCATTAATTTTTAAAATAGCTCATCCAATCTATGGCAGGATAAATTTATGATACTTTCAGAGGACATTTTTCTCCACAGCTTAAGACTAAGGCCTGAAAACTAAGATTTTCAAGATTTCCAAGTAGCTGCGGTGAATGAGTACAAATGCACAGTGGAGAAAGAGAGAAATTTCTTGGAAATTCCTCTCCTACTTTTTTTCTGTAGTGAATCAAGCAGATGCTAAGCTACATTTGGAAGTTAAAGTTAGCAGAAATCAGAAATCACTTGTTCAGTGTTTCATGAAGTCTAAAATTCTACAGAGATAGGTGTGCATTAGTTTATATGGATAACCAAATTCAGTACTTTTACCCCAAAGCTGTACCTGGGTCAGCTGGCATTCTTTTTTCAAGTTTCTATCCTGGATTTAAAAAGTAAAAAATATGACAAACAATTACGTGACTTTAGTGTACGGACGTTTGCACATTCAAAAACTGCCCAAATCTCATAAAAACCCTTTGTGAATGCTGTTAGGAATATTAATGATTATTCACCTTTTCATTGTCTCCATTTGGTTTTGTTAAGTCATTTTTCAGTTGCACATTAGTCTTTCCTGTTATATGAATAAAGTTTTATTCTCCAGAGGCTGAAGGAATTGTATTGGCAGCAAGATTTTATTTAAGCATTCCCTTATTCAATTAAAGTTGAAAACTTTAATCAGCTGATAATTTAGAGCGTACTTGTTACAGCTTGTTGTCTGAAGATCTTGCTTCTCTGATAATACAAGATTCTTAAATCTTACTGGCCAGATGGTGGTCAGAAGAGGGGTCTCTGCTAGCCATTCCAAAAGTATTGGTTTGTTATTTTCTTGAACTATCTCATTTTTCTTTTTTCGTCTGTTTTAAAGTTTTTGCCATTTTGACAGCATAGGCTCTGTTGTGTAGCCCTCCTGACAAAGCAAGGGTTGAGAATGAAGTAGCCATTGCTGATTTCTCCTAATTCAATGTTGCTTCGTTGCTTACGTGATTTAAGTTCTTGCTTTGATCCCATCTAGGCATAGACTTCTCAAGAGATCACCAGAGAAAGAGACAAAATCCCCTCGCCATTTCTTTTGGTAGCTGAATTTCCATCTGTGTTTTTCAGGAGACCAATGAGACTGTTTTGACAGAAGAAAAATAAAAACAAACCAGTTATAGGTAGGTATGATCAGACTGTAATTGGAACTGGTGCATGGTAAGTCTTTGCGATGATTGTAGAAAGCACCTGATACGTTTATCTAACACTATGTTCAAATGAATGCAAGAGCTTAATTTTTCTTTGAAGTTACTCTGAAAAGTCTGTGTTGACTTTATGTACATGTTTTTAGCTCACAGGTTTATTTCTTGAGCAAATTGAGAATTTAAAATAGTGATAAGGAATGATTAAAAGGCAAACTTAAAGGCACAAGCAGCAAATTTAAATGTGTGAATTGGCATTGTCCCATGACATATGAAGACAGATAATCTCCTTGTAACTGGATAAGGACATGGTAAAAATGTCAAAGGCCGTGACAGCACTTCCTCTTGGTTTCAGTACCTTTCTCATCAGGTGTATCCTACCTGTGATGCTCTATTTCCCAAATCTAGAATAATAGAATGGCTGCAGCAAAATATTTGGTTTTAACAGTGAGTATAAAACCAATGTTGGAATTCTTGAGTGCTGCTCTTGGTTTTGTTATGAATTAGCTGTTTTTTTAGCAAGTTAGCTAGAATTCAGCCTTTCCCTTTTGTCTGATGCAAAATGAAGATAATTCTGATTCATTTTCTTCTGAAAAACACTGTGATATGTTCCATAAGTAGAAAGAATTATTCCTTCATGATCTCATAACATAATTATCTGTACTAGTTACTGTCAACTTTTTTGTTATGTTAAAATTATATGGCATATCACCTTGATAATGTGTTCAGGCTTCAGGAATCTGAGGCACCACATGACACATTTCTAAACTGACAGTTTTAGAGGGGCTTTTTTCTTAGACTATTACGTATTTACTGTTATGTTTTAGCTTTTACATTTTTACATGTAGCCTTTCAGTTCTCTGAATCTTTTTAGGTTAAAAGTCTTGCAGATTTATTCTCTTCCTGAGCAGCATCTGTAATTTTATGAACATTCTGAAACTGGGAACGTAATAGATATTTCTGCGTAAGGGGGCAGGATTGATAGGAAAGGATCCACTGTATTATTATAAATTATTTAAGATTCTTTTTAGCCAAATATTAAACAATATTTTTTAGAACGGAAGAGACAATCCAAACAAAAATTGCCTTTGTTTGTTCCATTGTTTGCATTGATAGATTGATAACCCTTTTCAAATTGTACATTGCGCATTAAGTCAGCTTTTTGTGCAGCTGGAAAATCTCTCATCTTCACAAGCATGCGCTGCATACATCCCTAATGATTCTTGCTCTTTCTGGTGCTTGACAGAGTTTAAGAAACTGATGTAACAAGTCAGGAAGAAACCACAAGATACTGGAAAAGCACTGCGGTGTTATGGGCTAAATTCTGATTTTTTAAATCAAGGTCTCTGGGACAATTTTCCTGTATCTGACACTATTGTGCTGAGTGATATTGGGAAGTTATTCTGTCCAATCCACAATAAAATGGAAACAGTGTGATTCATTTCTCATATTTGGGAATGTAAGAGGCATAATGAAGGAGGTTTTTTAATATTCTTTGGAAATGTTCACCTTTAAGTAAATAAATGACTGTGTTTATCTGCTGCTGGAAAGCTTAAGGAGATAGTAAGCACTGCAAAGAGAAAGGCAAAGTTTCTTTCTTGTGGCCTAGATTTACTCTCACACAGAAAGCATATGACATGGAGAATGCTTTCTGAGAGATTCTCTGGATGTATAATTGTTAGAGTATGAGGGATGGGAAAAAATTATTTAGCACTGATATTTTTCTGTACAAAGAAACTTGTTCACACCGAACACAACAGTTGTAAAAGAAGCAGAGAGTGAAAAAGAAAGTTCTTCCAGTACTGATGAATGCTAAAGATAATGCTCTGGCAGGGGAAAATCTTTGAGCTATATGAAATATAGGAAGCCTGAAGTTCATAATTTGTAATTTATCTGAAAGGCATATAGTAATTTAAAATCTGTAGATAAAATACAGTTTAAATGTATCACGTATTGAATATTGCTGAAGAATTTCAGTGAAGAAAGCAAAAAGAATAGACAGAAATAAAAAAGAAATAAAACTCATTGCATAGCCTTCTTTTGAAGTAGCAAGAGGAATATAATGAGTTCACAAAGAAAAATTATAATAGCATATCGGTATTAATAGACATATTACAGGGAAAAATACTTCTGGATTTAGAATTTTAATAACTGTATCAATATCACTTTCATTATTGAGAAAGATTTTTAAATGGACCTACTTATGGTATATATTTATGCACTGATTCAAATATCTTAGTGAGTCTTGGCCAAAGACTTGGAGGGCATTTCTGCCCTGGTAATTGTGTTACTGCGCTGGAGCTTAGAATGAATATGTTTAAAGAACCAGTCTGTTTCCTTGGAGGAAGGAAAGAGAAATGCAGAAAGACTAAAAGAGAAATCGTGCAAACCAGAGGTAAGTTCTAGTCTGTCTTAGAACAGAATGGTAAGAAAGAGGGTTGACTCTATCCTTAAAATTACAGAAGTAATCAGCGCCAGACTTGCTGACCAGTGGCATTCTAGAGGGTATGAAAACACAAGCTGTAAACTGGTATGAAGGAAAACCCCAGCTGTCAGTGGTTACCTGTGAGGGCAGTAGAAGTGTCCACATTTGAACATGAGATCTACGTTTGTAAGATGCTGATGAAATTCGTCTCACTGGAGGCCTTGGATAGGGACAAGGTTAGCATGCTGCAAGTTCAGCCATTAAGTTGTCTTGATTTTGAGATTAGAAGCAGTATGGATGGTGAGACAGGTAGAGCAAAAAGTGAAATTAAGTATAGGAAGACATGTTTTAATATTAACTGGTGTAGTTGTTCTGGCTGGCAGAGCAGAGGATGTGTAATATTTTAACAAAGGTTAAAAGATGGATAGAAAAAGATAAATGCTGTTTAAACAAAACAAGAACAGCAGGAAATGTGTTTGGTAGTAACTAATATTTGCAGAAAAGGCTACTTGAAGTGTTTTGCCTGAGTCAATTGCTTATTTATTGATTACTAAATCAACAGTAGAATGTGCTTAAAGCAGTGCAGGATTGTTTTCAGCATGTTAAATTACCAAGAAATTTACTGACTGATTTGGCTCTAGGTGTTATGTGTACAAAAAAATGTTTGAAGCTGGGAAGTACCAACAATGGTTACAGTATCCAGATGAAGATCTGCAGGAAAGGCAATGATATAAAGCATTTTTTGGAAAGAAAGGATTTGAAGAATATGAAACAAAGCAAACTTTCCCCCTTGCACAGTATGAATACTGATTCTGGCAGAGGTTCTGCAGGCAGGTAGTTTTAATAAAATCCACATGAATTCAAACACAGGTAAGAGACTGATTCTTTGTAATTGGAATTAGAATAGAAATGATGGATGTGATAGAAACAAACAATTCGAAAGAATTAAGGAAAATTATACCTGAAATACTAAAATGCAGACAAAACCAAGGAAAATTGGCAGGTTCTCTGTGGTCTGTTAATGGTGTAAATAACTGCTTTTGAACCCAAAATGTGTTCAAGTGGTTACAGTTGTGTTGTGTGCCATGAGAGGCTGAGGGCATGCTTAACCGTGTAGCACTGGGCACCCCAAAAATTCTGGCATTGTGGCTTTGCCTTCAATCCCAACCCCCTGAATTTTAAGCTAATTACACTGTGTGTAGAATCCGTGGGAGATCTGTTTTCATTCCGTGTTCAGCCTGATGACATTCAAACCTTTATCTCTCAGCATGCCCAAATCAGTAGACTCACCGGCTTTTTTTGTTGCAAGGACTGGGAAGATACTCGCTACTTTTCCTATTGCATCGGGTCATTGTGTAGCAAGAACAGGTGGTATATGGAACAGAAGGAAAAAGCAAACAAAAAGAGAGAAAACATTACTTAGTGGAGAGAGCACACGCTGAGAGGCGAGTCCTGGAGAGCTTGGAGGATCATACAAAGACAGTGCATTTTAATTGAAATGGTTGCTTTATTAAAGATTAAGTCCAAGCACTCCCCAAACAAACAAAACCAGCCCAGTGGTAATCTGGAAATCCTGCTTTAATCTTTGTTTTATCTCAGTTTGACTAACACTTCTCTTCCTGATCTGTTCAATTTCTCCTCAGCGTTTTGGTTGTCAAAACACAGAGATGACAAACGACTCCTTTGCAGAAAGCCAGCAGAAAATCTGTGTAAGGCTGAAGCGTCGCGCTACATGTGCGAGCCCTGGTGAGTGTTAATGGCTCTGTCACCCCCTCATTTGGGAAAACACACTTCTCAGAGGTAACTCCTTTTCACAGAGGTGAAACATTGGCTTAAACCTGCCACTAATCGACTTTATCTAAAAAGGGGTGTACAAGAGATATTATCAGTAAAAATATATAAAGTCGTAAGCCAAAATTTAGGCAACGATATTTGAATGAGGGTATTTTTAACCAAGTGTAAAGCAGTATGAAAATACACTGCAACACCACACACAGATGAGTGAAGTTGCCCACGTATGAAAAAAAATCAGTTTGGTTCTCCATATACAATATAAGCTTTGAACTAATGTCACCTCTGTGACATAATTTTAGCAGTTGCTGTTGATAGTCCTAATTTTTACTACACTTCCACAGTACTGCTGGCCTTCACATAGCAGTGGATTTCTAGACTGATTTTTCTCTTTCTCTTTCTCTTTGTGATCCAAAAACTGTTTCAAGTTAGGGCAATAAATAAGATGATTTCCAAGTAAGTCAATATCCAGGCTTGCTTAATCTGCAGCAACTCTTAAATCAAAATTCCTATAAATTAAATTCTCTGCATCTTAGGAATTATACAGCTTAAGAAAGAGGCTGAACACTGGCGTTTTTATTTTTTTCTGAACTGTTAGTAATTTCTTTTACTTTTCCTCAATCCCTGCGTTCTTATTTTGCTCATGTTAGCACTGCCTATCATACAGTCATATTTATTAACAAGTTGTTCATGTAAGATGAAAAAGTTGCGGTGATGTATGCAATACATATGATTAACAACTTTAGAAAATTGTGATTAAGATTACAAATTAATGGATTTTTAAACTTTTCCTTGGCCACATTGCCAAAGACACAATTTGTGATCTCCATTAATTGCTTCTCATCATGATAATGAAAGAATGAATATCTGTTGAATATTACTGAGTGATTACTTTTAAAACAAAGTCTCCCTGAATTGCTTAAATATTACTATAAGACAGTGGGGTTTAAGCATTATTGCCTGTAAATATTTAAGTACAGAGAAATGAGTGTGAAAGA
Source organism: Dasyornis broadbenti (assembly GCA_013397935.1). NCBI lineage: Eukaryota > Metazoa > Chordata > Aves > Passeriformes > Dasyornithidae > Dasyornis > Dasyornis broadbenti. Next base: position 217,664 of record VZRN01006297.1, on the reverse strand, counting down.
TATCACTTCAGGGATTGTGCACTTAGAAATTGTGCATTTAGAGTATAGAATATCTGCTATGGCAGCAAGATAAAAACATGAGAAGTCAGAGCAAAGATAAGATGGGGTAAGCAGTCCAGGAAACTGTTTTACCCTTTAGCCAAAATCAACACCTAAGGAAAAATAGCGGAACAAGGCAACATGTAGTGAAACTCCTACCCTCCAGTGATTCACAATTTAGAGATTTCCTGGGCCAGAGGCAATTTTTATCTGTTTTTACAGCGGTAAGGCTGCCCTCAGGCCTGCCAGAGCCTGAGCTCACTGGCGGAGAGGAGCAAATCCCACAACAAAAGTAGATGGGATTATGAAGCACTTCAGCCAAATGGAGATGCGCAGGTGTTTGGGACCGCATGGGATACACAGGAGGGTGGTAAGGGAGCTACACAGTGGTGCTGTGAGGCTGTTCTCACTCATATTAGATTAAGGAAAGTGTTTGAGTTGAAAAAGTGAAATACTGCAGCCACCCGAAAGGGCCATGATATGTGGAGATGCAAGCTGGCCCCAGTACCTGGAAAATTATATTAAAAAAATCTTCCTGGAAGCTGTTTTGAAGGTCATGAAGGACAAGCTGACAACTGGGAATGGTCTGCATAGATTTACCAAGGCATCATCATGCCTGATCAGTCTGATTGCCTTAATATCACCTATAAACTTTGTGCTCTTACTGTCCACCCCTTCTCCTACTCATTTAAGGAAAGGTTGAAGAGTATGGGTGCTGGAACACCTTGCAGCAAGATTTCACAAGTTGTGCCACTCCCTAGCAACTCCTTCTTGCTGTTTTCTCTCTTCTGCTCTTTAATCAGCAGTGTGCAGGCCTGAAGGACTTGCCTCTCCTTCTATGACAGTTTGGTGTTTTAAAGAGCTTTGGATGAGGGACCTAATTTACAAAAATTTAGGAAATACAAGATCACCCTGATCTTCCTTGACCAGGTGCTTGTCGGTTTTTTTTTTTCTTCAAAGAACTCCCAAGGGATTTCTGAGGCTTAACTTCACAACAACCACCTTCCTTTTCCCGCAAGAGACCATATTTCTCATATAATATTTATTCACCTACCCATACATTCTGTTTGTGAGAACAGAAGTGATAGAGATACAAGGCATTTGTAGTTCCTTAAATGTCCCTTGGATATTTTTTAAATAGTCCATATCCATTGGCTACCACTTAGTTCTAATGTGGCGAGGAGTTTTTGAGAGAGCTCCGTGTACCGGAGTCCAGTGATGTTCCTCTGTCTGTGAATACAGCTGGTTCCTGCTCATTCACTTCTATTAATTTTATCTGTAGGTTCCCTAATTTCATCTGCTGACATTTCCCTTCATGGAGGCTCTTGAGCCGCTTTCCATGCCGGTTCTATTTTAGGATGAAAGAAGCCTGCTCATCCTGCTAAGGTATGTCCTGATTTTGGTGTATTCTGAGAGAATTGAAATGTATATGCCAGGGAAGAGAAAGGAAAAATGCAAATTGCTGCAATGTCCGCATGGATGAGGAATTTTCAACGCATTTTTTATTAACCATAATCCTTTATTAGACCTCACAGAGGTGTAAACTATACATACAAATACATTAGAAAGATACCCTCTTAACAGTAATGCTTCACATTTTGGACCTGATACCAAGAGGGTTGCAAACATTTCAGTACATTCTACAAACCAAAGGGTGCATTAGCCTTTATGTATACAGAGTGACAAAGCCCTTTACTGAAATCAAAGTAGATAAAAGTGAAAATCCGTCAACTACCTCTTCCAACCTTTACCTACCATAAATGCATATAAAAGCCTTTAAAAGCATGAATACACTATTATTTATGGAGCAAAGTTTACTGTTCTAGACAGCTCATAGAGAGAGGGGAAGAGAACGGTCAAGATGGCATTACATGAACTGCAAACTAGCAAAACTTCTTGATTTTTTTTTTTTTTAATATTTGTACATATCAAGAGCTCTGTTTTTTTTTTTGATTTGTTGGTTGTTACTAGAAAAGCTTGTAAGTGCTAAATGGGGAGAATAGCGCAACAAAGACATTGTTGAGGTATTTGGGGGATTCTGCAACACAATGATGTTACATACACAGTATGAAATATTATTTGTCATCAAGTAGTGACATTGTATTATGAGTAAGCACAAGAAAATAAAAAAGAAAGAATAAATCCAGTTAGAACTTTAATAGATATTTAAATGGTTTCTAGTAAATGAACACTTAACACTTGTCACCGTTTGGTTATAATGATTTGAAATGTTAATAGTAGGATTATTCAGTAGTGAAATCAGAAATCCATGTATCCACATTCATGCCTTGCATCATGGAAACCCCAGTTTTAGTCACGATACCAGCTGAGGTCCAACACTGAAGAAAGGGAGGACAGTTACTTCTTATGGAAAGGCTGTCCCGAAAACTAAGTGCTATTAATCTCTTCATTTAACGTTCTGGGTGGCTTTGCAGTAATTTGGGAGAAAATAAAGCTTATACACGATTTGATTATCAGCAGCAGGTGGTGCTGCTTCTTCTACTTTAATTTTGTTTCCTAAAATCCTTAGTCTTGATAAACATGTTCAATATTCAACCCAAAGACTCCAAGGATTAAGGAACTGTGAAACAGAACCATCTCATCCTGGTAAAAGCAACGTGAGGTGTCAGAGTACAGCTGAAGCTGTTCAGAACAGGATGAAGTACCAGTGTGCTTTCAGTGGAGCATTTTATGACTCATGTCTGATGAGCCTTAGTTTAATCAGGCAACTATTACCGTTATACACTTTTGACAAGTATTTTTTTCACCTTGCGCGGGATTTCTATAGAATTCTTTTAAACTAATTCCTTAGAAATGACAATAAATGAAAAGATACGATTTATATACTGTATCATGCAGTGTCATTCGCATGTGCTTTATTGTATTCAAACTTGTCTCTAAGTGGAAATAATGAAGAGAACCATAATTCTTTTGCAGTATTTATATAAATTTCATTTCAAATTCTAATGTAAAAGAAATTAAGATAGAACTCATTGCTGTGCACAAAATAAGGACATTTTACCTCTTTACTGATAACACTTTAGTCTGTTGGTCTTGGATCCTTTGTCTTTGATCATTGTCAGAACTTTTTCACAACATAAGTCAAGTTAATGCCAGTAAACCAGGAAGAGTGGAACATCCACTTGATTTTTTAATTTATGAAGTTAAATATTTCACAAAAAAATATGAGTTTCATTTAATCGGTTGTATATATAGTTATCTGGCTAAACTTTTTTTTTTAACATGAGTACATGAAGCATGATCCTATTTGCCATGATAGAGTTCTTTTTGTTGTGCAGGTATTTTGTTGCTGCTTTAGAGGAATGAAATTACACTGATGAATGGAAAATACAATAAAATGCAGTGCCTTTGATTTAGTTAAAAAATAGTGGCAAAAATTCTCTCTCAACTGTATTTGTTTTGTTTCTTAAGAACTTCAATAAAGTGTGAATATATAGATATTTTAGGTGGGTATATGTTAAATACTTGTGGGAAAGAATGTTTAGCAGCAGGAGTATCACATTGGTGCTTTTTATGACTTTTGTGAGCCAAGCTGGCAAAATAAAAAGTTACTGAATAACACAGAGAAATCAAGAATTATTATAAATAATCTGGGATTTAGGAATTTGCTAAGTCTTTTCCACTTCTGGCATAGTTAAGGGTGCTGTAGAGAGGGATGAATTATTCTTACAAAAAACATTTAAATGACAAATTAATAGTTGAGGCGATGAAAAAAATTTTCATTCTGCTCTCTTGATATTATCCATTATTCTTAATTTTTAAGAGATGCTATCACTTTAAAAAAAATCACACTTAATAGAAGTTTTAATGGAGAAAAATGAAATAAAAGATAAAATTTTAATAGGAGTTTTCATAGTATGGCCCTCAGAGTTACTATTTTATATCTGTATCTAAACAGGTAAATATATTTCCCTGATGACAATGAAGAGGCGTCTTACGGTTTAAATATCTGGTCCTTTCTTTAGGTATGAAAAACAAAGACGGGATCTAAATTGTGGCATCCATATTATACAACGTCCTTCCGAAATTAGATTCCAGCTGGATTACTGAATATAATCCATAAGATTTGAAGAGCAAAAAGCAAGCATTTCGAATCTTACTTGACAGGAGAAAGAAAAGCATAATATACCCGTGCGCACACACACGCACAGAGCCATGCACACCCTGGGACGCTGTGGGTATACGCAGACATACCTGCACGTGTCTGTACCTGTGTGTACGCACACACACACCCTGTATGCAACTAGAATAAGAGTTCCTAATGCAAGCACCAGGGAGGTCCTTCTCGTTTTGGTCTCTGCTGGAATGGTATCTCCACACTGCCTGATGTGTAATCAAATTTCAGACATCCCCGTAACAACCTCCGTGTAAAAAAAAAAAAAAAGAGAAATCAGAGAAGATTTATATATATCAGATACTGTGAGTGTGGACACTTAGAGTCCAGTAGAATATTCTAATGCTGTGAGATGCAAAACATTTAGTGTAGGATTAGAATGGGTAAAAACTTTGTTTTAAATTATTTTTTCCTCCTTTCAAGACAAATTTAATCTGGTTGCTTTACTTAATGCTACTTCCACACATGAATTGGATAATTAGTAATCTCATTAAGACAAATTCTTTATTTCATGTGGATTGTACCCAAGAGAAAAAAAATCACTCAAAAACCTCATCTCCTCCTCCTTACCCCTCTCCCCCGGAATCAAAACAGAGTGAATCAAAGCAAAACAACCCTCCCAAACAAACAGACAAACAATAAAATTATGTTGTAATAGCGTTTTAACTGGGCAGAGCAAGAGAGAGGAATAAATGTTGGTTTTGATTAGAAGCTGGGTGTTTGGAACACTTATTTCCACTGAACAGTATTCTAAAAAGAGGGACCAGTATAAGTAGACCCCCCAAAATAAATTATTACTATTCCTTTTCAGACTAAAAATAAAACATTTTAAATATATTGATTATACCTTCATCAGAACAACATAAGTATTCTGTCTGGCATCTAGGTTCCAAGAATCTCTGTTTGGGCTTAACTTAGCATAACTTCAAAACAAAAAAATTAAGTGTGAAATTTTGCACATTAAGATGTTCATAGTGACCACATAAAGTAATTTAAAAAAAAAATAATAATTCACAGACTGTTAGCCATATATTTCAACTTTTTCTCACAATTTGAAACTGGTGAGAATTAAAAAAACCATCAGTTTCCTGTTAGGAATATTTTTTTTTCATTTCATGTTATATTCAGATGTGCTTGTGTCTTTTGCCATTTTTTTAAAGAATATTAAGTTTTGGAGGATGTGCCATGAGCGAGAAAGTAATCAGGTAAAACTAAAAATGTGTGCTTAGTGAAAATCTCGATGATGTCATGCCACTGACCAAGCCAAACTCTACACTGATTTCAGGCTAGAGTGCGGTTTTAAAATCTCTTTTATGATATAGGACTCACATAATCTGAAAGGCTTTCAGTCATATCCATTGTTCCCTGACTTCTAACACTTTCCTTCATCTGTATTTCTGACTGGGAGTAAAGATTCAGAATTTCATTTAAAGTCTATGAATTTTTGTGGCATTTTGACTCTTTTTCCTGCCTCATCTGCATTGATATAAGATTACTTTGCTGTTTTCTGAGTGACAAAAAGTTGTAAAATTATGGCTAGTTTTATTTCTGTTTTAATAACCATACCTATGTAATTGTCATTTTCATACATTAAAAAAATATTTATGCTTTCTTTTATATTTTAGTCAAGTACTTTCTTAAACAAAACAATAGCACCACTTTGGCATTGTTGGCCAAATCAGTAACAGGAAAAGCAAATATGCAAATACACTTTTCAAGACTGCAAATATCATGCACTTGCTTGCTGAATGGAGAGTCAAGAAGACAGAGAGCTTGGCCTAAAGTCTTCATCAATCAACTTTACCCCTTGATACCGAGAGAACAAGGAGCTCATGGGGAGCATGGCTCCTGGTTGTGTATGGAATGCACTTTCGTAAAGAAAGCCTACCCCTAATTCCGCCTTTAATCTGAAATAAAGGGAACTGATGCAGTAAGCTGCCTTGGGAAAAAAGGGGCCTATTTTAATGTATCTACACGGCCTGGAAGCGATATCCCAGAGATCGATTTTCTTGCCTCTCTTGGCTGAATGGTGCAAAGGAGCTCATACAAGCCTTTCACAGAAATGGAAGCGTAGGTCTGTAAGTGCATTTTGAGTGGAACAAAGAATTTATTCATTTTCCATTTAAACTCTTAATGACTGATTATGCTTACTACGGAGATGAGACTTAAATTTTTCTACCTTGATGAAAGAGAGATATTAACTTCAGTGGATTTAGATCTGCAGTGCTTTTTGGAATGACTGAAAATAATGAGGCTTAGTTAACATTTTTACTTCTGCATTTCAGTGACATTCTGTGTAACAATTGGAGTTTTAAGTCTGTTCTAGAATGCAAAAATCTGTGATCTCTGTCACGTGACTTACATGTTAAGGAAGGATGGGAAATGGGCTTTTCTTTATCATTTAAGTGATTTATGAGAATCAATGGCATCCGGTGGGAGCCCTGTTCCCGAGTATCTGGAGTGCCTTTAAAAATCCAGCTGAACCTTTCAGTTTCAGTAATTAGAAGTTTTTCAATACAGACTGCTTTGTACTTTTGAGAGGGAGATGCTTTGGCTCACGCTTCAACTTCTTTAAGTGGTGGATTTCTTGAGATTATTAAGTTAATGCAGGCCTTTATCTTTCACTCTAACGGCTTTATCATGCCCTCCCTGCCGTATGACTGGAGATTTCTTGTACAAAATGCATTTCCCACCCATGCATTTTTCTCACATCTGTGGGGCTGGGGACACTTTCCGTTTTGTGATACCATTTATTCTCTAGTAAAGCAAAGTGTTGCCTTTGAAGTTTGCAGTTTCTCATTATTTATTTTAGTTGCTTTCAAGAATTGTTCTGATTTGTTTAGCCAGTTCTCAAATTGTGATAAACATTGCTGTCTCTGAGTGACATTTTCTAATTATGGTTTCTCAACAGGAGAAATATGGTGGCATGAGTGTGTGAATCCCAAGATAAGACCAAAAATTTGAATTAATTTACAGGAATTAATGTAAAATGGTGTATAGTTATTAAGTTAAGTTAACAGTGCATCGGTAAAAAAGTGATCTACAAAGAAAATTGCCACTACAGATATCTGCAAATTGCTTTTTACACTCACACCTTTCTTCCTTCTTCGCCTTAGAACTTCAGAGGAGATAGGGGACAGAAAGGGTCATGGGGCATGAAATGGAAATATGTATTATGTCTGTGACATCAAAATAACGGCTTATTCTTAGATTGCATCTCAGAATTCTTACAGCCATTAAAGTCCTTCCCTCTCCATCCCCCCTGCCAAAAAAAGGCCTGTAGGAGCTGTGACAGACATCAGAATTGCTAACTCTGTTTTTAGAATTGGTGGCAAATAATTTAGGTTAGTTTCCACATCTGTTTCGCTTTACTTTCTTCCTTTTCCAACATAACTATCTCAGTCAGTGAGAGCTGTGACATATTCTTTTTATTCATTTGCTGTTCTACTTTTACATTGCTATGGCAGCTTATTGTGCATATAGACATCCATCTCACAGAAAGCAGAGGGTTTAAAGGCTTGCATAGGAATACATTGCACTTGTTAAAAATACAAACCGCAGGTTTCCTATGGGAATAAAAAAGGAACTACAATAATTTGTTAGACTTTTATGACCTTTCCTGCTTGTTTCACAAGGAACTACTGAGGAGCTGTACATATGCAGTCCGGAGAGAACTTTCTCTTGTGATTTAGTCAATAGTTATCGATTTCCTTTGTTGCAGTAGAAAGAAAGGCAGATTTGAGCAGCCTTCAAAAGGAAATACTTTCTTTATAGATCTAGTCTACAATCTCCCTAATTTCTCCCTTCATACGCTATTCTCCAGGCACCCTTTGGAGCTGACCAACACCTGCTTCATCCCTGGCCTGAGCTTACCACACGCAGCACGGTGAGGGGAGGAAGCTGCACGGGACCACACTGGACTTCTCGGGCAGGGTGGAACAATGCATTCTCCTGTGCCTTCCCTTCTCTTCCACGCTCACCTCAGGACACTGGTGGCTCCTTATCCCCCTTCACTGCACGGCCAGCTTGCACTGAGCTGATTTACAAAAATGCAGCAGAGGGCACGGTGTTATTCACAGCAGAACCAGTGCCCTGCCTGTCGAAGTTACGTGGCAGAGATTATCTGGGAATCCCTGTCTGCCACGTGAATGGCAATTGTAAGTAAGGGTGTGATGATGTTATGGTTCGTCTCTCCTCGAGGACTTTCTACACTAGTAATTAGAGTCACTTTTCTGATTTACAGAGAGCTGCAGCAGCCCAACTAACAGTCAGGTAAGTCACACCTGATTGTGGGAAGAATTAAAATGGAGGGGAACTTGAGTACTCCTTTATGATTGAATAAAATGCTGATACTTCAGGAAAATTTAGGCTCTGGTGGACTACCCTTTGAAGTCATTTGAGGGCTATTTTTGAAATTGTCTTCTCTGGGTCTAGACATCTATGGGTTTGTGTTCCACATAACCAGAAGTCAAAACACCACCCTTCAAACCTCTAAAAGGAAACAAGTATCTGAATTTTCTTTTGAAGATGGGAAAGTTGTTTTCATGTTGAAATCTGAAGCCATTTTAGTTGATTTAAGCTGAATATTTTTGAAAGTATTTTGTTATTTCATCTTTGGCTTGGTCTTTCCATATTTGCTTTTACCTATTACTGTTTTGGCCAGACCCTTTCATGTAACAAACTATAAAATAGCACCGTTGTACTACAAAACAGAGATTTTTACATACTGTTTGATATATGTGTATTATTGATATGCTAAATTTTACATACTGCATTATATGGAGGAAGAAAGAAGTTACCTATACTGTTGCAAAATAATTATCTGGAAGAATCATTACTGGTTCGAGAGCCTATGTATGCTTTAACTGCTTTTAAAAATCTTTTGTCTCACAAATTGCAAAAAAAATTGCATGTTTGCAAGAGAAGGAAGAATAAAACTGTCTTAAAACAAATGCATCTATAACCCATATTCTGTCGAAATGCCACAGATGGAATTAATGGATGATTAAAACTGTATATATTACCTTACTGCTGCTGTTACTGGGAATGTCAAACTGTGCAAATATGAAGGGGTAGACAAACAATGTTATCAGACACTGTAAAACAAACAGCCTGTTGCTTGTAAAGAAGTGCAAATAAAAAAACCACCACTTAGACAAGGCTGATGAATGACTCCAGCAGCCAGTGTTCATAGGTTAATTTAGTGCAATTGGATCCATCAAAGGCCCATAAATTTGTAGGCTTTTGAGGGGCACAGGACTTTAAGAGTTTTCGTGCAGGACATTTAAAACAGGTTAACAACAGCAATGTATCAACCACAGAATTTTTTAGCTCTGGGCTGGTTAAAATGTTCTGTTCTCTATAGACTTAATATTGGAATGTTTAGTTGCATTGTTCACTGGGAGAATGCCCATTGGTTGAAATTGCATCAAGCTTTTTAAAACAAAGGTTTTTTTAAGTCTTCCAATGTTTAGCAAATAATTTATTTACAGCAAAGTATCCTGCAGATGGCACATTCATTCTTCATTCTTGTGGATGGCATGTTCTTACATTCTGTAGTTTCTGTTTCCTGTGTTCCCTCTACTTGTATTCTTCAAATGCACTTCCTGAAAGTTTAGAGAGAAAAATTATTACAGGTAGGTTTGAATATGTTGTATGATCACAAAACTTATAATAGCGGGAAAATAGATGTCCAGAGTGCTGGAACTGTTAGATAATTGTGTTTTAATCAATAATTCAGTTATCTACAGAGAACTTAACTATGCAGAACTTCTGTACCCGAAATTCCCTCTTCTCCAAGACATAAACTCTACAGCAATTGTCATTCTTGATCTTGGCAGAGGAGCCATCTGCATCCTGGAACCTGGATGGGCTTATACAGTAGGTACCAAAGATTTCCTTTCTTTCCCAATGACATTTGCAAAAGCAGGAGGTACAGGGGCCAGGGAGCTTTAGAGCTGTAACTGCAGGGTTTATGGAATCTCTTGGGCTTTGGTACAGTGTGTTTTCAAAATTGCCCTGCTCACTGCATATTGCATAAATGGCATAAGGGATATGCTGGTTTTCTTGTGGACAAGGCCTTGAGGAGGAAAAAAACGTGTGGGTTCGCTGTAGGAGCTGCAGCCGTATAATTTGTGTTTTCAAAGCAGAGAAGGTCATGTGCCAGGTAAATCAAGAGAGCTTTGGAGTGAATGATGCCCTCAGATCCCTGACATTCCACCCACAGGCCAGTTTTCAGCAGGAGTCATTGGTGTGGTAAATACATTTCAATTTCATTTCCTTATTTGTCACTCTAGTAAATATCAGCCAGGCCCAAAACTTTGCATATTCTGTATCAGACTAAAGGCAGAATTGTGAAGTGATTCTCCATATTTATAATCCTCACCAGAAGACAAATTCTTAGTTAAGTGAAAATATGGGTTTTGTTCCAAGAAAAGCCAAAAAGAAAAAAAAAAAAAAAACAACCCGGTGAAAAGTGAAGCTCTACCACTGCTCTACCACTGTGTTAGCTGTTATTTAAGCCCTAAAAATGAGCCTCTAAAATTTAAATAGTAACATCTTCCTGCTTTTCTAATGGACAGAAAGAAAATGGAAGCTAATTTGTCGCATTACAGTTTTGTGGGTGTTTATAGTGATTTCCCATATAAAATACTGTTCTCTATACATAACCTTTCCATTTCCCTTCAGTATCTATTAAATATAAAATAAATCAGAAACTTTCAAAGGATCACACAACTTGAGCTCACACAGAGCTCATTAATTTTCACTGGATTTGTATTGGATTCTGATGGATATTCTGATGGATATATTGCTATTTTAAGTATATAAAACAAAAATCAGGCAGTAGTAGTACTTGTGAAATTAATTCTACCACCACCGAGTAGAAAACATTGAGCCAAACTAGGATTTATCATCACTGACAAGCCAAAGTTGTTAACAGCAAAATAATCATAATGAAGAAATGTTTTTGTTAAGAATCTGCCATTATAGACTAGATTAATCATCTAGTCACTATTCCTGTGAACAGTTCAGAAGGATACTGGCTTTTCCTCATCCACTTTTGCTAATACTGCTGTAGAATATCATCTACCAAATACAGAATCAGAAATGTCCACAGAATTCTGCTTATCCATAAATTAAAATATATTTTGCTTTTTGATGCCTGTTTCGCTTCCAGCTTTTCCAAAACTACCTTTGCTGTCTTTGCTTTTTCCAAAGTCATACCTTAGTTTTCACCTTGAAGTGCTCATTCTGGGTAAACTCTTAAATTTTCCCTGATTTTCATTCAAATCATCACTGCAGAATTTCACAGGAGTCTGCCAACACTAAGGATCCTGCCTTACTCTACAAATGCTTATATTGGTTACAATGAGCTAAGAAAACAGCAATTCTTTACTCATCTGCCCAGCTTTTTTTTACTAGACGGCAACAAACCAAAATATTCTCCTCAGTGCTAGCCCTAGATGTTCCTCCTTGAAGAGAGTTTACCAAGCATATAGGAAAAGTTATATGCTACCTTTTATTTGTCAAAAGTCATACATTCTTAAACGCTACAAACTCTTGATCCACAAAATGGACAGTGAGAGCCTTACAATGAAACAAACATTTTGCATTGCAGTGGCTTTCAAAGTATATTTAGATTGAAAATTAACCGTGTGTTTTCCAAATGGAAGTATGAATTCTCTCCACTGCTGTTGTTGTCTGACTTTAAAATGGCTTTATCTTCCAAATAAAGCAGATACTAAGATGCAGGAGGGTTTAACTCACAGCTTTTAGTTCTGACATGTAGGTGGAAAAAGAGCTGCCACGATCCAGACTAGCTTTGAAGTTGAGGGAAGATGGCAGGTTGCTTTTAGAACACTTCCTTCTCCAGAAGCAATATTCTGATGAGTAACTACCAATAAGTGTACTGGTAGTAGCATGCATGCCAGAAAATGCTTTGACCCACATAACACAATTCTTTCAAATATGTAGTGGCATCAGCATTGCAACAAAACCCAAAAACCCTAAAACTAAACCCAAAAAACAGATGTAAAGGCCCAAATTAGGTTCTCAGACCTGCATTTGTACTGGTATAGAAAAGTTTGGTTCATTTCTCAAGTCTTTGAGAAGAAGGTAATTAGAAATAAAATTGCTCTGAGCTGATATCGAGACCTAGACAAAAACAACCATAATTTTAAGGTGAGAGATGAAAACATGAGCTTTGTATAACTCAGCTCAAGAACAGGGAAGCACAGACTTCGGGCTCATCACCTTCAGCGTGGCTCTTTGGAGACAAGGCATCGTTAACAGTAGGATAACAACAACCTTGGTGATGGCAATGGTCGTTTGACTGAGCTGGAAGGGTGTTGGGAAGCCTGCAGCAGCATTCTTATCCTATTAGGACACGCATTCAAACCCCACATTGGCATTAAAAGTCCTCTTGCTCTACTGGTAATAAATGGAAAGTCTGGTGTTTGTAGTAAAAGGCTCGATACCTCAGCTATGAACTCTCTCCGGTCTCTTTGAAAGCTTTCTAGTTCTGTGGGCAGCGTGATCAGTGACATAAAAACAGGGCTGCAGAGCAAGCAATCAGAGAAAATCATTCTCTGAAAAGGCCAAGTCCTTCTATCTGTTACACCTAAAATTTCCCTCATTGGCTCGGTAATGTGGCGTGGCTTCAACAGAAATTAGGATTGGTGCCATGGTGCATATTTTTGCCTGTAAATGTATCTGTGAGTTGATGCTGAGCCAATTACAAAAGAATCTGCCAGTCTTAGAAAAATTAATGAGACATAATGCAATACTTTTTCTGTTTTCTTAATGGCATTTGCTTAAACTAAAAATACTAATGTCTTTTCCCTTTCTCTCTTAGTCCCACTCAGTATTATTTAAATTTTGGAGATTAGATAAAATATGAAAAGTATTTTTGAAAGAATCCACTCCCTGTTCGTACTTTGTTGGTATATATATTTATGTGTGTTTTTCACATATGAGGCCTAAAGAAGAATATGGACTGAAAATCTGAGGAAGAGGAAAATTCTTTCTAGATATGCACCTCTTTTGCCCTTTAGCTCAGGTTGCATGGGATTTTTGCTTGGGATGGCACGGCACTATGTTCATGAACAAGTTCCAGTTGTGCCAGGGGTGGTTTAGATGGGATGGTGGGAAATCTTTCTTCATGGAAAACATTGCCAAGCACTGAAACAGGCTGCCTGAGGAAGCTGTGGAGTCCCTGTCCCTGGAGGGGTTTAAAATAAGTGTAGATGTGGCACTTAGGGACAGGCTTTACTGGTGAACTTGGCACTGCTGAGACAATGGCTGAACTCAATTTTCTGAGAGACCTTTTCCAACCTAAATGATTGCATGACTCTTTTTTACTGGATTTTGCAAGCAGCCTTACCAGCACTCACATTCACTAGTAATTTTCAAGGCACCTTTTAATCTTAAACTGATAAGAGCTTTATGACATCGGTTCTGTGACACTGCTTCATTTGAAAAGGTCACAGTCTTCCCCTCAGGTACAGCTGTGGAAATTGCTCAGTTGTTTCCTTTGGTAGAGCAGTTGTTTTTCAAAATGTTACTCACTAGTTTTCTAAATTGTTCTTAAAATTTAGTTCACTTAAGGGTAATTGACCAAACTTTTAGCGTTTTTCAGAAGAGAAAGAAAGAAATGAAAGAAAAGCTAGAGGGTACCACGACACTGAAGACTGAACTTTAACTCCCTTTCATGCTCTTCTTTTGCACTTTAAAACTCTAAACAGAAAGTTACTGTAAAACTGGTGACACCATCACTTTGCTTTCCAGCAGAAATACTGAAACTGTAAACAAAAGAAGATCCCTACTCCACTGAACTAAAATCTTCCACCAAACTGCGCCTAGGAGGAACGATCTGCCCAAGGAACTGGGGAAACAGACCACTCAAGCACTAGAAATACTGAAACAAAACCCCCAAGTCCTGGGTTTGTCATTTAAAAAGATTACGAGGAGATGCTAAACAAAGACTGTATCAGATGTATGAAATGCATAAGAAACTGATTGTCTATGAAATCTGGGAGTAACTGTACAGCATCTTATATATTCCACCTAATCCTACTTTATATCTTGCATGTAAATGGGAAAATTTTACAGAGGTTGTATTTATATTATCGTACATATATATGTATGCATTTTCTATGAATAAGATATATCTCTCAGATATAACGTGTAATATTAAGAGAGAAACAAATTGTTTAACTGAAAAACAATTTTATTTTAAGCGTTATCTATTTCTAGCTAGAATCAATGGCATATCAACACTGTGAACCGGCTAAATGCATTCATATTGGGAGAGTCTATCCAAAAAAAGTATGAACAAAGTTGCCTTTCTTAATGGAGGCGTGTACAACTGACTGCAAAAAGATAAGAGAAAGAACAAAAATTACATGAGAATATGTACCAGGGTTTTTCCTAATGAATTCTGCTTCTCTTCCCTCCACTGTATTTTCCTTTTATCTATCACAAATCTGAATAATAATTTCTCCTACCTCTTCTGCATTTTTGCTTTCTCGATCTAATTTTCTCCATCCAGAGATAAAAATGAAAATTTGCTTGTATTTCCCATCAGATTTGTTATTTTATTGCCAAGTTCCTATGAAGAAGCATTTGTGATTTCTTCTGCTCAACAGGTTCCTTTTCATGTGCAGTTTCTTTAAAGGTGTTGTTTTCTTTAATATTAATTCTTTTCTAATCTCATTTTCTCTCCAGTTTTCTCAAAATTCCATCTTTTATGTGTGATGCACCTTGGTTCATTCAGTTTTTTGCAATATTTTACGCCTTCTCAGCCTCTTTGATCTAATTCCCTCCTCTCTTCTTTTTCTTGTGCTCCTCATGGTCCTTTTACTGCCCTTTTCACCTCTTGATTTTTTTCTCTTTTTAATTTCCGGGATGATTTTGTCTGCAGTTAGGCTCTCTCCATTACTCAATTACATACTCCCTCTATGTTTTTCCTTCTTCCAGTACCCCTCCTGAGTGCTACCTCCCCTGATGCTGCACAAAGATCCAAGGTCTTTCCTGTCTGTAAGAAAAGTGTTCTCCTGCCTATGTTTTGACCTGGGGAGAGGACAGCTGCCTGAAGATGACATCATTCCTTATTCCTCCAAGGAAAGTGGTGTGGAGATCCATCAAAGAGCTGGCAGGTATCTTGTCTCCTTCACTTGAATGTTTTATCCATCGCCTTAGCAACGAGCAAGGGAAGGAATACACGGATTCCTGGCCAAACCTGTTTTCTTCTTTTCCAGCAAGTTTATGTGCGCCCAGATAGGCATAAACCACAGCGGTTTCTTGTCCACAGTTGAGCTCTACCTGAAGAAGTCTTCTCTTGTTGCCCTGTGTGCCCTTTGAGGTCTCAAGGGTCAAAGTGATATTTCCCAGAAAAGTTCATACAGGCACTGATTTTTGGAAAACTCTCGAGGAAGAGGTGAAAGGATTGCATTGCATGGGTTGACTTATGGAAAAGAATGGATGCTGGAATGATTACAATAGTTCTTTTCATAAAGTTGATATTAAGGATTTTAATATACAGCACTGGTTTCCTGACTTCCTATGAAGTCTTAGGTTCCAGGTCTTGTAAGCAGAAATTTTCAGATAACTGCAGGAGTGGTGCCAACATATGTGTAGGACAGACAGGGTCAACAGCAATAAAATAAATCACAGGAGACTTACAGCAGAAGACAGATAAGATGTAAAACAGATGTTCAGACCTCAAACAGGAGAGACAGTTGGACATGAGCTTAATTGTAGCCTAATCTAAGAAGGGTTTTCTGAGCTATAGGCTCTGTTGATACATACAGGTACAGTATATCTGGTACCAGAGGAACAAAAATCTGGATACTCAGGACTCCACCACTATATAAATAATACCAATCAATATTGGAAGTGCTTGGAGAATATACATATTGAACTTTAAATAGTTAAAATGGAGTATGCAGTGATTGAGGTGACTGTCCATTTAATTTAGTTCTCATAAATAAATTTTAAGAAGTCAAAATAATGAAGAAAAAGAAATTTGTTCATTTAAAAATAAAACGAATAGCAGAATGGCTGATTTCCTTCTTGAGTACTCACTCTACCTCTTCGTAAAAGTGGGGGATGAGTGAAAAGATTCTGGATAGATGAGTTGTTAAACATTCGGTGTTTAGTTTCGCTTTTGAAAGAAATCATAGGTGATAGTTATGATTGGATGATGTGACTACTCGTCACTACCCTATGGCAGGATAAAACTTCACAACTACTAACTTAGCAATTCCATGTTTTATTCAGTGTTCTAAGAGATGAGATGGAACACACCACTTCCTACTTATTTCCTACCTTGGAAACTATTTTCCAAAGTCACACTAAACCCAGTAGGCAGAACACATCGTTTTCTACGTTACCAGCCTTAATAGAATTTCACTTCCCTAAAATACATAGGGAGTTTTTTGGTTTTTTTTTTTTTTTTTTTTTTTTTTTGTTGTTGTTGTTGGTTTGGTTTGGTTTGGTTTGGTTTGGTTTGGTTTGGTTTGTTGGTTTTTGTGAATTTTTCCCGGCCTGGCCTACCTTTTGTGCTTTTGGCATGTCGGTGTGGCGCTGAGCACGAACAGACCGCGCCGATTTCGGTGGCTTTATCGGAGCACAATACATCTCCAGCCTCCTCAGGTCGCAGCTCTGGAAGCAGCATTCATCCACTATTCCCTTGTGGTGTAAGCGTCTACTGCTGGATCCATACCCCGTGGGCTTACCTATTCAAAACACAAAGGGAAAGATTTTATGTTAGAAAGAATATGCAAAGTTCTCAGAAGCAGCCCTATGATTAAGCTGTGTGATGTTAACTGAATCACCAGTGGCCATTGTAGAGCCTGCCTGTGTGTGTCTATTCTAAGACCCTGCTCTCAGATGCACCTTTGAAAGATATTCCTGGAAACGGGCAGCTTTGATCTCTGTCCATGGGTGGTTGCTGTTTAAGCAATTGAGCAAATCTATGCCCTCTTAGAAAAGTATTATTAAAATATTTTCTTGAACTGCCTTAGCATGGAAAATGGAGAGGGAGGAAGCTGAAATCTGACATTTAGAAACCCTACAAAGGAAATTTGCCATTTAGCTTTTGTGTGAAAACTGATTGTTGAGCCGACTGAGGTAGCTGGTGTGTAAAGATCACAGATCGTGGCTGTGTTGTAGACATGTATTTCCTAATAAAAAAAGGCTACACCGAGGTACTGTGTGAAGCCAGAGTGTGTTCCAAAGGGGAAATAAATGCTGTGTACAACCGCACAGGCTGTAAGGTCTGCAAGCTCCAAAGTGGGAAGCAGGAATTGAGGTAACAGAGTAACCGATGGAATAGGAAGGTTGATGGAACGGATGAAAGCAGAAGATTTTATATTCCATAGACTTGCACAAGATAAGAAACGAGACTGACATAGTGTGGCTTTCCTGTGTTTTGCATTTGCACCAGGCATCTGTGGAAACTACTTAATTGGCAAATAATTTGCATTTTTCACTCAGCTCCAGTAAGGCCAACATTTTCATTCATACAGCTCTTACATACTTTTATTTTTGTCTTTTTCCCCCCAGTGGTTTATGATTTCCTTAATAACCACTGAATTCTCTGTTTTCCTACACAGAGATTAAAGGCCCATTATTTTCTGGGATCGTTTGTACACAACCCAGACAGATGTGCTGTTGCCCTTTTATGACTTACTAGAAATGAAGGAACAGTAAATTCACAAAAAGTAAGCAGTTGCTTACTTACTACATCTATTTCAAATTCTGATAGAATTTGGTTTCAGACAGTAAAATTCTGAAAAGATTAAGTATTTTGTTTTGACATTTTCAGCATTAAATGTTTCTATTTACAGAATGATCCACATTGGTTAAGAACTGAAAAATATGGAAAAAAAAAAGACAAGCACGCTAAGAGCCAAAAAACGAAGTACCTAAATTCAGCCAGTTCTACCAATTTCTTTTCTTGCCTTTTTTTTTTTCTTTTCTCCTTCTCAGTTTTATCACTGAGACCAAAAATCTGTTATTCACAGAGATTGGCAGGAGTTTATGTTTTAAGAATTACTCAAGTTAGATGAAGGATAAGGGTATAAAAGAAGATGAGTATTCAGTTTCTCTTTGGGAAATTATTGCCCCCAATGCTTATACAGCAAAGTCTAGGTTGATCTCCATGTGTTTGTCCTGCAGTTGTCAATTGAAAAAGACAGCAGCACATTTGACAGTTCCCTGTGATTAAAACCTGCACCCACTGATGAAGAACCCTTGAGGCCTTGGAACATCAGTAAATGAAAAGACCTCTAGTGGTACAGTATGTCTCACATTCTAGCCAGCAATTCAGCCAGCTAAGAACTAACTATCCCTGTGAGCTTTGTAAACCAAGAAAA